>JAZDUH010000446.1:8045000-8427500 GCA_036419115.1 Scarus forsteni | reverse complement strand
AAAAATAACACTTCAGTGTCAAACTGATTTGATATTCATACTTCCATCAAATGAATGCATATAAGCTAACATATCGTTAAGGATGGGAGTTGGTAAGTTTTTATTAATACCCCAAAAATGTGTGATTCTGCTGATGATGTGATTTTTTATGACTCTATTATTAATTCCTGATGATTTTCTGTGGGGGCTCAAGTTGACCTTCGCATGTTTTCAGATGTAAAAATGTCAAACATATGTCACTGCTGACATTAAATGTCAGGTTACATTGCTGGTGTACCTAACAAATAAATGTTTTATAGCAAACATTCTTTTGTCAAAAAATAAAGGCACAGTTTAAACCACATCTGCCCCTGTCTGCCATCATTTCTGAAGTCTTTATTTTCATTTCTGCTGACTGCCTCTGATGATTTACAAGGGATGCAGAACAGTGAAGAAGAAACTGATAAAGGACTTGATGAGCAAACAGGCCGATGGTGTTGATTCCTGTGGGGAGATTTAATTGATTTTCAACTGAAATTATTTTTTCAATCCCTACCTACATTAAATACTGTGCTGGAGGGTGTCAGTTTACGTAACATCACATCAGATTGAAATGAAATTTTGTGCAAGTGCATGGATGCACTGGGGCATCCATGCCCCAGTAGTTTATAGTGTGATTGGCCACTCAGACACAATTATAGTGGGACTAGAGGACGGCATTGACCGTTTGATACAATTACTCCATGAACATGAGTAAGTTTCTCTCATGGAATACTTCTCATAGAAGGATTTCTATTTGTTGGTGAAGTGAATATATCTTTGATTAATTATATTACCATCATTTTCCCTCCAGATTGAGGCAATACCTTTTCAGAAGCTCATTGTTATTGTATCTTTCCAAAATGTTCACATGATCATGCGGTGGATTGCCAGTAGCAGCCATGCTGAGATTCTTTCTGAGCTGGTCTTAGTGACTAAGGACTCCTCTTCAGTACTTCTAACTTCTCACAGGTTTAAGGGCTTGTTTTAGCACTCAAATGCTATGTGATATACTTTTAGGAGAGAAATTTAGGAGTCCTAAATTTAGGACTGACAAGCCCATTATTTTTGAGAGTTTCTCCTAACTCTGCAAGTTAAGAGCAACTTTCAGCCTTAAGATGTTTTTGTGAATACGCGCCCTGGTCTTTTATGCACATTAATTCATCCTGCTTCTCACATTTACCATTTCTCTGTAACAGGCCAGTAAATACAAAACAATAAGTAGAAATGAAATTTAGCTTGAGCTTCTCATTTCATCACACTTAGCTTCTTAAACTTCTCAGTATCATGCAGAACTGGAGGTTTACATAATCAGATTTCTTTAGTCTGTGAACAGTGCTGTGTCCTGAGCAATCAGAATCTAGTTTTCAACACAGCCATGACTTTTTAAAAAATATTCCCAGTGCATAGTCACAATGTTTTATCTCTTATTAACAGAGATCATTGTGGTATCTGTTCTACGAGCAGTCAAAGATTACTCACCTTTTGACCTTTGAGACCTACACTGTAACAAGTGTGGGAACTTAGAGATGGTGACAAAATTGTGGCCTTGTCAAACAAATCTTGCTGAAGTCACTTTGAGTGAGAAGAGGACGTTTCCAAAAAGCACGTTCTCACAGAGATGTCATATAAGGCAAAGTTTTAACTTAACCTTGACTTTTGACTTGATGAGACAAGGACCAAAAGTTTGACCTGTGTTTAACACCCACATTTTCTGTCAATGACAAACAGCTTATTCTGCAATTGATTCTTAGTTGGTGCTGTTTGATTGGATGATTAAAGAAATATTATAGACATGAAGGCATTTTGGTAATCTAACAGTTTCTCTATTGAACACACAGGAACCTCAGTAGCGTGTGGACGAACCATTCACAGCCATAACAGCCTGACACCTCCTCATGCTGGTCACCAGCAGGCTCACACACTGCTGAAGCCTTCAACCACATTTATACAAGTCAGCCAACGTGGTTGTATAAGGCCCTAGCAATAGGACAACTTCAAGGTGGTGTTCTGCAAAATCAGGTTGAAGCATTGTTTGGAGTTCAGCCAAATTGTTGCAGGTCGAGAATGGCTGGATAAAAGTGATGGTTATTGGTTTGTTTGCTGACGAACAATCTTTAGAGTTTTTTCAAAGCCTTCCCTTTTGCAAAGTTTCTCACTTAAAAGTGTGATTTGAAGATTCTTCCTGTCAACTAGTGAGAGAGAAGGGAAGAAGTATTTTTAAAGAGAGGGGGCTGAAGACAGACAAGAGAGCAGAAGAGCAAGAAGACAAAAGGTATGGAGTAGAACTCTGCGAGAGCAGAAATTTAACGTTTGGATTTTGGAATTCATTTCTTTGAAGTTTGTGTGCTGTTGAATTCGGGATCAAATGAAACATGAAAACAATCTAGAAACATATTTAATATTCAACAGTCTAATTAGAAGTTTGATCAAATTAACTCTCTTTGAACTCAGGTTAAGTTATGGTCCAGCCTGTATGTTTAACTAGCTGATTGTTTGAGTTTCAGGGCAAACTTTGATAACTAAATGGTTTCATTGTGTTTTAAGCTCCTGACTGTGAGCAGAGAAGTGATCATCTCAGTCATCAACGAATGATGTTCGCTCTCATCTTCATCTGTGTGCTTTTTAACAATGCAGATCCAGGTTTGTACCTTTATTAATGTTATTTGTATCATTTAAGATTCTAGATATAAATGACAAAAAGGACTGACTAACTTTTGTGACAACAGTTTATTTGATTAATTTCAACTGGATACTCTGATTTTTTTGTAATTATGATTTTTATAGAAGTCATTCAAATTTCAAATTATTTCGATAGTATAAGGATCAAGTAATCAGATAAATTATAAGACGCTGTAAAGACTCCTGAATGAAAATAAGTACTGAAAAAGGTGTTTAAGGTTAACTTTTATTATGGGAACCAATATTCAACATCATGATTGTAACATAATCATGCTTTGTCAATCTACATCCTTTACATCTCTTAATTTCTTTCATTCTTTTCTTCAACAGGTGTATCAAACACTGTAAAGAACTGCCATGTTAACAGAGACTTCTGCATCACTCTGAGAGCAGGAACCATAACAGCAGAGGCTGGACTCTGTGTTGTGATACCGTGTTCCTTCACTACCAGTGCTTCCTTTAATGCCAAAGATGTTTTTTGGTATAAATGTGGAAAAGATGAAAAAAAATGTCCTGAAAGCAGAAAGATTTTCAGCACCACAACCGACACAGTTATGTCGGAGTTTAAAGGTAGAGTTTCACTGTTGGAGCCAAATGTTACGAAGAAGAACTGCAGCATTATCATCAACGACCTCAGTGTGACGGACTCTGGACTTTATCAGTTCAGAGTTGACAGCACCGATGGGGAAAAAGCAGAGACATTTACATCCATCGGTAAAACTACACTTTTAGTCGAAGGTATGTGGTTTCCACAGAAAAGTTTTGGCTGTATTCAAAAATGTTTAGTAACTTTACACAGTCCACTTACTACCACAAGTTTACCTTAAATAAGACATAATTCTAAAGATGTTATTAATTACGAATTATTTGGTTATAACAATGGTAATAAGGAATAATGATATAGAAAGTTCAGCTGAAATCACAAGAGAAAACTCCACAGTTATCATTAAGTTCAGCTTAGTATCATGTAGTTCTGACCAGATTATGGTGGTAAAAACTCAGTGTGCAAATTAAGTACTAAACTGGTAATGAAATGGTAATTTGTCAAGAATCATCAGATTACACTAATGTGATTAGGCAGTAATCACATAGATAGAACAACCTGTGGCAATAACCAATACATCTGACTGAGTACCATGTTGTTATGATTGGATTAAGGTGCTAATTATTTATTATTCAATGTATGATTTTTAAAAACTGAGTGCATTTCATGGAAACATGCCCACTTTTACTCATGAATTACTGATAACCGGTTAAGTTTTCACAGTGTTATGTTGTATCAATGTTTTATCCTGAATATGAAACTTAGATATTATTTTCATTGAAATTAACTTTTAGTACAAAGTTAATAATTAATTTACTTAAAAAAATGATCAAATATAACATAAGCATTTACCTGGAAATGCCGCTATCAAATATTATCATAGATTATCCCCTCTCTGCGATCATCACAGGCTTGTTACACGTAGTTATTACCATATTTACTAACCCAGGGAGAACTATGATGGTAAACTTAATTTAATAGTAATATCACAACTGAAAAATTACCACCTTGATACAGATGAATTCCTGTATTAAGCAGGCTGTAAAAGAAAGGGTCACCAAATATTTCATGTGTATTGCCTGCTGTGGTCAATAAACACAGACTTCTGCAGCTCTTGTTGTTAATTATTTCAGGGTAATATTTCTCCTCTGTTAGGTCTGACCCAGAAGCCCTCACTGAGTATTCCTGAGCTGAAAGAGGGACAGCAGAGCACTCTGAGCTGCACTGCCCCTGGTCTCTGCTCTGGATCGGCTCCTGAGATCATCTGGATGTGGGGTGGAGTAAAAAAGAAAGACTCCCGCATTACAACAAACACCACTGAATTCAAGATGGGGAGCCTCTCTGCTGTCAGTCACAGCTCATCTTTAAGATTTACACCCTCTGCTAAGCATCATCAAACCAACATCACCTGTAAGGTCACCTTCAAAAACAGCATCACAACAGAGACGACGATGACCCTGAATGTGCTGTGTGAGTAATTCTTTATTGAAAATCATCTTTAATGCAAGGCTAAAGTAGATGAATGTAAGGGTAATGTTTTTGTCCATTGACACAGTTGATGTTAGGGCTGGGTGATATCAACAAATAATTGTTTTTAAATACTTTTCCTCCTGCAATGCACTGTAAAGTGTAAGTAGAATAAAAGGCAGCCTAAATTCAAATTCATGTCTCACAAAAGCAAAATAAATCATAAACTGAGAACAGAATATGATGGAGTAATCATTTCATTCTCATACAGTACATTGGTCATCCATATTTGGTCATTGATGAAAACACAACAATCGATTTGTAAAACATATCAAAACTGCTTTTTGTCTAGGTTCTGAGTTTGTGTTGTTGGATTTTTGTGTGATATTCTTCGGCTTCTGCCACATCACTGACAATCAAAAATACAAAAATGTCCGCTGCATTGGGAATGTAGATGCAGGAACCTCAAAAAAAAGGCAGTTAGTTCAGAAAGTTTTCTTTCTCATTGGTCATGTCCTCTCCTCCCTTCTCTGAACGTACAACTCTGCTCATCTCCTCTGTCATAGAATACATTCACCACCCCTCCTGCACCCAGCAGGGCATCCACAGCCTAAATAATTCAATCATGATGTTAAGCCACAGTCTGAGGTGGGGTCTTGAAGACTGCAGTTCTCTAAATGCCAAAGAAAAGAAATCACATGGCATGAGGTCAAGGGACCTTGGTGACCACTCAGTTTAGTGATTAATGGGAGTATGATTTTATGCCTACCAAAGCCTCCTGAAAACACCACGTCTCTTGATTGAAAATATGGCACCAAGTGATGGAATATTATTTAATTGTATACACACTAAATTAATCTAATAATATTTTTTACTGCAGTTAAAAGAGTATCAAATTCTCCATTCAACAGACTCACTCTCTGAAAACCGATGCTGGAGATATAGTTGCCATTTGTCGTTGCTTTCATATTTGCGTCTACAGTGTTCACACCTGTTTGCACGTGACCTGTGTTACTGGAAGATACCACCAGAGGACACTTTAAGACTTCAAGCTTTATAGAGCTCCCTGTTGTGTGAGATGTAATCTGTAAATGGTGAGCACGTGCCACACATAGGCACTGTATCTATCATCATTCCTGATAAAACTCCTGTGCTACCAGCAGTGTTAGCCCGACTTCACTTGTAAGTGTGGAAGTGCATCTAAGTTACATTACTCCAATATTTTCCCCAGTTTGCTGTCATAATTGTTTTGGTGTAACAGTTTGATAAGTAACCATTTTCATGAACTATTAGCTGGAGAAACAGCACCACTACAAACACAGCTTCTACTGAGAGTTACTAATTTTCATGATCACAAACTGAACTGATTAACCAAATTTATTTCCCCAAAATAAATAACCTCTGAAAGTGTATTTATGTATAATCAACAAGAACATCATATAAGTGAGTCTGTGTCAGTACAGATAGATCCACCTGATTCAGTGTCTGTAATCAGACACATTCATTTTCCAAGCTTCAATCTACGAATGTGAGAGGCCCAAAGTGTCACGGCCCAATAAGTGTCCCCCACAACAAGGAGAGAAGAGATCTACGATGGTGATGACAGCAGAAAGTGACTGCTGATATGGGGTAAGCGTTGATGCTAACAGCTTCAGTAGCAGTTTATCCAATCTGGACCGCATTTCTTTATTAAACAAAAACATACAGGACTGAAAGCATTTCTTGCAAGAAAGGATATGTGTTCATGTTTACAGTGAGCCTGAAGTACAAAATAAAAAGATCAGGTTCATGTCTCAAACCTCAAGTTTGAGCCAATTCTGAAGTATTTGAGAGGGGAGTTTGGGTCAAGTCTCAAGTCACCTAGTCTTTAACCTTCTTTCGACATTTTTTCTTTAAGATGTCAAGAAACCCACAGTCATCGGAAACCATACTGTCAAAGAAGGCGATGCTCTAAATTTGACATGTAAGGGGAAAAGTTTCCCTCCATCTCTTATCACTTGGAATAAACGGGACTCAAGTCAAACCCTGGGCAATGGCACTGGATCCGCAACACTTATCATCCCTAACATGACAGCAGAATATTTTGGAAAATATATCTGTAAAGCATACCACCTGCTCCTTAACAGGACAACTCAAGCTGTAGTAAATATGACATGTGAGTAACCTTCTTCATAGAGAACGTTTGTCCATGTCACTTTTGTTGATCTTTATCTGCTGAGATGTCAAATTCTGTCAAATTGTGTATTTGCAGTGTCACCAAGGATCTTGAAGAGCTCTTCATGTGAAGTAAAAGCAGAGGTCCTGACCTGTATGTGTGTCAGTGAGGGGTTTCCTTTACCCACCATCAAATGGCCGCTGATAAAGGACATTACTAAATACTGTGTCAGCAACGGGGTGTCAAGAAACACAGTCTGGACCAACATTACTTCAGCTGTTAATGATCACAGCTACACCACTATGGTGTGTGTCAGCAGTAATGACGTCGGAGAAGCAAAAAAACATCTGAAAGTCAACACAACAAATGTGTCCCATCCAGAGGGTAATCACTGACATCCATGTTGTCCTATAAAGATCATTTCCTCATGCTATTTTCTGCTCTGCTTTTAGAAAAGATGTTCTTTCACTTACATTAAAAGCAATAGTGATTAATATCCTCACACAGTTTAAACTGATTTGGATATTTTTATTGCAGGTCCACCAAAGGGCATTTGGTCAAATGTGAAAAAGACAGAAGTCATCATTGGGTTTTTGATTGGTGTCATTCTCACAGGAACCATCTGCTTTTTGAGCAAAAAATGCCCCAGGTATAATTTTGACTTGATTTTCCCTACATAACTAGGCCTCGAAATATTTTTCTTCGTGGATTTATTTCAATTTTGTTTTTACTTTGTTTTTTTGTAGAGAACACAGAAGTGTTTTGAATGATCTATAAATCTGACAAACTTGATAGTGATGGGTAGTTCTTTATTTTTGACATGAGGTTTATTATAATCCAAAACAGCACGACTGTGCTGCACACATTTTCTTCCCCTTTGTTACTTGTTTATTGGTTGTATATACTGCCAGTTTGTGAGATATTGCTCAAATTGTTCCATTTCAAAGAACATTTTGTCAGACCTATTTTTTCAGAGTTACCTGCACCAAGGAGGTTATGTTTTTGCCGGCGTATGTTTGTTTGTTTATTTGTAAACAAGATCATGCAAGAACTACTGGACAGATTTTGCTGAAATTTTCTGATTTTTTTTTTCCGAGATCTGGAAAACCACCATTGGCATAATGTTGGTTTTGCTTTATAACTATCAAACTAGTATAGCAACAAACCTCTGCCTAAGTTCTCCCATTACAGTCCCAGGGCCACCAGGGGAAACTTGGAAAAAAACAAAAACAAAAACCTCCAGGATGGAGAGGCGGGCCTCGGCCTGATGCTTACCCGCAGAAAGGCTCTCTCAGGGCGGGCAATTCAACGGAGAATACCCGCTCTCCCCTCTGGTTCTCTGGATGACCAAGGGCACGAAGCGAACCTATTTACTGTTTGCTGGGATGGCTGAAGACTCGGGTTCAGTTCCTAGGTTTTGTTTGGAAGTCACGTACTGTCACCAAGCCACCTTTCGCACGATGACCAAGGGCACGAAGCGAACCTATTTACTGTTTGCTGGGACGGCTGCAGACTCGGGTTCAGTTCCTAGGTTTTGTTTGCAAGTCACGTACTGTCACCAAGCCACCTTTGGCACGAAGCGAACCTATTTACTGTTTGCTGGGACGGCTGAAGACTCGGGTTCAGTTCCTAGGTTTTGTTTGCAAGTCACGTATTTCAAATATTGTTACAGCTAAAGCAATAGTTCCATGTTAAAGTTACTGCTGTTATAAGATTCTTGAAAACCCACATAGCACTTCGTATCATTTTCATATCAGTATTAGTTAAACAGTTACTGATCAAAAAAACGATCATTCGCTATAGTTTGTTATCTGGACCACCACAAAAATCAAATCATTTTTAAGATTAGCCATCACCGTCTCCTGAAAATTTCAGCAAAAACTGTCTCACAGTTTTTTGTGTAATTTTGCTTACAAACAAACACACAAGCAGAGAATCATGCCGGCAAGAACATAACCTCCTTGGTGGATGTAGTCATATAAAAATAATTCTGGCAGCTAACTGTGGGTTTTTAGGGTCAATATTATGATGCTAACTTTATCATGGAGCTGTTGTTTATAGAACAGCAATATGTGAGCTACAACTGGCAGAGGTTAGCGCTCTCAAGTGCTTTACAGTTTGTTTGTTCATCTGTTTGTCAGCAAACAAACAAACTGTTCATCAAACAAACAAACAGTAGTAGGAAAATTATTTAACCACAAACTGCATGCATTTTTTGTTGTTAAATAATCTTCCCACCCCTGTTTTAACCCCCATTTTAATACGTCTGATATGTTCTAAAAAAATTCTGCATCACTTCAGGTCAGATTGAATCAAACTATTCAGCATCAAATTGGCTCTGTCCAAGTTTTTCCTAATGTCAATGCCTGGCCTTGTTCAGAAAACGGCGTTGTTCTAAATAGTTTGTAATTATTGTTTTTGTCCTTCAGGGTTTTGTCAACTTGTTTGTTTTTATTGAAGGTTTCTCTGTTATGCACAGTCAGGGACATGGTCAACCTGTGTTTGTGACCATCAAATAACCTTGAATGCCACCTAACGTTAGCATCTCTGTCTGTCAGTAATTGGATAAAGTTAGATTAAGAAAACATTTACTGTGTGGCTGCATCTATAAACTGATTTTAAAATGTTTCAAAGCTTCCACTGATAACCAAACATCTGGCCTCATGCAGGCTCTGTCCAGTTCTGTCATGGTCTGTGGTTGTAGGCTAAAAGATTTCAAAATTTGTTTAAAGATATTTTTTGTCATGATCCTGTTGGACATTATTCATCTCGATTTTCACCACAGGAAAAAACACAACAGTGCTGGAAATGTGGAAAATCTGGAAATGAGGACTACTAACACTGCCTCACAGGTATTTATATGAGAAAATATTTTTTTTTATGAGAAATTGGATGAGACAAAAAAACAAATCCACAAAAAATTTGCAAGTGCCCATGATAAAAAGTACATAACTTCCAGTCCATGGAGCATGTGTAAAAGGTGAAATGTGCAAATTGCTCACAAACTGATATACTGTGCAGATTTCATCCTGGTTGCAGCAGTGTTGTTTGCTTGCAATAAATAAAAAAAAAATTCAAATCTGAGTGCAGAATTGCTCCCTTCTTAAGTCTATGCGCACAGCAAATTATTTACAGGTTTGTGCGATTTACCATGTGTAATGTAGTTTTAGGCTAATCTACACCATTCCTCTTTCTCTGTCTTTCCTCAGTTATTGACAGTGATTGTCATGTACAGACCTGATCAAAATCTTAAGACCAGTTGAAAAATTGCTAGAATATGCATTTTGCACATTTGGACCTTAATGTGGTTTTAAATAGAGCTAGAACATGCAAAAGCAAGAAGGGGGAGTGTGACAAAAAGCACTTTGAAAAAGTAATTTATTGAAAACAACAAGTAAACTGAAATAGGCTGTTTGTCAGCTGATCAAAAGTTTAAGACCATCGCTCAAAAAAATTACAAAAAACTCTCTAAACCGGAACAAAAGAATTGTCCTCAGTAGGACTCAGTAATGAGTAGCTCCACCGTTCTTGTTAACCACTTCAAAAAGTCGTTTGGGCATGCTTGATGTGAGTGTTTCCAGGAAGCTTTTGGGAACATTGCTCCAAGTGGTGAAGATGGATGGCTTCACGAAGGGCATCAACTGTCTGGAACTGATGGCCATTTTTATAAACTTCCCTTGCCGTACATCCCCAAATGTTCTTTATGGGATTTAAATCAGGGGAACATGCGGGATGGTCCAAAACAGTGATGTTATTCTCCCTGAAGAAGTCCTTGGTCAAGCGAGCATTGTGAACTTCAGCGTTGTCCTGTTGAAAAACCCAGCTGTTACCACACAGACGAGGGCCCTCAGTCATGAGGGATGCCCGCTGCAACATCTGCACGTAACCAGCCGCCGTTTGATGACCCTGCACCACCTGAAGCTCCAGTGTTCCACTGAATGAAAAAGCAGCCCAGATCATGATGGACCCCGCTCCACTGTGCCTGGTAGAAAACATCTCAGGTGGGATCTCCTTGTCATGCCAGTAATGTTGGAGCCATCTGGACCGTCAAGGTTACAATTTTTCTCATCAGAGAATAAAACTTTTTTCCACCTTTCAATGTCCCATGTTTGATGCTCCCTGGCAAAGTCTAAATGGGCAGTTTTGTGGCGTTGAAGGAGATGAGGTCATTGAATTTGTTTTTTGTTTTTGAAACCCTTTTCCCCGCAGATGCCATCTGATGATTATTGCGCTGCAGTCGGCACCAGTAAGGGTCTTAATTTGGGTCGAGGACCGCCCTGTGTCTTGACTAACAGCCAATCAGATCCTCCGGCTCAGCGCAGATGTAATTTTTTTGGGTCTACCACTTGAGTTTTTTGTTCCATAGTGCTCAGGATATTTCAAAAGTGTAGAATGACTGTCTTACTGCGTCCAACCTCAGCAGCAATGGCACGCTGCGAGAGACCTTGCCTATGCAGCTCAACGATCTGACCACGTTCAAGAAGAGAAAGCTTCTTAGCTTTAGCCATCAGGAGGGCATGTCCGTGTGAATGCCTGACAGAAAATGAACATTTTGAGCAGATTTTGGCTTCAATAGCCTGTGGTCTTAAACTTTTGATCAGCTGACAAACAGCCTTCAGTTTACTTGTTGTTTATAATAAATTACTTTTTCAAAGTGCTTTTGGTCACACTCCCCCTTCTTGCTTTTGCATATTGTAGCTCTATTTAAAACCTCATTAATGCCCAAATGTGCAAAATGCATATTCTCGTAATTTTTTGACTGATCTTAAGATTTTGATCAGGTCTGTACTTCATATAAACGTACATAATGCAACCAAATCTGTTTACATCACTGCCATGCCTGGTTTTTACTCTGGCGTTTGGGTGCATGTCTGCACAGATCTTGTTTCTCTCTCTCTCAGTTCACATCAATGCAATTAATCTGTAGTTCAGTGAAAAGAACAGCAGCATTTATTTAACAAAACTGCACAACACTGTCATACAAGGGAACTTTATTACCACAGAGACTTATCAACATGTGAGGTCAAAACCTTTGTTTTTAAGTTATTTTTAGATTTAAGGCAGCCAGAAAGCAGACTCAATATATATCAATCAACCAATCTATCAATCTTTATTTGCATAGCGCCAATTTATAACAAGTGTAATCTCAAGACACTTTACAATAGAGCATAAAGCTCTTTATTTTATGGATACACATGAATGCATAGATACATATAAAAATACACATATACATATATACATCCAACACATTTCCATTAGTTGTAAAAGACTTCTTCTCAAGTCTCAATATACAACAGAATAATGGCAATAGACATCCTGGCCAGTTAATAATTACTCTTTGTGCCTGACAGATGGATTCATGTCCAGTGATGGACCAAGGCGGAGCTGCTGGAGGAGTCCCTGGCTGCAGCATTGGCCTTGGAGAGATCCATTACTCTGAAATTGACTTCTCTTTGTTGAAAAAAAGAAGTTCCTCACAGGCCAAAGGCATCAGAGAGTCCACAAAATCAGAGTACGCTGAAATTAAAATACAAAAAGCAGAGGACAGACAGAAAACTGTTGGCCAGGAGGATGAAACGTTGGAGGAAAATAAAGAAGAAAAGGTGATGGTGGAAAATAAAGAAGAAGGGATGATGATGGAAAACAAAGAAGCAAAGGACATGATGGAAAATAAAGAAGAAAAGGTGATGGTGGAAAATAAAGAAGAAAAGGTGATGGTGGAAAATAAAGAAGAAGGGATGATGATGGCAGCAGAGCAAAAAGATTGTGTCTCAGAACAGAAGGAGGGAGAGGAAGAGGTGTTGTATTCAAATATGAAGATTTTAGTGGCAAAACTATAATGCTCGATTTGTCCCCCTTTAAAATACACAATCACTGGCATTTTTATCTGGCACACCCATTCAATTACACAATGACGCAACCAGCTAATCACAAGGCAGGAAATCAGTGCATTTAGGCAGGTTCACATCATCAAGGAGACCTGCTGAAGCTCAAACAGAGCAGCTGAATGGAGAAGAAAAGGGATTTATGACTCAGAACATTAGAGAGGCTGGTCATAGTATTTCAGAAACTGATGATCTATTGGGAGCTTCACACATATCTACAGTACCTCTGGGGTCTATAGAGACTGCCCAAGTTGAAGCGGCATAGACAATGGATGGATGAATCTTTATTCAGTTTTATTTATCTTTCATGTGTTTGGTAAGTGCTTAGACAGTTTGGTAATAAAAGTGCTTTTTAGATAAATGTCACTGTTAATTCATTTTTATTATTACTAAGACTTGCTAGTGAAAAAACTGTACTAATGTCATTTTTGTTTCATTTGTTGTCTTTTGGACTTTTTTTTATGAACATTGCTTTCTGTTATCCTCTTTTGCAAAGTTTTGATATACAAATTTAAAAATGGTGATGTATACAAATATCTTCATTCTTTCAAAGCATTCATTTTTTTGTTACTGTTTATTTAAAAATATATATATATCCTGTGGAATCTTAATGTATTTTAGAGTTTAAAATCATTCAAAGCATTCATTTTTTTGTTATTGTTTATTTTATAAAATATCCTGTTGAATCTTAATGTATTCAGTAGTTGAAAATTTAGAATCTATTATTTGACTTAGTCTTTTGGTCCTTCCAGGATTTAGAGTAATGCTACAGTGGCTCAGGAGGCAGACGATGTGTTGCCTCTCAGTTTCTTACTACCTTCAAGACGGCACAGAGGGGTGATCACACTGTCCCTCCATTTTGCCTCTGTGCTGTTCAAAGCAGTGTCATAAATATCATGCATTGAAACCAGGGATGGGATGATTATGAAATCGTGGACATAGCTATAGTCAAATGAGTAGTCATGCTTTTAGGATAATGTTGATTATTTTGTATTATTTTATTTTCAAACTGTAAACACTTCGTGTGTCATTTATTTGACAAATTGCCTGTGCTTTGTTGAAGGGTTGATATTTATTTTCATATTAATAATAGAATGAATTTATGTTTTTGAATGTTCTAATGATTTTATTCAGTGAAAAAACAATCAAGATCAACTATAGTAATGACTCACATGACAAAAACTGAAGTTTACATAAAATTAGGACTTTAATAACTATCATTAATTTAAACTAAACTGACTAAAGAAACTTTTGATCTACTTAGATACACTTCCTACTGGTGATGATTAACTTAAAAACTATTGTGATCAATTGTCATTCAAATATATTGTTGGTTGTCAATATTTGATCATTAATCCATTTTAAATTGTAGCAATAAAATTCCTACATATATTTGTAGTTGTTTTAATTAAGAATTTGATATCTTTACTCTTTAATCCCAGTCTTTTTGTGTCTTACATATTGTTTAATGCTCACAGTCTGAAATATAACTTTTATGTGCAGCACTGTGGGGCTCAGATGAGATGTTGCAGACAGTTCGACGTACATCAGCTCCAAGTTTTACCTGGTTGGTGTTTCAGATTGGAGTTTTTCATCATTCGTATTTCTGTGACTGCAGTGTCCCTCAGCAATTTCAGAGCGAACACAGCTTCTTTTTCTTCTTGTTTTACGGCATCATGCCACCAAGTTGTATTTTTCATTGTATTTCATTTTTTACCTCTGATTATTTTAATTCTATTTTCTTCATTTCTGTGTGAAGCACTTTGTGCTACAAAATTTTGTATGAAAAGTGCTATACAAATAGAGTTTGACTGATTGATTGATTGATTGATAATACCTATGAAAATTTATGATTCTGCTTATTAGTGCAATTCTTTCACTTCTTTCAGCAGTCTGCCAAAGTGCTTTACAGTAGAAAAGGCAGATGTGATAAAAACAATAAAACAATAATTATTGATTCCTGATGATTTTCTGTGGGGGAAGAAGTTGGCTTCAACAGGTTTTTGATGTAAAATTGTCAAACATACGTCACCACAGATATTAAATGTCAGGCTATGTTGCCAGGTTTCACACTAACTGAATGTTTTTCAGCAAGCATCCTTTTGCTAAAAATAAAGGCCCAATTTAAACCACATCTGCCCCTGTCTGCCATCATTTCTGACGTCTTTGTTATAATTTCTGCTGACTGCCTCTGATGCAAGAGATGCAGAAGAGTGAAGAAGAAAATGACAAAGGACTTGATACACAAACAGGCCAATGATATTGATTCCCTAGCAGAGATTTGATTAATTCTCAGCTGAAATTATTTTTTCAATTTCCATCTTTACCTACAGGGGATACTGTGCTGGAGGGTGTCAGTTCAACTAACATCACATCAGCTTGAAATTAATGCTTGTTCACAGATTAAGTCCGTCTGAAGAAACATTTACAGAACTTTGGTCATGTGTTTGGATGTTGGTTAATGTTTGCATGCATTCTTACCTGTGGTGCCCATGGTTTATGTCATAACTGTTAAATTCAGCATGATGCTACCAAGTCTAAAGTTGTCTTCTGGCACTGATACACCTGCTTTAATAGCAATTGTGTTTTTCAGTTTATTTTTAGGTTTATGTGACAAAGAAACTGAAACAGCATGGTCCAATTATTTCATGGCCCTGACCTTGAGTATCAACATCATAATGACAAAATCATTGGGGGCTGTTTTTGTTCAGTTTGTAGTGCAGGAGTCTATAGACAGAGGTCTCTTGGATAAACATTATCAAGTCATGTTTGACTCATGGCCTTTTATGAAAATTAATTCACCCTGCTCCTCACATTTACCATTTCACTCTAACTGTCCAGTAAAGACAAAATCCCAAAATATGCAATCCCATTTCATCTCACTTTAGCTTCTTAAACTCATCAGTATCATGCAAAAAACTGGATGTTTGTATAATTAGATTATTTTAAGGTTGTGAACAGTGCTGAGCAATCAGAATCCAGTTTTCAACCCAGCCATGTGTTTTTTTAAATATAGGCCTACCCAGCGCATTGTCATAATGTTTTATCTCTTATTTACACAGTTCTTTACAGCATCTGTTCTACAAGCTGCCAAAGATAACCCAACTTTTGTCGTTTGAAACCTAAACTCTAACAGGTGCGGGAACTCATGATGGTGACAAATTTGTGGCCTTCCCACAGCAGGTTTGCTCAAGTTGCTTTGAGTGAGAAGAGGAAGTCTCTAAAACACTCACACTGAGATGTCATTTAAGGCAAAGTCTGATGTTAAGTATAAGTTTAGACTCGTTCAGACAAGATTAAGGGTGTTTCCACACCTTAAGTCAGTTTGATGTGGACGTTTTTTGAATAAAGGACCAAAAGTTTGATCTGTGTTCACACACATGCATTCACAACACAACAAAACGTTTGACATGCAAGAAAATTGATTCCAGATAGAGAAAAAAAAATTGCGGGACCAAAGATTCTTGCTTGGCTTTGCTGCTTACATTATTTTAAAAATGTTTTAGTTAGTTAAGTTCAGTTGGTGTCGTGGATAGTTAAAAGTTAAATGTCTGTTTGTGCTTGATTGCAAGAATTTGAATTAAATTGAATATGAAAATTAACATTTTTCTTTCTGTAGAAAATCAGGTGCAGGTCTTTCTTCTTCCCCTTTGGTAATGCTCAGATCTAAAACATTAGAGAGGTTACTGGAGGCAGTGGTAATGACTTATGATGCCGGATGCCTGATTGGGGGAGGAGGGATTACATGCTGCAAAGTGGACTTTTACAACCACCATGGTGTCTGCCTGTGACCGGCAGAATACACACATGGAGATGGAGGCTGGGGATCGGAATCATGGGGTACCTCACGATAATATGAATGAGACAATGTCCACAATATCAATTAGGATGCAGCGATTCTGCGAGCTGAGTATGTGGGTTGCACCCATGACAGATTTGGTACATTTTCTCTGTCAATGCCAAACAGCTTATTCTGCTATTGACCATTGTTTGGAGTTATTTGATCATAGACGTGAAGACATTTTGGCAATTTAACAATTTATTTATTCAAAGAAACAGTCGGACACTTTTGTCGTTTTCGTGTCATTCCCAAGTCCATGACAAGCGGACAGTCACCATTCTTTTAACTATGCGTCCAGTAATAAGACAGAAACGGACAAAGATCCGTGGGTGATCAGTGCGAGAGCTCATCAATGTAATTCATGCTAGAAGTCAACCGGAGATGTGTGACGTTTCTGAACAACTTGAGTCTTTTGAGCAGCTCTTTAAAATGAACGAGGAGATCCGATTCACAGTTGTGAGTGAGCTGTTCGGTTGCGAGCCATTATTACATGCAAATTGCCTGCAAATTTAAGATAAGAACAATCTGATGTCTGTAGGCGCACTACTGGTTAACTCCCAGCATTTGAGCTAAGCTAACTAGTGGTTGGCAGTCTTTTGTCCATCTCTTCCTTGTTACTGGACGCACAGACAAACGAATGGAGTCTACCTGCTTGTCGAGGACTTGAGAGTGAGGTAAGACACGAAACAGAAATGCTGGAGTGTTTCTTTAACACACAGAAGCCTCATTAGTGTGTGGAAGGAGACTGCCTGCTCACACACTGCTGAGGTCTTCAACCAGCATTTATTGAAGTCAGTCAACCTGGTTGTGTAGGGACCTGCAATAGGACAACTTCAAGGTGTTGTTCTGCAACACCGAGTTGTAGCTTTATTTGGAGTGAGCCCCAGTATCATCTGCACACTCCAGTGGCAATCCCATAGCTGCACAGTCTGGGACCAAATTCTACCCTCCAAGATGACAACACTCGCCTCCACAGAGCAGGTTAATCACAGTGTACCTCAAGAATTTCTGTTCAATCTCTAGTGAACAGCTGAAGCATCGTCTTGGGCATGCCAGAGTGACCAACCCAGCCACATTGACTGAGGTGTGACAAATGCTGGTTAAAGGTTCAGATGTTTCCCTCAGCAGTGTGTGAACAGGCTGGTGACCTGCATGAGGAGAAGGCACCAGGTTGTGTGGCAGAATCTGTGCATGATTCTGCCAAATAGTACTGCTGAGGTTCCTGTCTATTAAATAACCTTTAAGATGTCCTTTTTCTTCAGACTTTAAGCAGTCAATCCATTAAACAACACCAAAAAAGAGTCAATATCAGACAGCTGTTTGGCATTGGCAGAGAGGATGTGACAAATCTTTCATGGGCACAGCCCTCATACTCAGCTCCACTGCTCATCCCACTGATGAACATTCCTTACAAAAGTGGCGGCAATTAAAGGGAAATTAACTGGATATTCATAAGATGTGTTGCATGGAGCAAAGAAATAATCCACCAAACACTAATTTCCTTAACTTTGTGCTAAATTAAGTTAAACCCCTGCAAATTCTTGTGAGCATAGCTGATAAAAACGTTTGTTTGTTTTGTTGTAGAACAATCTAAATGGTTATTCAAAGTCTCCACTTTTCAAAGTTCCTTACTTAAAAGGGTGATTTGGACATACTATCAGTCTGAAATGTACAAAATGTAATAATAGATTCAAACTGTTTGTTAGACATTTTAAGCTGCATGAAGATACCGTGCTGTGAAGAAGTAAATTTTGTGTGATGATCTGAAACATTAAGGTGTGACAAATATGCCAAAAAAAAAAAGAAAAGAAAAAGAAGAAGAGAAAGAAAGAAATCAGGAAGGGCCAAATACTGTTTCACAGCTCTGTACTTCCTGAAAACTTGGAAATTGCAAAGAAGTTAAATTTAAAAGAGAGGGAGAGAGAGAGGAAGAAGTATTTCTAAACAGAGTGTGCTGAAGCAAGACAGGAGAGCAAAAGAGCAAGAAGACAAAAGGTATGGAGTAAAATTTACTCTTGTTAGATATAAACCCCCCAAATGGGCTGTAACAGAAATTTGACATTAGGATATTTTGCAATTAATTTCTTTGAAGTTTGTGTGCTGTTGAATTCGGGATCAAATGAAACATGTAAACAATCTAGAAACATATTTAATATTCAACAGTCTGATTAAAAGTTTGACCAAATGAACTTTTTTTGAACTCAGGTTAAGTTATGGTCCAGCTGAGTCTGTATTTAAATGAGCTGACTGTTAAAGAATTAAAGGGAAAGTTTAATAACCAAATGTTTTTTCTGTGTTTAACCTCCCCATTGTGAACAGAGAAGTGATCATCTCAGTTATCGACAAATGATGTTTGCTCTCATCTTCATCTGTGTACTTTTTACCAATGCAGATCCAGGTTTGTATCCTTGTTAATGTTATTTGTACCATTTAAGATTCAAGATATAAATGACAAAAAGGACAATTAGGACAAAAATGCTGTGTTTCAAAACACTCAAATAATTTATTTCATATCAATATTCTGTATTTTATCGTAACAAGGATTAGTTTTTGGCTAGCAGTATCAAGGATGAAGTATTCTGATAAATTATGAGATGCTGTAAAGTCCAAATGAAAAAAAAGGAGTTTGAGGCAGATTTTTATGATGAGAAACAACATTTACCATGTTGTGTCAATCTACATCCTTTACTTCCCTTTATTTATTTTATTCTTTTCTTCAACAGGTGTATCAAACACTGTAAAGAAGTGCCATCCTGATGAGAGAGACTTCTGTATCACTCTGAGTGCAGGAACCATAACAGCAGAGGTTGGACTCTGTGTTGTCATACCGTGTTCCTTCACTACCAGAACCTCCTTTCAACCCAAAGACAGTATTTGGAATAAATGTGAACAAGATGAAGAAAAATGTCCTAAGAGCAGTAAGATTTTCAGCACCACAACCGACACAGTTATGATGGGGTTTGAAGGTAGAGTTTCACTGTTGGAGCCAAATATTACGAAGAAGACCTGCAGCATTATCATCAACGACCTCAGTGTGACGGACTCTGGACTTTATTGGTTCAGAGCTGAGGATACCACTGGTTATAGGAGAGGATTTTCATTCTTCAGCTATAAAACTAGACTATCAGTTGAAGGTATGTGGCTTCCACAGTAGAATTTTGGCTGCTTTCTAGTACTAAATATTTAGTAACTCTTCCTTTTACAGTCCACTTATGGCCAAGAATTTACCTTCAATAAGATATAATTCTAGAGATGTAATAATTGAATTTTTGGGTAGTAAGAATGGTATTAAGGAAGTAATAATGTAGAAAGTGAAGCAGAAATTCCAAAAGAAAACTCCACATTTATCATTACATTCAGCTCAGTATGACATAGCTCTGACTGGATTATGGTGGTAAAAACTCAAACACCAGTGTGCAAATTACCAAGTACTAAACTAAATGAAATGGTAATTTGTCAGAAATTATTGGATAATAGCACTGTGATAAGTCATTATACAGAGTGTATAGATGGAATAATCAGAAAAACTTCACTACTATTAAAGATTGTGGCTGAGTACCATGTTGTTCTGAATGGATTAGGTTGCTAATAATTTATTATTCAATAAATACATTCAAAGAAACTATGAGAGCATTTCATTAAAAAACATCCCTGCTATTACCCATTCATGACTGATAACCAGTTAAATTATCACAGGGTATCATGTAATATCAAGAATATTAGATGGTAAATTTTTTATTAAACTTTGTGCAGTATTTGTCAAATTCACCGTATGTCTCCTCTCCATCCACAAGATGTCCCCACTGGCAGCATGTAAAAAAAAGTCCGGTTTCAATACACAGCCTTGACTCAGAATTTCAGCAGGTAAATACTGGGGCTTGGGCCGAGTTACCAAAACAGAGTACACCCCCCACATCCAGGGGGCAATCATACTCATGCGCAGATCAGACAGAGGGGGGAAGGGGAGTTGTAGATTGCGTAGCTTGCGCAGTTAGCGTAAGAGAGAGATACAATAGGTGCAGTAGCAATGGCTGAAAAACAGTCCAAAAGAAAAAGGTCAGAGGATGGAAGGGTGAAAAAGAAGGGCTATGACCATGAAAGAGCGTAGACCCAGGTCAACATTGGTGTTGCTTTCCGATGGTGGAGGGAACTTCGCCAATTGAAAGACCTGAAAACGGACGCGGATGTCGCCGTCTGTCTGCTGGATAGGTAAGCAACATTAACTTTGTGGTGCTTAACATAACAGTAGCAGCCATCAGGCATTCATCTTATTGTCTAATCTGCCAAAATGTACTGTTGTTGTTGTGATTTTTTCAATATTGGCAGTCGAGTTGTCTGACGAGTCGGGGTTCCCTTAGCTACGTTGGTCAGCTACGCAGTTTCTACGGCCGTTTCCATGACGATGCACGTCCATCAGCTTTCGGGAGGCGGGTCTAAATTCGAATATCAACAAACCCTCCACTCATTTTATCCCACATTGCTGACTACACCTTTAAGTGCAAAGCTCACAAAAGACATCCAAAAATAGATGTATGGCTTTAACTAAAAGAGTCTGAAATTTTCCATTTAATAGGCTCACTTTTCCCATCTGGATGCCGGAGATATACTTGCCATTTGTCGTTGCTTTCAAATTTGCATCTGCAGTCTGTAGGCTACATCTGTTTGCACGTGACCTGTGTTACTGGAGGATACCACCAGAGGACACTTAAAAACTTCAAGCTTTATGCAGCTCCCTGTCGTGTGAGATGTAAGCTGTAAACATGGTGAACACATGACACACATCAGCACTGCACATATCATTATTCCTGATAAAACTCCTGTGCCACCAGCAGTGTTTACACTACTCCCCTTGTAGTTTTTTTTTTTTGTGTGTGTGATGCAGTTTGAGGGCACAGGATGCAAATCATACCCCAAAAGGCAAGGGATGCTATCTCCTTCAGCTGCAATAACCAGCAGCAGTGTCTCCAGAAGGTCAGCTGGCTTCTCTCCAGCTACCAAACCAACCTCCAAGCATGGTTCATTTGGGACTGGAACTGACCACACTCCAGCACCCCATCCAATTTCTTACATGCAGACTGACATAACTGCAGCCAACAGGTGACATTAAATCTGAAAATAAAATGATAAATTATAAAAAACAACGGTCAATGTCATCATCAGATAAATATTTCCATCTAATGTCAGACCACAGCCTCTGCAGCAAGTTACATTTCTCCAGTATTTTTCCCAGTTTACTGTCAAAATTGTGTTGGTGTAAAAAGTAACCATGTTAATGAACTATTAGCTGACTGTGTCACGAGATGTTACAGCAACACAAAAAACAGTGTGTGCTTTCTAGTGAGGTGACTGCAGGAAGTTACTGCTCAAATAGAAGGGTGACCAGATGTCCTCTTTTGGTTTATCAGTATTTTCTGTGTAAATGATGTAAAAATATTGTAAATAATGGCATTAGTATCATTCTGGTGTTTTGTAGCCATTCTTTTGCCGTCTTTTTTTGCCAAGTTTTGCCATATTTTCAACAAGTACATTTTTTTGTCACTGTATCTTCTTCATAGTTTTTGCTTAATGGATTTCATAAATAGTAAAATTATAAATTATAAATTATAAATAATTATTGAAATAAAAAAGGGTGTGTTTCTGTTTCATCTTCTCATGTGTTGTACATGCTAATTTAGAGTTGTCTATAAAGAAGAACCTGTTGAAAAATTCAAATCTGTTTTTTCGATTATTGTAATTAGGCACTGTTTTAAGCATTAACAATTTACTTAGGACAATTACTTCCAGAATGTTTTATTTTTTCCTGGAAAATGGTGCAAAATAGTTTACTTAACGGGCATTTTCTGGTACATTTACTGACAAAAAAGACCAAAAACACCAGGTGGTCATTTATATTCATGGTAGTAAAAGGGTGAATTCTTATAATTAAAGCAGTGCACTGGAGCACTGACATTATTCAAAAGTACCAATCTTTCAAGATATTAGCGTGCATGCTGCATGCCTCATGACGCAACACATGCTGCCAAGTGTCCTCTTTTTGGGTCTTCAGAATATGGTCACCCTATAATGCAGAGATCTGCATAAATGCTAACAGCTCCAGTAGCATTTCTTTATTGCATGAAAAAAAAAATAAGACTGAAAGCATTTCTTCTTTGAAAGGATGTTTTTGCACCACCTCCAGCATGTTAAATCTTAAATTCTCTCTATATTGTTGTCTTTAAGATGTCGAGGAACCCACAGTCTTTGGAAACCATACTGTCAAAGAAGGTGATGCTCTAAATCTGATATGCAGGGTGAAAAGTTTCCCTCCATCTGTTATCACATGGAATAAACGGGACTCAAGTCAAACTCTGGGCAATGGCACTGGATCTGCAAAACTTATCATCCCTAACATGACAGCAGAATATTTTGGAAAATATATCTGTAAAGCATACAACCTGCTCCTTAACAGGACAACTCAAGCTGTAGTAAATATGACATGAGTGGCCTTCTTCATAAAACATTAGCATTTGCCACACACTGACACTGCACATATTCCTGATAAAACTCCTTTGCCACCAGCAGTGTTAACCGACTTCCCTCGTAAGTGTGGAAGTACATCTAAGTTATATTACTCCAATATTTTCCCCCGTTTACTGTTATAACTGTTGTAACATTTCAATAAGTAACCAATTTGAAGCAGCACCACTACAAACACAGCCTCGACTGGAAGTCACCAGTTTACACAATCACTAACTGAACTGACAGACCAAAATTATTTCCCCAAAATAAATGTCATCAACTCGAAAAGAATACGTGAGTCTGTGTCAGTACAGATGAATCCTTCTGATTCAGTGTCTGTAATCAGACACATTCATTTTCCAAGTTTCAATCTATGACTGTGAGAGACCCAAAGTGTCACGGCCCAATCAGTATTCCCCACAACAAGGAGAGAAGAGATCTACGATGGAGACGACAGCAGAAAGTGACTGCTCATACAGGAGTTAGCATAGATGCTAACAGCTTCAGTAGCAGTTTTATCCAATCCGGACGGCATTTCTTTATTAAACAAAAAATAAACAAATAAGACTGAAAACATCTCTTGCTAGAAAGTATATGTTTGCACCACCTCCAGCATGTTTTGGTGAGAGTTTATTCTTTGTAACAAATGCTGGGGACTACACTGGATGGAATGGACTGACATATCAATGCTGCTCATATTTACAGTGAGCCTGAAGTACAAATTAAAAAGATTAAGCTCATCTCTCAAGCCTCAAGTTTGAGCCAGTTCTGAAGTATTTGAGGGGGGAGTTCAGGTCGAGTCTCAGGTCATTCAGGAGCGACTGAAGTGTGCTTGGAGTCCAAGTCTCAAACTGGAGTCCCCACCTCTGATTCTTGACTTTAACATATGAAGTAGAATAACTCATTTTGGAATTGATGGGGGGAAAATTCTATTCCTCTGAATTTTCTTCATTTTAATTTATTGATATCTTAAAGTTATTTCTACGTTTCTGTCTTCCAGATGTCAAGAAACCTACAGTCATTGGAAACTGCACTGTCAAAGAAGGTGATGCTCTAAATCTGACATGCAGGGTGAAAAGTTTCCCTCCATCTGTTATCACATGGAATAAAAGTGACTTAAGTCAAACCCTGAGCAATGGCACTGGATCTGCAATACTTATCATCCCTAACAACTTATGATGACCCACTTATCATCCCACTGACAGCCATGTTGTCCTATAAAGACCATTTCTTTATGTTATTTCCTGCTTTTCTTAAGGAACACTTCTTTTCCCCTTAAATAAAAATAAGTATTGACTACAGTCCTCACAAAGTTTAGATAATTTTATGTCATTTCATTTCAGGTCCATCAACATGTATTTTGACACATCTACAAAAGACAGAAGTCATCTTTAGGATTCTCATCTGTGTCATTCTTACAGGAACCTTCTGCTTTTTGGGCAAAAAATGCCTCAGGTATGCTTTTGACCTGATTTTTTCCTACACACTTTTAATTTTTATATTTATTTTTGCAGCATCAGATTTTAATTTTTATCCAATTTGTTCCTGTTTTGGATTTTTACAGGCCACAACTTCAGCTGCTGTAAAGACTCTTTTTTACTCCAAAGCCCTCCTCAAGCTCAACTCGAATCAAAAATACGGAATATATTTTCTTGAAAGATTATGGATTTTAAACCTTATATGCCAATACCATATTTGATGCCACTAATTTGGTAGAAAACACAAATTGAGGGATTTTCAATCCAAAAACTGATCAGAGGTTGGTTGGATAGTTTTCATGTGCTTTACAACAAGGATTGGTTAAAACATTGGCTTTGATGCATTATGTTTTTTAGCAGCATCTGATTTAAATTTTACTCCCCATTGACTCCCATTATAACCACAGTTTTTAAATACAACCATGACACTACAATGAAATTACCTATGAAGTTGGTGTTAAAGGGTTACAATACATAATTAAGAAACAAAAAAATGTTTTGATGAGGACTGAGCCTGATAAAGAGACTTTGGGGGAAAAAAAACCTTGCTATGATTTTACAGCAGCTAAAGTTTGTGGCGTTTAAACAGCCAGGATGAAAGGGTTGTAAATTTTCCCACAGTGTATTTTTGACCTTTTAAAATTCACTTAAATCACATTTTCAAAACGTATGCATAATTAAGTTTCCTCACTAAAAAATGTTTTCAATCCCTTAAATAGAGTGAAAGTTATGGTCAATTAGCTCTAAATATCACCCCTTTGTGGCAGAAAAAAGCCACGCAGAGACCCAAGGGTTAACCCTGCAGGACCTTGTTTCTAAATTTCATTGTCTGAATGTCTTTTAGATATAACAGAAGCATTCACGGTTTATAGCTCTGTTTATTATCTGAGCACATAGTTTGTACAATTATGCTAATTTAACAGTGTTTTTGCCTTTAGCCTGCTGGCCTATTGCTGTTTCTCATAGCTGTAATGTTTCCATGAAAGTCCTCACCTCTGATATTAACCTCATCACTCAGGTTTCTTCTAGGCAGCAGGTTCATGCTGGTTGCCGCTGCTCCTCCTGCTCTCTAGCTGCTGTAGCTAACCCTCTTATTATGAATGTTTACAGCACTGTGACTGCTGACTTCAGTGGTCATTACCAACATCTGAAAATTTCAGCAAAATCTGTCTTGTAGTTTTTGTATGATCTTGCTAACAAACAAACAAACAAGCAGAGAAATATACAGACATGGACAAAATTGTTGGTACCCTTCCATTAAAGAGAGAAAAACCCACATGGTCACTGAAATAAGCTGAAACTGACAAAAGTAATAATAAATAAAAAATTTACTGAAAATCAACAAATGAAAATCAGACTTTGCTTCCGAATTGTAGTCCAAGAGAATTATTTTAAAAAACAAACTAATGAAACTGCCCTGGACAAAAATGATGGTACCCTTAAAGGGCAACTTCGGTATTTTTCAACCTGGGTCCTATTGCCCCAAGTGTATGTGTGTATACGATTGACGGGTACAACTCGTTTTAAAATTGGCTCAGTATCAAGGGAGCGGATGCAGCCGGCAGCCGCGAAGCTAGATAGGGGGGCAACTGCATCCCGTATAAGTTTGAGCATTAAAAGTGTTTATTTCGCCACAGACCGGTTGCAATCGCCGGTGCTAGCTCTCTAATTAGCATTGTAAGCATTGCGTTTTCCTTCACGTCCTCTGACCTGTGTGACGTCATCTCATGTGAGCTTGTTGCCGGAAACAGAGGAGCCATGCAGCGCGCCGCTCATAGTGGAGCTGCTTATCCCGGAGGACAGTTGAAAGTTTTACTACATCAGTATCATGGCTGAATATTTACCAGATTTCGAGAGTGAAGACGAGCCTTTTCATTACGACGGCCACCCGTATTTATTTGAGCCAGAGTATACGGACGAGGAGCTGCTACAAACTCAAGAGCTAACGAGGATAGCAACAGAGGGCCAACGAGCAGACGAGGGTGAAGCAGCGGCGGCACGAACGCGAATTTCTGAGGACTGGTGGTGCTCCTGTGGTTGCTGTGACTCTATGCCCACAGAGGAAGAATGTCTGTGTTGCAACGAGCGGGACCTGTTGCCCAATATTCGTGGTCTCGATGTGTCGTGGGATGATACAGAAAGTACCCGACGCTGTGTAACTACATTAGAGGATCTCCCCCCTCTGATCAACAGGGCAGTGCTGGATACCTTTTTTCATGTACCCAAAATAAATTGGAGGATGCAACCAAAACCACAGGGACCAAATGGTCAACTATCCATAAAGTAAGTATAACTAATATGTCTTTATGCATACAATACGTATAAGTATTGTATGTATTGTGTAAGTGTTTATTTCGCCACAGACTGGTTGCGATCGCCGGTGCTAGCTCTCTAATTAGCATTGTAACACGGTAGGCCACAAGTCTGTACTGGCTGGATGAGAGGAAAAAGTGAAGAGGATTTATGGCAACAGTAAATGTGTGTGTCAGAGACAAATCTAGAGCGTTCGTGCCGCCGCTGCTTCACCCTCGTCTGCTCGTTGGCCCTCTCTTGCTATCCTCGTTAGCTCTTGAGTTTGTAGCAGCTTCTCGTCCGTATACTCTGGCTCAAATAAATACGGGTGGCCGTCGTAATGAAAAGGCTCGTCTTCACTCTCGAAATCTGATAAATATTCAGCCATGATACCGATGCAGTAAAACTTTCAACTGTCCTCCGGGATAAGCAGCTCCACTATGAGCGGCGCGCTGCATGGCTCCTCTGTTTTCTTCCGGCAACAAGCTCACATGAGATGACATTTCACAGGTCAGAGGACGTGAAGGAAAATGCAATGCTTACAATGCTAATTAGAGAGCTGGCACCGGCGATCGCAACCGGTCTGTGGCGAAATAAACACTTTTAATGCTCAAACTTATACGGGATGCAGTTGCCCCCCTATCTAGCTTTGCGGCTGCCGGCTGCATCCGCTCCCTTGATACTGAGCCAATTTTAAAACGAGTTGTACCCGTCAATCGTATACACACATACACCTGGGGCAATAGGACCCAGGTTGAAAATTACCGAAGTTGCCCTTTAACCTAATATTCTGTTGTACAGCCTTTTGGGTCAGTCACTGTGATCACATGATTTCTGTAGCTCTCAGCGAGACTTCTGCACATGTCCACAGGTATTTTGGCCCACTCCTTCAGTGTTTTGTTCTGATCCATTCTTGGGTGTTTTTAGCTGTGTGTTTTGGCTCATTATCCTGTTGGAGGACCCATGATCTGTCACTGAGACCAAGCTTTCTGACACTGGGTAGCACATTTTACTCCAGAATGTCTTGATAGTCTTGAGATTTCATTGTACCTGCACAGTTTCAAGACACCCTGTGTCAGATGCAGCAAAGCAGCCCCAGAACATAACTGAGCCTCCTCCATGTTTCACAGTAGGTACAGTGATCTTTTCTTTGTACGCTTCATTTTTGTGTCTGTGAATATAGAGCTGATGCGACTTATCAAAAAGCTCCAGTTTTGTCTCATCTGTCCAAAGGATATTCTCACAGAAGCTTTGTGACTTGTCAATATGCATTTTGGTAAATTCCTGTCTCACTTTTTTATGATTTGTATGACAGTTTTCCTCCTGCAGCCACGTCCAGGGAGGTTGGCTACAGTCCTGTGGACCTTAAACTTCTGAATAATCTGTGCAGCTGTAGTCACGGGAACATCAGGCTGCTTGGAGATGGTCTTATAGCCTTTACCTTTGACATGCTTGTCTATAATTTTCTTTCTAATCTCCTGAGACAGCTCTCTCCTTAGCTTTCTGTGGTCCATGTTCAGTGTGGTACACACCATGATACCAAACAGCACAGTGACCACTTTTCAGCCTTTTAAATAGGCAGACTAACTGATAACAAGCTTGAAGACACCTGTGATGATAATAACAGGGCACACCTTAGTTTAAAATGTCCCTATGGTCACATCATTTTCAATCCTTTGTAAGGGTACCATCATTTTGTCCAAGCCAGTTTCATTATTTTGTTTTTTAAAATATTTCTGCTGAACCAAAATTTAAAATCAATGTCTGATTTTCATTAGCTGATTTTCAGTCATTTTTATTTAGTATTACTTTTGTTATTTTCAAGTTGTTTCAGTGACCATGTGGGTTTTTCTTTCATTAAATGAAGGGTACCAACAATTTTGTCCACGTGTGTATGCCAGCAAAAAAATAACCACCTTGGTGGAGGTAAAACATCAACATGATTCTGAGTTCTAGGTGTTGGTTTTCAGAGTCAAGGAATCTGGTAACTTTATCATGGAACTATTGTTTATAGGTAACAGGAATATGTGAGCAACCTACCCATACTATATAGTGTAATGTTAAAGAGTGTAACCAGATGACTTTCTGATTTCCCTTAAATCATGATATATCTTCCTCTTCGTCACTTACTTCTTTGTTCAGTTCGAATTTCACCTCGTCAGAAATCAGCATCACCACCCCTCTCTTGTGATTTTTCCCAAAGGAACTGGCAAGTGAGTTCCTGTAGTCCAACTTTTTCCCCTCTTTTTTTCTATGTCTCATAAAATAATTTTAAAAAGTCCATGATTGATTAATATCAGATTAATTCCCACCGTTCACAATTGAATTGAATCTGTCAAAGTCTTCCTGATGAGCCCCTAGCCTTGTTCAGAGAAAAAGCTTTGGTCTGAATAGTTTGTTATTTTTATTTTGGTCCTTTCACTGTATATTTTCTTTTTGACATCTTACTGGTTTTGACTGAAGGTTTCTCTGTTATGAAGTCAGGGTCTGCAGTCACAGAGCTAATTGACCATAATTTTCCCTCTATTAAGGAGAGTGAAAACATGGTTGACATCTACAGAAGGCATCACTTGATTTTAAATTGGTCTGAAGATATTTTTTGTCATTATCCTGTTGGACATTATTTGTCTCAATTTTCATCACAGGGAAAAACACAACAGCTCTGGAAATGTGGAAAATCTGGAAATGATAACTACTCCACCTGCCTCACAGGTATTTATAATAAGAAAATATCCTTTTTCAGTGAGAATTTGGGTGAGCTAAAAAGCCAATCCACAACGAATTTACAAGTGCAAATGATTAAAAAAATACATAGCTCCCAGTCTACCGAACATGTACAAAGGGTAAAATGGTACATACATGCTCACAAACTGATCTTCTGTGCAAACTGCATCCTATGAGCACTAGTATCATTTGGTTGCACATAAATGGACAAAAATTTAAAATTTGGGGCGCAGAATCAATCCCTTTCTTTGAAAACAAGGCCTTGCACACAGCAGCTTATTAACAAGTGCTAGGGCTAATTGCCCCATGCAATCAAAATAATGCAATTTAAGGCCACTGAGACCTAAATCACAGTTTTGTACATTTACAGTAAATTTGACTGTGATGACATTTTTCAATGTACATACAGTAGCAATCAATATTATTAGCCAACCAACACGGATTTTATCAGGGGTTCAAGTCAGGTGACCGTGACGGCCACTCTAGAATTTTCAAGGAAGGCTTCTGAAACCAGGCCTAAATTGACTTTGAGGTATGCCTGGCATCATTATCCTGCTCAAAGGTCCAATGACACCCAAACTTCAGCTTCCACCAAGACAGCATGATGTTTTCCTCCAGGAGTTTCCTGATACTTTTCCTGGTAAGAGGCAGAGCAGCCCCTAAGCATCACTGAAACACTGCAAAACTTCACTAAGCAGGGTGTTCTTTTCAGCATATGCTTCATTCTTCCTTCTCCAGACATACCGCTGATCTATAGGCCCGAGGTTGGTGAGGGAGGAAGGTGGGAGGATGGAGTTGGGTTTAGTGTAAATGTAGAGCTGGGTGTCATCTGCATAGCAGTGGACCTGGATGTTATATTTTCTGAGGATGTGGCTAAGCAGGAGGATGTAAATAAAGAAGACAGGACAGGACAGAGCCCTGGGGCACACCTGTGGTGACTGGGAGTGGGTTTGGAAGGGAAAGATTTGAGCTGGCTGAACAGAGTGTGGCCAGAGAGATAGGATTTAAACCAGATGAGAAGTGTCTGTGTTATGCCAATAGACTGAAGTCTGTCCAGGAGGATGGTGTGGGAAAGGCTGCACTCAGATCAAGCAGGACGAAAATGGACAAGAGACCAAAATCAGCAGCTCCTCACTGTCATGCCTGATTTTTATTCTGGAGTTTGAATGCATATCTGCACAGATTTAGTTTCTCTGTTTTGCATACTGCCGCTGTGACGTTGGGACCTCCATGTGCAAATACCTTCAGATTTATCAGGAAGATTGTAACAACAATCCTCCTGCTAAATCATAGCAACAGAAATCCAAATAATGCTCAGCTGCATATGAATTTTGTGTTTGCGCTGGATGCTTTACTAAAAAGCAGTTTTTTTGTAGAAGCTTTTTGTACGAAAGTGAAACTACCACTAAAATCCATGCTTTGTAGATTTGGACATTAGCTCACAGCCTCAGTTCACATAGGTGCAATTAATCTGTATCACACAGGGGAACTTAATCACTGAGACTTTAACAACATCTAAGGTCAAAACCTTTTTTTTTTATTTTTTATTTTGTAATGTATATTTTTGTGCATTTTGTGCCTTTATTGATAAGAGAGAGACAGTGGACAGGCCCGTGAAAGGGGGTGAGAGAGTAGGGGAAGACACTCTGCAAACTGGTCACAGGCGGGACTTGAACCAGGACCGGCAGAAGCAAGTACATGGGGTGCTAACCACTATGCCAAACCAGCATCCCAGGTCAAAACCTTTTTAAGGTGGTTTTTAGATTTAAGGCAGTCACAAAGCCAACTAATTAAATTTATACATTTTTTTGTTTGTTTGTTTGTTTTTTGTGGTTTCACTAGACAAGAAAATAATGATTGTAGTACATCAGAGATCCTGGTCAGTTAACAATCACTGTTTGTGTCTGACAGATGGATGCAAGTCCAGCGATGGAATATGAGAACTGTGACCAAGGCGGAGCAACTGGAGGAGCCCCTTCTAGCAGCATTAAACCAGAAGAGATGGATTACTCTGAAATTGAATCTCTTTGTTGAAAAAACAAAGTCCTGTCATGGGCCAAAGGCATCAGAGAGTCGAAACAGAGCAGCAAAATGAGGAAGAAAGTGATTTAAGTGACTCAGAATATTATGGTCAAAGGTGCCAGAGAGGCTGTCTAAGTATTTCAGAAACTGCTAATCTACTCAGAGTTACACACATACTATGTATCTATGTTTCAGGTGTTTATAGAATGTGGTCAGAAAAAGAGAAAATATCCTGTGAGCAGCAGGTCTCTGGGTTGAGGTGTCAGAGAAGAAAGACCAGAGTAGTTCCAAATGTTGAGATAAGCTCCAGCCCCTGCAACCCCGAAATGATAAGCAGCACAGATAATGGATGGATGTATAGATGGATGAATGGATGGATCTGTTACTTCAGTTTGATTTGTATTTTGTGTCCTTTTTGAAAGCACTTTGTTTCTTTCAACAGAAAAGTGTTCATAAATGTTATTGCTGTGTCATTGTTGTTATTGAGACTTGCCTTTGAAACTGTAGCCTGCTTGTGTCATTTTTGATTTATTTGTTGTCTTTTTGGTATTTTTTTGGAGGGGGCTTATTGTTATCTTCCTATGTGAAGTTTTGATGAGCTTTTTATGGTAAAAATTAAAAAATTGTAGTTGTACATAAATTACGTTATTCTGCCAAAACATTAATTTTGTGGGGGTGTTTTTGTTCATCTTTATTTTAGGAAATATCATGTTGAATCTTAATTAATGTTTTTATAGTTTTAAATTTAGAATCTATTATTTGGCATACTTTTTGTTTCTGCCAGGATTTAGGGCACATAACTCCACGATGGCTCAAGAAGGGGCATTGGAGGTTGATTAGTTTGTATTATTTTACCCATGTGCTTCTTGTGCCAAATATCTGAAACCCATTCTTGCTTTATTGTAGTGTTAATAAGTACTTTAATATTGAATATTAGAATTAATGAATGTTTTAAAATATTAATGATTTTATAAATAGGTTTAAAGTGCATTAAATCATGACACCATCCTTTTTTATTCTTTTTTTGTTTTATTTTGCAGACTTTCTGACAGGATTAACAGTGATAAAACAATTAAGTGCAAAATAAGGATCAGCTACAGCAGTAATTCTGAACCAGGGGTATGTACCCATAGAGGTATGCGAGAACATAGCAGGGGGTACGTGGAAAATTATTTTCAACTTGAAAGTACTGAGTTAAGCCTGTCAATAGAATTGTACGTGTGCGCAACAACTAGTTTTCCCGGGGCAACAATAACCAGAGCAGAGCTAAAATGAAACCAGCTGCTAACCTGCAGCTGAAACATCCAGTTGATCTGGATTCAGGAGAAGGTTAAGAGAAGCCTGCAGAGAAACTATTTTGAGTGTTTTGTTCCAGATTTTTAAAGCTTAAATGCCTGTTAAAAGGGGTCTTATTCAGAGCACCGGTGTTTGGTGTTAAACATTACAACAGTTATATACAACAAAGGCAGGTTGATCATTTAGATGTTGTCTCTATTTATTTAGATTACAGGTTTATTTTCAAAACAAAATTTTATTTGTTATATTTTTTAAATTTGAGTTAAAGAGAACATTTCTGAGAACTAAATGTTCAGATTAAGGAGAAAAAATAAAATATTTTCATCTATTAATCAGTTGTGTTAAGTTCTGCTTTCGAAGAATCATGAAGATGTATGAGTGAAGGGGTACTCATGGTTTGATAAAAAGGCTCAGTGGGTACACAAGACAACAAAGGTAGGGAACCACTGGGCTACAGCATTGACTTATATGTCAAAAACGGATGTTTTCATACAATTAAGACTTTCATAAATATCATTAAAATAAACTAACCAGGGGAACTATTGATCTCTCTGGATACATTATCTACAGGTGTTGATAAACTCAAACATTATTGTTATTTATTGTCAATCAAATATCATTTTGATTACCAATTTATGATCATTAATGTATTTAAGAATGGAGCCATTAAATTCCTGTTTATTTTTTCAGTTTTTTTATTCTTAATGAAGAATCAGTTTCTTTAATGTTTAATCCAGTCTTAAAAATAACTGAACTTTAATTAGTTAAACACATTTTATGGTGGTGCAATTCAGCAAGATCTACACTGTAAAAAGGCTAGTTGTTTTAACTCAAAAAAGTTCTGAAGTTCAGGTCACTGATGATTGTGAGCTAAACTGACTTATTGCATTTGGATTTAACTTTATATTTCTCTTTATCTTTTACTCATTTTGTTCTGCTTTGACTCAAGTTTATAAAATAAATGTATTATTTGCTTTAAGAAAAACAATCTCAAAGGAGGAAAAAGGTCTAGTATTTAAAGGGTATTGCCTGACAAACCAAAACAACTTCTGTTCTTCATGCTTTAAGAACATAACTGGCAATTTTTATCACATGTTCAATGTGGATAGCAAAACAGCTCTGAACAGGTTCAAGATACATCTGCCACAAAAAAGTGCTTGCGGGAAAATGCATCCTCATCCACAAATGTTCTTTAACTTTTATTAAAAGTCGTCTGGCTTGCATGACGGCTCGTTTGGTGGAAAACGAGCTTATAAATCACATCTTTTACTGTTTCATTTATTTTTTGGATGAGAATCAGTGAACTGATCTCCAGATCAAGTTGTTTTAACTTTAAAACTGTAGTTTAAAGAAGTTTAATTACCCTGTTGGCTTAAAAAAATACTATCGGAATTGGATTGCTTTTGGAAGTTTGTTAAACTAAACAATTCAAGTAGAGCTTAATAGCAAGTTTATTGAACTTGAGAAGTTCACTGGATTCTTAATTTAACTGAACTTAAATTTCTAAATTCAGATTACTTAAAATTTTAAGGCAGCCCTGACACTAACTTTTTTAAGTTAAAACAACCAGCCTTTTTTACAGTGTAGATATCATTTTAGTCAATAACATGTTTGTTTTGTACATTTTAAGTGTTTAATTAAACATAGGACAATTCTTTTTAATAAATTTTACTTTTGTGTGCAATGCTGTGTGGTTTAGACAAGATGCTGCAGGACATTCAGAATATATCAGCTCCAACTCTTTCCTGGATGGTGTTTCAGATGAGGGTATATTGAATTGATTGAGTTTTTTTCAGTGAATACAGCACCGAACTGCAGTGACCCTCAGCAACAGCAGAGCTAACAATGATTATTTTTCTTCTTCTTGTTTTACAGCAGATGGCATCACACCAACATGTTACCCTGTATCACAAGCCGAAGGGAGCCCATATTCTGCTCTCTTAACTGTTATATGCATGTCTTTATTAGGATGTTTAACATGTTTTCTCCATGTGATAGAGCACTTCTATGAAAATGACAAAAAGTCCATCTGGACTTCCCTCTCTCCCCTCTGTACAATGCCTGCAGTTGCCTAAAGCATCTTGTTCTCCCAGGTCCTCCAAATAGACCTACCAGTGTGACATCCTACCATTGTTTAACCCCATTGGCAGGGAAGGCTTGTTGCAGAGCACAGATGTTTGAATGAATGCAGAGCTGATGACAGAACAGCACTGAACTGATCGGTCACCATAGAGCTGACTTTAAACTAGTCAGAGAGGACTGTGCCCATGTGAGAAAGAGGGCCTTAAAGGGGCAGGAGCATCTCAGACAGAGAGAGAGTGCAGCACATTATGAAAAACTCAAAGTTTTTTGGAACTGTAGTGGTTGTAAATATACACAAATCGCCATCAAAATACATCACATAAAACCTGCCCATTTATATCTAAAAAATGATCTCAATACCAGATTTGGTGAGTCTGTGCACATTTCAGCCTCACTTGGCTGTTTTTCAGCGTAGGAGAGAGGCACCTGGTGTTGCTGTAGTCCATCTGATTCTGTGTTGTGTGATCAGAGACCTCCTTACAACTTAGTTGTAAGCAGTGTGGATTTTATTTACTGTTGCCTGCCTATGACCTATAAGCACTCTGACAATTGTCCTTTCACCTTTTGCATTGACATGGCATTTCTGTCTGGGTATTCTCTCTTTTGGGACCATTTTCTGTAAATGCAAGGATGGCTTTGCATACATACATATACAATACGTATCTACTTACATACATACACACACACACATGTATATATATATATATATATACATATATATATACATATATAGATAGATATATATATAGATAGATAGATAGATAGATAGATAGATATAGATATAGATATAGATATATATATAGATATATATAGATATATATATAGATAGATAGATAGATAGATAGATAGATAGATAGATAGATAGATAGATAGATAGATAGATAGATATATCACATACATATATATGTGTATATATATAAATATATACATATATACATATATATATACATATATATATACACATATATACATATATATACATATATACACATATATATACATATATATCTATATATATCTATATCTATATCTATATATATATATATATATATATATATATATATATATATATATATATATATATATATATATATATATATCTGACTTGATAAGCAAACAAATATTGATTCCTTAGCAAAGATTTTATTGATTTTCAACTTGTTTTTCAATTTCCATCCCTACCTGTCAGCAATACTGTGCTGAAGGATATCAGTTTAAGTAACATCACATCAGATTGCAATGAAATTTGGATTCAAATATTAAGTTTAAATAGATTTGGTCATGTGTTTGGAGGATAGTTTATGTTTGCATGCATTCTTAACCGAGCTGTTCATAGTTTATGTCATAACTTAAATTCAGCATGATACTACCAAGTACACATTTGTCTTCTGACACTGATACAACTAGGTTTATGTGACAAAGAAACTGAAACAGTATGGTTCAGTTATTTCATGGCCCTGACCTCCAAAATGACAAAGTCATTGGGGGCTGTTTTTACTCAGGTCGTAGTGCAGGGGTCTATAGACAGAGGTCTCTTGGATAAACAGTATCAAATCATGTTTGACTCTTGACCTTTTACGCACATTCATCCATCCTGCTTCTCACATTTATCATTTCACTCTAACTGTCCAGTAAAGACAAAACCAAAAGTAAAAATAAAATCTGAGGTTCCTATTTCATCTCATTTTAGCTTCTTAAACTTACCAGTATCATGCAGAAATGGTTTACATGATTAGAATTTATTTAGTCTGTGAACAGTGCTGAGTAATCAGAATCCAGTTTTCAACACAGCTATCTGTGTTTTTATACAACCCCAAAACCAGTGAAGTTGGCACGTTGTGGAACTCGTAAATAAAAACAGAATACAATGATTTGCAAATCCCTTTCAACCTATATTCAATTGAATACACAGCAAAGACAAGATACTGAACGTTCAAACTGGTAAACTTTGTTATTTTTTGCAAATATTAGCTCATTTGGAATTTGATGTCTGCAACATGTTTCAAAAAAGCTGGCACAAGTGGCAAAAAAGACTGAGAAAGTTGAGGAATGCTCATCAAACACTTATTTGGAACATCCCACAGGTGAACAGGCTAATTGGGAACAGTGGGTGCCATGATTGGGTATAAAAACAGCTTCCCTGAAATGCTCAGTCATTCACAAACAAGGATGGGGCGAGGGTCACCACTTTGTGAACAAATGCGTGAGGAAATTGTCCAACAGTTTAAGAACAACATTTCTCAACAAACTATTGCAAGGAATTTAGGGATTTCATCATCTACGGTCCGTAATATCATCAAAAGGTTCAGAGAATCTGGAGAAATTACTGCACGTAAGCGGCAAGGCCCAAAACCAGCACTGGCTGCCGGTGACCTTCGATCCCTCAGGCGGTACTGCATCAAAAACCGGCATCACTGAGTAAAGGATATCACCACATGGGCTCAGGAACACTTCAGAAAACCACTGTCAGTAACTACAGTTCGTCTACATCTGTAAGTGCAAGTTAAAACTCTACTATGCAAAGCCAAAGCCATTTATCAACAACACTCAGAAACGCCGCCGGCTTCACTGGGCCCGAGCTCATCGAAGATGGACTGATGCAAAGTGGAAAAGTGTTCTGTGGTCTGACAAGTCCACATTTCAAATTGTTTTTGGAAACTGTGGTAGTCGTGTCCTCCGGACCAAAGAGGAAAAGAACCAGCCGGACTGCTATAGGCGCAAAGTTCAAAAGCCAGCATCTGTGATGGTATGGGGGTGTATTAGTGCCCAAGGCATGGGTGACTTACACATCTGTGAAGGCACCATTAATGCTGAAAGGTACATACAGGTTTTGGAGCAACATATGTTGCCATCCAAGCAACGTCTTTTTCATGGACGCCCCTGCTTATTTCAGCAAGACAATGCCAAGCCACATTCTGCACGTGTTACAACAGCGTGGCTTCGTAGTAACAGAGTGCAGGTACTAGACTGGCCTGCCTGTAGTCCAGACCTGTCCCCCATTGAAAATGTGAGGTGCATTATGAAGCGTAAAATACAACAACGGAGACCCCAGACTGTTGAACAACTTAAGCTGTACATCAAGCAAGAATGGGAAAGAATTCCACCTGAAAAGCTTCAAAAATTGGTCTCCTCAGTTCCCAAACGTTTACTGAGTGTTGTTAAAAGGAAAGACGATGTAACACAGTGGTAAAAATGCCCCTGTGCCAACTTTTTTGCAACGTGTTGCTGCCATAAAATTCTAAGTTGATGATTATTTGCAAAAGAAAATAACGTTTCTCAGTTCAAACATTAAATATCTTGTCTTTGCAGCGTATTCAACCGAATATAAGTTGAAAAGGATTTGCAAATCATTGTGTTCTGTTTTTATTTACAATTTACACAACGTGCCAACTTCACCGGTTTTGGGGTTGTAAATATATCCAGCGCAATGTCAAAATGTTTTAACTCTTATTTACACAGATCTTTACAGTATCTGTTCTACAAGCTGCCTAAAATTACTCACCTTTTGACCTTTGAGATACAAGTGTGGGAACTTAATGATGGTGACAAAATTTGTGGCCATCCCACAACAGGTGTGCTCAAGCTGCTTTGTGAGAAGAGGAAGTCTCTAAAATACTCACACTGAGATGTCATTTAAGGCAAAGTTTTACGTTAAGTATAACTTTAGACGGGTGCTGGTTTGGCGGAGTGGTTAGCAACCAGGCATCCCATGTACTTGCTTCTGCCGGTCCAGGTTCGAATCCCACCTGTGACCAGTTTGCAGAGTGTCTTTCCCTACTCTCTCTCCCCCCTTTCACAAGCCTATCCACTGTCTCTCTCCTATCAATAATGGCACAAAATGCCCAAAAAATACATTTAAAAAAAAAAGTATAACTTTAGACTCCTTGAGATATGATTCAGGGTGTTTTCACACCTTAAGTCAGTTTGATGTGTACATTTTTTAGTAAGGACCAAAAGTTTGATCTGTGTTCACACGCATGCATTCACAACACAACAAAACGTTTCACATGCAAGAAAATTGATTCCTGATTGGTACAAAATTCCTTGTCGGACTAAAGACTGTTGTCTGGCTGTGGCGGCTTGCAAGCTACAAAACTGTGTCATTGTTAAAACAAAAATGATATAGCTTAACGTGAATGATGATCACTTCAGACAAAGTGGTGTGTGTGAGCAGCATGTTTAAAAAAATAAAAAATAAAAGATGTATTCATTATATTATTGTTTACCCAGATATGACCACCGATATATCAGGTTGTTGATTTTTTCAATTAAATAAAGCATAAATTGGTTCAGCTTTCTTTCATTTTCATCTATGACGAGATGTAATGAGCATCCTCCATACAGGTGTGTGTATCTGTGTACAGCACAATATGTGTGTGTTATCCAGTGAAGAGTGAGAGAGGATAATAGTGAGAGGATGTGTTTATCAATGCATCTCAGTTTATCATCAATAATTAAAAGTCCAATGTCTTTTTGTGTTTGATTGCAAGAATTTGATTCAACTTAAAGAAGAATTTTTTTGTCTCTGTAGAGGATCAGATGCAGCTCTTTCTTCTTCCCCTTTGGTAACGCTCAGATCTGAAAAAATAAGGGGGGCTACAGGAGGCAGCAATCATGAGCTCTGATGCCTGATGGGGGGAGGAGGGATTACATGCTGCAAAGTGATCTTTCATAACCATCATGGCATCTGCCCGTGACCATCAAAAAGGAAACAAGCAGCTGGAGGCTGGGGATGGGAATCACCGGATACAATACATGAGGCAATGTTCACTATTACAACATAATAACAAAGCAGTGATTCCGTGAGCTGAGTTTGTAAGTTGCACCTATAAAAGATTTGAAAGAATTTCTCTGCCAATTCCAAACAGCTTACTCTGCTATTGATTCTTATTTGCTGTTATTTGGTGGATTGGATGATTGAAGACATATCATGGACGTGAAGACATTTTGGCAATCTAACTATTCGTTTATCCAAAGAAACAGTCCGACATTTTTGTTGTTTTCATGTCATTCCCGAGTCCACGACAAGCAGACAGCAGTCGGTGATCAGTACAATAGCTCATCAATGTAAGTCGTGCTAGAAGTCAACCAGAGATGTGTGACATTTTCGAACACCTTGAGTCGTTTGAGCAGCTCTTTAAAATGAACGAGGAGATCGGATTCACAGTTGTGAGTGAGCTGTTCATTTGTGAGCCATTATTACATGCAAATTGCCTGCAAATTTAAGATAAGAACAATCTGATGTCTGTAGGCGGAGACAGGCTAGCACTACTGGTTAACTCCCAACATTTGAGCTAAGCTAACTAGTGGTTGGCAGTCTTTTGTCCATCTCTTCCTTGTTACTGGATGCACAGTCAAACAAATGGAGTCTGCCTGCTTGTCGTGGACTTGGGAGTGAGGTAAGACACGAAACAGAAATGTTGGAGTGTTCCTTTGATACACAGGAGCCTCATTAGTGTGTGGAAGGAGCCTGCCTGCTCACACTCTGCTGAGGTCTTAAACCAGCATTTATTAAAGTCAGTCAACCTGGTTGTGTAGGGCCCTGCAATGGGACAACTTCAAGGTGTTGTTCTGCAACACCCAGTTGTAACATTATTTGGAGTGAGCCCCAGTATCATCTCCACTCTCCAGTGGCAATCCCATAGCTGCACAGTCTGGGACCAAATTCTACCCTCCAAGATGACAACGCTCGCCCCCACAGAGCAATTAATCACGTACCTCAAGAATTTTGGAGTGGAGAGGATGGGATGTCCTGCCAACAGCCTGACCTCATCTCTAGTGAACAGTTGCAGCATCAGCTTGGGCATGTCAGAGTGACCAACACAGCCAAGTTGACTGAGGTGTGACAAATGCTGGTTAAAGGTTCAGATGTTTCCCTCAGCAGTGTGTGAACAGGCTGGTGACCTGCATGAGGAGAAGGCACCAGGTTGTTTTGACTGTGCATGATTCTGCCACATAGTACTGTCAAGGTTTCTGTCTGTTAAAGAAACTTTAAGATGTCCTTTTTCTTCAGACTTCAATGATTCAATCCACAAAAACAACGCCAAAAAAGAGTCAATAGCAGAATAAGCTGTTTGGCATTGGTAGAGAAAATTTGACAGATCCTTCATGGGCACAGCCCTCATACTCAGCTCTGCTTCTCACAACACAGATACACATTCCTTACAAAAGTGGCAGCAATTAAAGGGACATTAACCAGATATTCATGAGATGTGCTGCCATGGAGCAAAGAAATAATTAACCAAACACTAATTTCCTGAACTATGTGCTACACAGTGGTGACTAGCCAATAGAGGGTGCTAGGGTGCTAGGGTGCTAGCCCCCCCCCCCCCCCCCCCCAGAGGAGAGTGTGATATTAAATGTATTTACTTTATTTTGAAAAAATAAATATTACCAACAAATATTTATTCAATTTGTAATATAAATATAAATATAAACAAAACATAAATATATACATATTAATATATAAAATAATTAATTTTCATCAATGTGAAACAAAAGTAAGCCTACCTGTCTCTACCTTCGTGTATGATGAGCACTGGAAAAAGCGCCCCTCAGACAGTGTGAATACTCAATAAGGGATTGTTACTAGGGCAAGATAAGCGCATATCAACATGAATTTGGCCAATCAGAATCGTAGAAAATAATTTCCGAAGGGCGCCTTTGAAATCACCCTTCGGGTTAATTCGGCTTGTGTCGGTTCCGGTGTGCTGTGTTAACTGGTGTTAGATTAACTGGTGACAGTCCAGGCAGATGTGAAGGGGGCGTGCCTTTGAAGGACCCTTTTGTTTACTATCCAAACATCTCCTGAATCCATATTACACACAAAAATTAACTCTTTACACCAATTTACTTACTTAGTGATGGAAGTGACTTCACAACATTTAGCCTGACAACAAAAGATTTTAAAGACTTACAGACTTATTTGTCGGCGTAAATATACCGAAGGTAATAGGTAACTATCTTAGATGCCTGATCAAAATGTCAAACTTTCGACAGTGTTAACGTGTGATAGCCCCTAAACCCACATTTTACCGTCACTTTGGTGTATCAACAAACAATTTGTTCATGTTCAGCGTATAACGGAATCGGGAGGACTTGAAAATAGGTAAAGAGAGGAAGGTTTTTTATGTGGAGGAAAAGTTATTTGGACAGTTAGGCACATGTTCACCTTACTCATTTCTGTATAAGTTATTTTTAATTTACACATGCACACATGTTCACCTTACTCATTTCTGTATGTTATTTTTAATTTACACATGCACACATGTTCACCTTACTCATTTCATTGTATATTAGTTATGTAAGCTTTTCGGCAGTATATGGTTGACCATTTGTATATATTTATGTGTGTCTGATATATGTGTGCACCATTCTGTTATCTGTTACTTTTATTTGGAATCAATAAAAACACTTTTACGAAGCACTGGTATCCTGTAGTTTGTGTTGAATCGTGGTGGGATGGTTGTTAAAAACTGAGTGTTGCACAGTACTGCCCCACCAAGAATGTTTTTCACCAGCCGCCACTGGTGCTACATTAAGTTAAACCCATGCAAATTGTGAGCATAGCTGATAAAAATGTTTGTTTCTTTTTTTTTGTAGAAGAATCGAAATGGTTATTCAAAGTCTCCACTTTCTAAAAGTTCCTCACTTAAAAGGGTGATTTGGACATACTATCAGTCTGACTTGTACAAAATGTAATAATAGATTAGAGCTATTCATTAGACATTTTAAGCTGCATGAAGATACCGTGCTGTGAAAAAGTAAAATTTGTGTGATGATCTGAAACATTTCAAGTGTGACAAATATGCCAAAAAAAAAAAAAGCGGTAAGAAATAAGGAAGGGGCAAATACTGTTTCACAGCTCTGTACTTCCTGAAAACTTGTAAATTGCAAAGAAGTTAAATTTAAAAGAGGAGGAGAGAGAGAGGAAGAAGTATTTCTAAACAGAGTGTGCTGAAGAAAGACAGGAGAGCAAAAGAGCAAGAAGACAAAAGGTATGGAGTAAAATTTACTCTTGTTAGATATACACCCCCCAAATGGGCTGTAACAGAAATTTGACATCAGGATATTTTGCAATTAATTTCTTTGAAGTTTGTGTGCTGTTGAATTTCAGATCAAATGAAGCATGAAAACAATCTAGAAACATATTTAATATTCAACAGTCTGATTATAAGCTTGACCAAATGAACTTTTTTTGAACTCAGGTTAAGTTATGGTCCAGCTGAGCCTGTATTTAAATGAGCTGACTGTTAAAGAATTAAAGGGAAAGTTTAATAACCAAATGTTTTTTCTGTGTTTTAACCTCCCCATTGTGAGCAGAGAAGTGATCATCTCAGTTATCGACAAATGATGTTTGCTCTCATCTTCATCTGTGTACTTTTTACCAATGCAGATCCAGGTTTGTATCTTTATTAATGTTATTTGTACCATTTAAGATTCTAGATATAAATGATGAAAAGGACAATTAGGACAAAAATGCTGTGTTTCAAAACACTCAAATAATTTATTTCATTTCAATATTCTGTATTTTACCGTAACGAGGATTGGTTTTTGGCTAGCAGTATCAAGGATGAAGTATTCTGATAAATTATGAGATGCTGTAAAGTCCAAATGAAAAAAAAGGAGTTTGAGGTTGATTTTTATGATGAGAAACAACATTTAAATTCATGATTGTAACATAACCATATTGTGTCAATCTACATCCTTTACTTCCCTTTATTTATTTTATTCTTTTCTTCAACAGGTGTATCAAACATGGTAAAGACCTGCCATCCTATTGAGAGAGACTTCTGTATCACTCTGAGAGCAGGAACCATAACAGCAGAGGCTGGACTCTGTGTTGTGATACCGTGTTCCTTCACTACCAGAACCTCCTTTAAACCCAAAGACAGTATTTGGAATAAATGTGAACAACCTGAAGAAACATGTCCTAGGACCAGTAAGATTTTCAGCACCACAACCGACACAGTTATGTCGGAGTTTAAAGGTAGAGTTTCACTGTTGGAGCCAAATGTTACGAAGCAGACCTGCAGTATTATCATCAACGACCTCAGCGTTACGGACTCTGGACTTTATTGGTTCAGAATTGAGGATACCTCTGGTAATAGGAGAGGATTTTCATTCAGCAGCTATAAAACTAGACTATCAGTCAAAGGTATGCGGTACCCTCAGTAGAATCTTGGCTGCTTTCCACTTTGAAATGTTTAGTAACTCTTCCTTTTACAGTCCACTCATTACCAAGAATTTACCTTAAATAAGATATAATTCTAGAGATGTAAAAATGGAATTTTGGGGCAGTAACAATGGTATTAAGGAAGTAATTATGTAGAAAGTGAAGTGGAAATTCTTAGAGAATTTATAATTTATCACATTTATCATTAAATTCAGCTCAGTATGACATAGCTCTGACTGGATTATGGTGGTAAAAACTCAAATACCAGTGTGCAAATTACCAAGTACTAAACTAAATGAAATGGTAATTTGTCAAGAACTATTGGATAATAGCACTGTGATAAGTAATTATACAGAGTGTACAGATGGAAAAATCAGAAAAACTTCACTACTATTAAAGATTGTGGCTGAGTACCATGTTGTTCTGAATAGATTAGGTTGCTTATAATTTATTATTCAATAAATACATTCAAAGAAACTATGAGAGCATTTCATTAAAAAAACATCCCTGCTATTACCCATTCATTACTGATAACCAGTTAAATTATCACAGGGTTTATCATGTAATATCAAGAATACTGGATGGTACTTTCATTGTATTAAACTTTGTTTAGCACAATAATTTTCCACTGAGTTACCCAGCAGCAATTAATTTACCTAAAAAATGACATTATATTCCCTAATTAGTGATCTGGAAACACCATTATCATAGATTATCATAGATTATCCCCTTTCTGCAATCAACACAGGCTTGTAACATATGAGTTCAATAGTTCAGATTTTATTACAGCTAAATACCTGGTATAGTTATTTCTTATCCTATTCTAGTCAGAACGATGATAGTCAGCTGAATTTAATGGTGATAATGGAGTTTTTCAAAGTGATTTTAGCTTTACTGTACTAACCAGTGTTATTCCCCAATAATTACCCACAATTACCATCTTATTACAGGTAAATTCCTGGTAATTAGCATACTGTTAAGGAAAGGGTCACTAAATGTTTTGTGTGTATTGCCTGCAGTGGTCAAAAAACATAGACGTCTGCAGTTCTTGTTGTTAATTATTTCAGGGTAATATTTCTCCTCTGTTAGGTCTGACCCAGAAGCCCTCACTGAGTGTTCCTGAGCTGAAAGAGGGACAGCAGAGCACTCTGAGCTGCACTGCCCCTGGTCTCTGCTCTGGATCGGCTCCTGAGATCACCTGGACGTGGAGCGGAGCTGAAGAGAAAGACTCCCACATTACAACAAACACCACTGAATTCAAGATGGGGAGTCTCTCTGCTGTCAGTCACAGCTCATCTTTAAGATTTACACCCTCTGCTAAACATCATCAAACCAACATCACCTGTAAGGTCACCTTCAACAACAACATCACATCAGAGACGACGATGACCCTGAATGTGCTGTGTGAGTAATTCTTTATCGAAATTCATCTTCTAATGCAAGGCGAGAAAAATTAATTTACTCTTTGGTTTATAAGTAGATGAATGACAGAATAGTGTTTTGTCAATTGAAACAGTTGATGTTAGGGCTGGGTGATATCAGGAAATAATTGTTTTTAATACTTTTCCTCCTGCAATGCACTTTTAAGTGTAAGTGGAGAAAAAAGAAACCCAGATTTAGTTTAATGTCTCTCAAAACCAAAAAAGTATACTGATATAACAAAAAAACTGACAAAAGGATATGATAGAGTAAACATTTCACTTTTATACGGTACACTGGTTGTTCGTATTTGATAACGTGCGAAAACACAACAATCAATTTGTAAAACATACCAAAACTGCTTTAATCTAAGTTTTGAGTTTGTGTTGTTGGATTTTTGCACAATGTTCTTTGACATTTATCAAAGAGTTGACAAACAAAAACACAAAAATGTCCACTGCATTGGGTATGTATATGCAGGAACCTCAAAGGAAAAGGCAGAAAGGTTTCTTTCTCGTTGGTCATGTCCTCTCCTCCCCTCTCCGAATGCCCAACTCTGCTCATCTCCTCTGTCATAGAATACATTAACTACCCCTCCTGCAGCCCACAGGGCATCCACAGCCTAAATAATTCAATCATGAAGTTCGGTCACAGTCTGAGGTGGGGTCTTACAGATTACATCTCACACAATAGGGAGCTACATAAAAGAAATCACATGGCGTGAGGTCAGGAGAACTTAGTGACCACTCAGTATAGTGATTAAAGGTGTACTCAGCGATCTTCTAATCTTCTAATCTAATGCAGTATTTGTCAAATTCACCGTATGTCTCCTCTCCATCCACAAGATGTCCCCACTGGCAGCATGTAAAAAAAAGTCCGGTTTCAATACACAGCCTTGACTCAGAATTTCAGCAGGTAAATACTGGGGCTCGGGCCGAGTTACCAAAACAGAGTACACCCCCCACATCCAGGGGGCGATCATACTCATGCGCAGAACAGACAGAGGGGGGAAGGGGAGTTGTAGAGCAATGGCTGAAAAACAGTCCAAAAGAAAGAGGTCAGAGGATGGAAGGGTGAAAAAGAAGGGCTATGACCATGAAAGAGCGTAGACCCAGGTCAACATTGGTATTGCTTTCCGATGGTGGAGGGAACTTCGCCAATTGAAAGACCTGAAAACGGACGCGGATGTCGCCGTCTGTCTGCTGGATAGGTAAGCAACATTAGCTTTGTGGTGCTTAACATAACAGTAGCAGCCATCAGGCATTCATCTTATTGTCTAATCTGCCAAAATGTACTGTTGTTGTTGTGATTTTTTCAATATTGGCAGTCGAGTTGTCTGACGAGTCGGGGTTCCCTTAGCTACGTTGGTCAGCTACGCAGTTTCTACGGCCGTTTCCATGACGATGCACGTCCATCAGCTTTCGGGAGGCGGGTCTAAATTCGAATATCAACAAACCCTCCACTCATTTTATCCCACATCGCTGACTACACCTTTAAGTGCAAAGCTCACAAAAGACATCCAAAAATAGATGTATGGCTTTAACTAAAAGAGTCTGAAATTTTCCATTTAATAGGCTCACTTTTCCCATCTGGATGCCGGAGATATACTTGCCATTTGTCGTTGCTTTCAAATTTGCATCTGCAGTCTGTAGGCTACATCTGCTTGCATGTGACCTGTGTTACTGGAGGATACCACCAGAGGACACTTAAAAACTTCAAGCTTTATGCAGCTCCCTGTCGTGTGAGATGTAAGCTGTAAACATGGTGAACACATGACACACATCAGCACTGCACATATCATTATTCCTGATAAAACTCCTGTGCCACCAGCAGTGTTTACACTACTCCCCTTGTAGTTTTTTTTTTTTTCTTGTGTGTGTGTGATGCAGTTTGAGGGCACAGGATGCAAATCATACCCCAAAAGGCAAGGGATGCTATCTCCTTCAGCTGCAATAACCGGCAGCAGTGTCTCCAGAAGGTCAGCTGGCTTCTCTCCAACTATCAAACCAACCTCCAAGCATGGTTCATTTGGGACTGGAACTGACCACACTTCAGCCCCCCATCCAATTTCTTACAGACTGACATAACTGCAGCCAACAGGTGACATTAAATCTGAAAATAAAATGATAAATTATAAAAAACAATGGTCAATGTCATCATCAGATAAATATTTCCATCTAATGTCAGACCACAGCCTCTGCAGCAAGTTACATTTCTCCAGTATTTTTCCCAGTTTACTGTCAAAATTGTGTTGGTGTAAAAAGTAACCATGTTAATGAACTATTAGCTGACTGTGTCACGAGATGTTACAGCAACACAAAAAACAGTGTGTGCTTTCTAGTGAGGTGACTGCAGGAAGTTACTGCTCAAATAGAAGGGTGACCAGATGTCCTCTTTGGTTTATCAGTATTTTCTGTGTAAATGATGTAAAAATATTGTAAATAATGGCATTAGTATCATTCTAGTGTTTTGTAGCCATTCTTTTGCCGTCTTTTTTTGCCAAGTTTTGCCATATTTTCAACAAGTACATTTTTTTGTCACTGTATCTTCTTCATAGTTTTTGCTTAATGGATTTCATAAATAGTTAAATTATAAATTATAAATTATAAATAATTATTGAAATAAAAAAGGGTGTGTTTCTGTTTCATCTTCTCATGTGTTGTACATGCTAATTTAGAGTTGTCTATAAAGAAGAACCTGTTGAAAAATTCAAATCTGTTTTTTCGATTATTGTAATTAGGCACTGTTTTAAGCATTAACAATTTACTTAGGACAATTACTTCCAAAATGTTTTATTTTTTCCTGGAAAATGGTGCAAAATAGTTTACTTAACGGGCATTTTCTGGTACATTTACTGACAAAAAAGACCAAAAACACCAGGTGGTCATTTATATTCATGGTAGTAAAAGGGTGAATTCTTATAATTAAAGCAGTGCACTGGAGCACTGACATTATCCAAAAGTACCAATCTTTCAAGATATTGAGCGTGCATGCTGCATGCCTCATGACGCAACACATGCTGCCAAGTGTCCTCTTTTTGGGTCTTCAGAATATGGTCACCCTATAATGCAGAGATCTGCATAAATGCTAACAGCTCCAGTAGCATTTCTTTATTGCATGAAAAAAAAAATAAGACTGAAAGCATTTCTTCTTTGAAAGGATGTTTTTGCACCACCTCCAGCATGTTAAATCTTAAATTCTCTCTATATTGTTGTCTTTAAGATGTCGAGGAACCCACAGTCTTTGGAAACCATACTGTCAAAGAAGGTGATGCTCTAAATCTGATATGCAGGGTGAAAAGTTTCCCTCCATCTGTTATCACATGGAATAAACGGGACTCAAGTCAAACTCTGGGCAATGGCACTGGATCTGCAAAACTTATCATCCCTAACATGACAGCAGAATATTTTGGAAAATATATCTGTAAAGCATACAACCTGCTCCTTAACAGGACAACTCAAGCTGTAGTAAATATGACATGAGTGGCCTTCTTCTAAAACATTAGCATTTGCCACACACTGACACTGCACATATTCCTGATAAAACTCCTTTGCCACCAGCAGTGTTAACCGACTTCCCTCGTAAGTGTGGAAGTACATCTAAGTTATATTACTCCAATATTTTCCCCAGTTTACTGTTATAACTGTTGTAACATTTCAATAAGTAACCAATTTGAAGCAGCACCACTACAAACACAGCCTCGACTGGAAGTCACCAGTTTACACAATCACTAACTTAACTGACAGACCAAAATTATTTCCCCAAAATAAATGTCATCAACTCGAAAAGAATAAGTGAGTCTGTGTCAGTACAGATGAATCCTTCTGATTCAGTGTCTGTAATCAGACACATTCATTTTCCAAGTTTCAATCTATGACTGTGAGAGACCCAAAGTGTCACGGCCCAATCAGTATTCCCCACAACAAGGAGAGAAGAGATCTACGATGGAGACGACAGCAGAAAGTGACTGCTCATACAGGAGTTAGCATAGATGCTAACAGCTTCAGTAGCAGTTTTATCCAATCCGGACGGCATTTCTTTATTAAACAAAAAATAAATAAATGAGACTAAAAACATCTCTTGCTAGAAAGTATATGTGCACCACCTCCAGCATGTTTTGATGAGAGTTAGTCTATGTAACAAATGCTGAGGACTACGCTGGATGGAATGGACTGACATATCAATGCTGCTCATATTTACAGTGAGCCTGAAGTACAAATTAAAAAGATCAAGCTCATCTCTCAAGCCTCAAGTTTGAGCCAGTTCTGAAGTATTTGAGGGGGAGTTCAGGTCGAGTCTCAAGTCACTCAAGAGCGACTGAAGAGTGCTTGGAGTCCAAGTCTCAAACTGGAGTCCCCACCTCTGATTCATGACTTGAACATATGAAGTAGAATAACTCATTTTGGAATTGATGGGGGAAAAATTCTATTCCTCTGAATTTTCTTCATTTTAATTTATTGATATCTTTAAGTCATTTCTACGTTTCTGTCTTCCAGATGTCAAGAAACCTACAGTCATTGGAAACTGCACTGTCAAAGAAGGTGATGCTCTAAATCTGACATGCAGGGTGAAAAGTTTCCCTCCATCTGTTATCACATGGAATAAAAGTGACTTAAGTCAAACCCTGAGCAATGGCACTGGATCTGCAATACTTATCATCCCTAACAACTTATGATGACCCACTTATCATCCCACTGACAGCCATGTTGTCCTATAAAGACCATTTCTTTATGTTATTTCCTGCTTTTCTTAAGGAACACTTCTTTTCCCCTTAAATAAAAATAAGTATTGACTACAGTCCTCACAAAGTTTAGATAATTTTATGTCATTTCATTTCAGGTCCATCAACATGTATTTTGACACATCTACAAAAGACAGAAGTCATCTTTAGGATTCTCATCTGTGTCATTCTTACAGGAACCATCTGCTTTTGGGGCAAAAAATGCCTCAGGTATGCTTTTGACCTAATTTTCCCCACACACTTTTAATTTTTATATTTATTTTTGCAGCATCAGATTTTAATTTTTATTCAATTTGTTCCTGTTTTGGATTTTTACAGGCCACAACTTCAGCTGCTGTAAAGACTCTTTTTTTGCTCCAAAGCCCTCCTCAAGCTCAACCCGAATCAAAAATGCAGAATATATTTTCTTAAAAGATTCTGGATTTTAAACCTTATATGCCAATACCATATTTGATGCCACTAATTTGGTAGAAAACACAAATTGAGGGATTTTCAATCCAAAAACTGATCAGAGGTTGGTTGAATAGTTTTCATGTGCTTTACAACAAGGATTGGTTAAAACATTGGCTTTGATGCATTATGTTTTTTAGCAGCATCTGATTTAAATTTTACTCCCCATTGACTCCCATTATAACCACAGTTTTTAAATACAACCATGACACTACAATGAAATTACCTATGAAGTTGGTGTTAAAGGGTTACAATACATAATTAAGAAACAAAAAAATGTTTTGATGAGGACTGAGCCTGATAAAGAGACTTTGGGGGAAAAAAAACCTTGCTATGATTTTACAGCAGCTAAAGTTTGTGGCGTTTAAACAGCCAGGATGAAAGGGTTGTAAATATTCCCACAGTGTATTTTTGACCTTTTAAAATTCATTTAAATCACATTTTCAAAACGTATGCATAATGAAGTTTCCTCACTAAAAAATGTTTTCAATCCCTTAAATAGAGTGAAAGTTATGGTCAATTAGCTCTAAATATCACCCCTTTGTGGCAGAAAAAAGCCACGCAGAGACCCAAGGGTTAACCCTGCAGGACCTTGTTTCTAAATTTCATTGTCTGAATGTCTTTTAGATATAACAGAAGCATTCACGGTTTATAGCTCTGTTTATTATCTGAGCACATAGTTTGTACAATTATGCTAATTTAACAGTGTTTTTGCCTTTAGCCTGCTGGCCTATTGCTGTTTCTCATAGCTGTAATGTTTCCATGAAAGTCCTCACCTCTGATATTAACCTCATCACTCAGGTTTCTTCTAGGCAGCAGGTTCATGCTGGTTGCCGCTGCTCCTCCTGCTCTCTAGCTGCTGTAGCTAACCCTCTTATTATTAATGTTGACAGCACTGTGACTGCTGGCTTCAGTGGTCATTACCAACATCTGAAAATTTCAGCAAAATCTGTCTTGTAGTTTTTGTATAATCTTGCTAACAAACAAACAAACAAGCAGAGAAACATACAGACATGGACAAAATTGTTGGTACCCTTCCATTAAAGTGAGAAAAACCCACATGGTCACTGAAATAAGCTGAAAATGACAAAAGTAATAATAAATAAAAATTTACTGAAAATCAACAAATGAAAATCAGACTTTGCTTCCGAATTGTAGTCCAAGAGAATTATTTTAAAAAACAAACTAATGAAACTGCCCTGGACAAAAATGATGGTACCCTTAAAGGGCAACTTCGGTATTTTTCAACCTGGGTCCTATTGCCCCAAGTGTATGTGTGTATACGATTGACGGGTACAACTCGTTTTAAAATTGGCTCAGTATCAAGGGAGCGGATGCAGCCGGCAGCCGCGAAGCTAGATAGGGGGGCAACTGCATCCCGTATAAGTTTGAGCATTAAAAAAGTTTATTTCGCCACAGACCGGTTGCAATCGCCGGTGCTAGCTCTCTAATTAGCATTGTAAGCATTATGCTTTTCCTTCACGCCCTCTGACCTGTGTGACGCCATCTCATGTGAGCTTGTTGCGGAAGAAACAGAGGAGCCATGCAGCGCGCCGCTCATAGTGGAGCTGCTTATCCCGGAGGACAGTTGAAAGTTTTACTACATCAGTATCATGGCTGAATATTTACCAGATTTCGAGAGTGAAGACGAGCCTTTTCATTACGACGGCCACCCGTATTTATTTGAGCCAGAGTATACGGACGAGGAGCTGCTACAAACTCAAGAGCTAACGAGGATAGCAACAGAGGGCCAACGAGCAGACGAGGGTGAAGCAGCGGCGGCACGAACGCGAATTTCTGAGGACTGGTGGTGCTCCTGTGGTTGCTGTGACTCTATGCCCACAGAGGAAGAATGTCTGTGTTGCAACGAGCGGGACCTGTTGCCCAATATTCGTGGTCTCGATGTGTCGTGGGATGATACAGAAAGTACCCGACGCTGTGTAACTACATTAGAGGATCTCCCCCCTCTGATCAACAGGGCAGTGCTGGATACCTTTTTTCATGTACCCAAAATAAATTGGAGGATGCAACCAAAACCACAGGGACCAAATGGTCAACTATCCATAAAGTAAGTATAACTAATATGTCTTTATGCATACAATACGTATAAGTATTGTATGTATTGTGTAAGTGTTTATTTCGCCACAGACTGGTTGCGATCGCCGGTGCTAGCTCTCTAATTAGCATTGTAACACGGTAGGCCACAAGTCTGTACTGGCTGGATGAGAGGAAAAAGTGAAGAGGATTTATGGCAACAGTAAATGTGTGTGTCAGAGACAAATCTAGAGCGTCAGGCCGCTGCTTCACCCTCGCCTGCTCGTTCTCTCTTGCTATCCTCGTTAGCTCTTGAGTTTGTAGCAGCTCGTCCGTGATACTCTGGCTCAAATAAATACGGGTGGCCGTCAGAATGAAAAGGCTCGTCTTCACTCTCAAATCTGATAAATATTCAGCCATGATACCGATGCAGTAAAACTTTCAACTGTCCTCCGGGATAAGCAGCTCCACTATGAGCGCGCTGCATGGCTCCTCTGTTTTCTTCCGGCAACAAGCTCACATGAGATGACATTTCACAGGTCAGAGGACGTGAAGGAAAATGCAATGCTTACAATGCTAATTAGAGAGCTGGCACCGGCGATCGCAACCGGTCTGTGGCGAAATAAACACTTTTAATGCTCAAACTTATACGGGATGCAGTTGCCCCCCTATCTAGCTTTCTCAAGGCTGCCGGCTGCATCCGCTCCCTTGATACTGAGCCAATTTTAAAACGAGTTGTACCCGTCAATCGTATACACACATACACCTGGGGCAATAGGACCCAGGTTGAAAAATACCGAAGTTGCCCTTTAACCTAATATTCTGTTGTACAGCCTTTTGGGTCAGTCACTGTGATCACATGATTTCTGTAGCTCTCAGCGAGACTTCTGCACATGTCCACAGGTATTTTGGCCCACTCCTTCAGTGTTTTGTTCTGATCCATTCTTGGGTGTTTTTAGCTGTGTGTTTTGGCTCATTATCCTGTTGGAGGACCCATGATCTGTCACTGAGACCAAGCTTTCTGACACTGGGTAGCACATTTTACTCCAGAATGTCTTGATAGTCTTGAGATTTCATTGTACCTGCACAGTTTCAAGACACCCTGTGTCAGATGCAGCAAAGCAGCCCCAGAACATAACTGAGCCTCCTCCATGTTTCACAGTAGGTACAGTGATCTTTTCTTTGTACGCTTCATTTTTGTGTCTGTGAATATAGAGCTGATGCGACTTATCAAAAAGCTCCAGTTTTGTCTCATCTGTCCAAAGGATATTCTCACAGAAGCTTTGTGACTTGTCAATATGCATTTTGGTAAATTCCTGTCTCACTTTTTTATGATTTGTATGACAGTTTTCCTCCTGCAGCCACGTCCAGGGAGGTTGGCTACAGTCCTGTGGACCTTAAACTTCTGAATAATCTGTGCAGCTGTAGTCACGGGAACATCAGGCTGCTTGGAGATGGTCTTATAGCCTTTACCTTTGACATGCTTGTCTATAATTTTCTTTCTAATCTCCTGAGACAGCTCTCTCCTTAGCTTTCTGTGGTCCATGTTCAGTGTGGTACACACCATGATACCAAACAGCACAGTGACCACTTTTCAGCCTTTAAATAGGCAGACTAACTGATAACAAGCTTGAAGACACCTGTGATGATAATAACAGGGCACACCTTAGTTTAACATGTCCCTATGGTCACATCATTTCAATCCTTTGTAGGGGTACCATCATTTTTGTCCAAGCCAGTTTCATTATTTTGTTTTTTAAAATATTTCTGCTGAACCAAAATTTAAAATCAATGTCTGATTTTCATTAGCTGATTTTCAGTCATTTTTATTTAGTATTACTTTTGTTATTTTCAAGTTGTTTCAGTGACCATGTGGGTTTTTCTTTCATTAAATGAAGGGTACCAACAATTTTGTCCACGTGTGTATACCAGCAAAAACATAACCACCTTGGTGGAGGTAAAACATCAACATGATTCTGAGTTCTAGGTGTTGGTTTTTAGAGTCAAGGAATCTGGTAACTTTATCATGGAACTATTGTTTATAGGTAACAGGAATATGTGAGCAACCTACCCATACTATATAGTGTAATGTTAAAGAGTGTAACCAGATGACTTTCTGATTTCCCTTAAATCATGATATATCTTCCTCTTCGTCACTTACTTCTTTGTTCAGTTCGAATTTCACCTCGTCAGAAATCAGCATCACCACCCCTCTCTTGTGATTTTTCCCAAAGGAACTGGCAAGTGAGTCCCTGTAGCCCAACTTTTTCCCCTCTTTTTTTCTATGTCTCATAAAATAATTTTAAAAAGTCCATGATTGATTAATATCAGATTAACCCTCAAGGGACTGACCTCCCGCGGGCGGCCCAGCCCACCGCCCTGTCTACATAGTTCTGCTTGAACTGATATAACTCAAAAACGACATTAGCTAGAATGCTCATTCTTTTTGCTGGTAAAAGCATAGACTTCCATCTTTCATGTATGTCTCCATTTACATCATTACCTCGTGTTACGTGCGTAAAACAGCCAGGAATTTTGGACCTTTGTAGCAAGTATGTTGAAAAGAGCAGGTCATAGCGTAAAAGAGCTCGAGATTGATTCATACTGTAGATAGATAGATAGATAGATAGATAGATAGATAGATAGATAGATAGATAGATAGATAGATAGATAGATAGATAGATAGATAGATAGATTAAAATTGTGATAGGGAGAGTTAGGTACTGTTAAATATATGCAATGTGCATTGTGTAAAAAATGCAATGTATATATGTATATGAAGAATGTATATAGATGTACGTATATAGTTGAAACAATACTGTTGAGAAATATTTTGTTCAAGTTTCTGTGTTCAGTATTGCTTTGAATCTGTAGTAGTGATCAGTCTAAAATAACGCCACTGCAGTTTTTACATAAAAATTATCATATTTCAAAAACTAAAATAGGTATTTTGTTTAAATTACTACTGGTGTGTTCAGAAATATCTTGTTTATTTTTCTACATGTGGAAACCATTTGGATCAATGTGTTCTGTGTGCATATTTAGTAAATATAATGAAAAATAACATTTCTAATTTTTGTATTTTCTAATTTATAACACAATTTGAACACATTTACCCAATGTTTATGGTTTATTTATAAGTATACCATTTTAGATTAAGCTGTAAGGAATCTAGGAATATTAGGTATTTGAAGATATTCCAAGAAATGACATCAGAATGAACAAAAATACAAATGTATTTACTGGCAGACCCTTAAAATTGCAGTCCCTTAAGGGTTAATTCCCACCATTCACAATTGAATTGGATCTGTCAAAGTCTTCCTGATGAGCCCCTAGCCTTGTTCAGAGAAAAAGCTTTGGTCTGAATAGTTTGTTATTTTTATTTTGGTCCTTTCACTGTATATTTTCTTTTTGACAGCTTACTGGTTTTGACTGAAGGTTTCTCTGTTATGAAGTCAGGGTCTGCAGTCACAGAGCTAATTGACCATAATTTTCCCTCTATTAAGGAGAGTGAAAACATGGTTGACATCTACAGAAGGCATCACTTGATTTTAAATTGGTCTGAAGATATTTTTTGTCATTATCCTGTTGGACATTATTTGTCTCAATTTTCATCACAGGGAAAAACACAACAGCTCTGGAAATGTGGAAAATCTGGAAATGATAACTACTCCACCTGCCTCACAGGTATTTATAATAAGAAAATATCCTTTTTCAGTGAGAATTTGGGTGAGCTAAAAAGCCAATCCACAACGAATTTACAAGTGCAAATGATTAAAAAAATACATAGCTCCCAGTCTACCGAACATGTACAAAGGGTAAAATGGTACATACATGCTCACAAACTGATCTTCTGTGCAAACTGCATCCTATGAGCACTAGTATCATTTGGTTGCACATAAATGGACAAAAATTTAAAATTTGGGGCGCAGAATCAATCCCTTTCTTTGAAAACAAGGCCTTGCACACAGCAGCTTATTAACAAGTGCTAGGGCTAATTGCCCCATGCAATCAAAATAATGCAATTTAAGGCCACTGAGACCTAAATCGTAGTTTTGTACATTTGCAGTAAATTTGACTGTGATGACATTTTACAATGTACATACAGTAGCAATCAATATTATTAGCCAACCAACACGGATTTTATCAGGGGTTCAAGTCAGGTGACCGTGACAGCCACTCTAGAATTTTCAAGTAAGACTTCTGAAACCAGGCCTAAATTGACTTTGAGGTATGCTTGGCATCATTATCCTGCTCAACGGTCCAATGACACCCAAACTTCAGCTTCCACCCAGACAGCATGATGTTTTCCTCCAGGAGTTTCCTGATACTTTTCCTGGTAAGAGGCAAAGCAGCCCCTGAGCATCACTGAAACACTGCAAAACTTCACTAGGCAGGGTGTTCTTTTCAGCATATGCTTCATTCTTCCTTCTCCAGACATACCGCTGATCTATAGGCCCGAGGTTGGTGAGGGAGGGAGGTGGGAGGATGGAGTCGGGTTTAGTGTAAATGTAGAGCTGGGTGTCATCTGTATAGCAGTGGACCTGAATGTTATATTTTCTGAGGATGTGGCTAAGCAGGAGGATGTAAATAATGAAGACAGGACAGGACAGAGCCCTGGGGCACACCTGTGGTGACTGGGAGTGGGTTTGGAAGGGAAAGATTTGAGCTGGATGAACAGAGTGTGGCCAGAGAGATAGGATTTAAACCAGATGAGAAGTGTCTGTGTTATGCCAATAGACTGAAGTCTGTCCAGGAGGATGGTGTGGGAAAGGCTGCACTCAGATCAAGCAGGACGAAAATGGACAAGAGACCAAAATCAGCAGCTCCTACTGTCATGCCTGATTTATATTCTGGAGTTTGAATGCATATCTGCACAGATTTAATTTCTCTGTTTGGCATACTGCCGCTGTCACGTTGGGACCTCCATGTGCAAATATCTTCAGATTTAGCAGGAAGATTGTAACAACAATCCTCCTGCTAAATCATAGCAACAGAAATCCAAAGAATGCTCAGCTGCATATGAATTTTGTGTTTGCGCTGGATACTGTACTAAAAAGCTGTTTTTTGTAGAAGCTTTTTGTAGGAAAGTGAAACTACCAGCAGTGAAACTACCAGCAGTGCCTAAAATCCATGCTTTGTAGATTTGGACAATAGCTCACAGCCTCAGTTCACATAGGTGCAATTAATCTGTATCACACAGGGGAACTTAATCACTGAGACTTTAACAACATCTAAGGTCAAAACCTTTTTAAGGTGGTTTTTAGATTTAAGGCACTCACAAAGCCAACTAATTAAATTTACGTTTTCTTTGTTTTTGTGGTTTCACTAGACAAGAATGATAGTAGTACATCAGAGATCCTGGTCAGTGAACAATCACTGTTTGTGTCTGACAGATGGATGCAAGTCCAGCAATGGAATATGAGAACCGTGACCAAGGCGGAGCAACTGGAGGAGCCCCTCCAGGCAGCATTAAACCAGAAGAGATGGATTACTCTGAAATTGAATCTCTTTGTTGAAAAAACAAAGTCCTGTCATGGGCCAAAGGCATCAGAGAGTCAAAACAGAGCAGCAAAATGAGGAAGAAAGTGATTTAAGTGACTCAGAATATTATGGTCAAAGGTGCCAGAGAGGCTGTCTAAGTATTTCAGAAACTGCAAATCTACTGGGAGTTACACAAATACGATGTATCTATAGTATTTCAGGCGTTTATAGAATGTGGTCAGAAAAAGAGAAAATATCCTGTGAGCAGCAGGTCTCTGGGTTGAGGTGTCAGAGAAGAAAGACCAGAGTAGTTCCAAATGTTGAGATAAGCTCCAGCCCCTGCAACCCCGAAATGATAAGCAGCACAGATAATGGATGGATGTATAGATGGATGAATGGATGGATCTGTTACTTCAGTTTGATTTGTATTTTGTGTCCTTTTTGAAAGCACTTTGTTTCTTTCAACAGAAAAGTGTTCATAAATGTTATTGCTGTGTCATTGTTGTTATTGAGACTTGCCTTTGAAACTGTAGCCTGCTTGTGTCATTTTTGATTTATTTGTTGTCTTTTTGGTATTTTTTTGGAGGGGGCTTTTTGTTATCTTCCTATGTGAAGTTTTGATGAGCTTTTTATGGTAAAAATTTAAAAATTATAGTTGTACATAAATTACGTTATTCTGCCAAAACATTAATTTTGTGGGGGTGTTTTTGTTCATCTTTATTTTAGGGAATATTGTGTTGAATGTTGACTAATGTTTTTATAGTTTTAAATTTAGAATCTATTATTTGGCATACTTTTTGTTTCTGCCAGGATTTAGGGCACATAACTCCACGATGGCTCAAGAAGGGGCATTGGAGGTTGATTAGTTTGTATTATTTTACCCATGTGCTTCTTGTGCCAAATATCTGAAACCCATTCTTGCTTTATTGTAGTGTTAATAAGTACTTTAATATTGAATATTAGAATTAATGAATGTTTTAAAATATTAATGATTTTATAAATAGGTTTAAAGTGCATTAAATCACGACACCATCCTTTTATTTTTAAGTTTTTTATTCTTAATGAAGAATCAGTTTCTTTAATGTTTAATCCAGTCTTAAAAATAACTGAACTTTAATTAGTTAAACACATTTTTTGGTGGTGCAATTCAGCAAGATCTACACTGTAAAAAGGCTAGTTGTTTTAACTCAACAAAGTTCTGAAGTTCAGGTCACTGATGATTGTGAGCTAAACTGACTTATTGCATTTGGATTTAACTTTATATTTCTCTTTATCTTTTACTCATTTTGTTCTGCTTGACTCAAGTTTATAAAATAAATGTATTATTTGCTTTAAGAAAAACAATCTCAAAGGAGGAAAAAGGTCAGGAGATTCTTCATGCTTTAATAACACAACTGGCAATTTTTATCACATGTTCAATGTGGATAGCAAAACAGCTCTGAACAGGTTCAAGATACATCTGCCACAAAAAAGTGCTTGTGGGAAAATGCATCCTCATCCACAAATGTTCTTCAACTTTTACTAAAAGTCGTCTGCCTTGCATGACGGCTTGTTTGGTGGAAACGAGCTTATAAATCACATCTTTTACTGTTTTATTTCTTTTTTGGATGAGAATCAGTGAACTGAACTCCAGATCAAGTTGTTTTACCTTTAAAACTGTATTTTAAAGAAGTCTAATTACCCTGTTGGCTTAAAAAAAATACTATCGGAATTGGATTGCTTTTGGAAGTTTGTTAAACTAAACAATTCAAGTAGAGCTTAATAGCAAGTTTATTGAACTTGAGAAGTTCACTGGATTCTTAATTTAACTGAACTTAAATTTCTAAATTCAGATTACTTAAAATTTTAAGGCAGTCCTGACACTAACTTTTTTAAGTTAAAACAACTAGCCTTTTTTACAGTGTAGATATTATTTTAGTCAATAACATGTTTGCTTTGTACATATTAAGTGTTTAATTAAACATAGGACAATTCTTTTTAATAAATTTTACTTTTGTGTGCAATGCTGTGTGGTTTAGACAAGATGCTGCAGGACATTCAGAATATATCAGCTCCAACTCTTTCCTGGATGGTGTTTTAGATGAGGGTATATTGAATTGATTGAGTTTTTTTTCAGTGAATACAGCACCGAACTGCAGTGACCCTCAGCAACAGCAGAGCTAACAATGATTATTTTTCTTCTTCTTCTTGTTTTACAGCAGATGGCATCACACCAACATGTTACCCTGTATCACAACCCGAAGGGAGCCCATATTCTGCTCTCTTAACTGTTATATGCATGTTTTTATTAGGATGTTTAACATGTTTTCTCCATGTGATAGAGCACTTCTATGAAAATGACAAAAAGTCCATCTGGACTTCCCTCTCTCCCCTCTGTACAATGCCTGCAGTTGCCTAAAGCATCGTGTTCTCCCAGGTCCTCCAAATAGACCTACCAGTGTGACATCCTACCGTTGTTTTGTCATCGGTTTAACCCCATTGGCAGGGAAAGCTTGTTGCAGAGCACAGATGTTTGAATGAATGCAGAGCTGATGACAGAACAGCACTGAACTGATCAGTCACCATAGAGCTGACTTTAAACTAGTCAGAGAGGACTGTGCCCATGTGAGAAAGAGGGCCTTAAAGGGGCAGGAGCATCTCAGACAGAGAGAGAGTGCAGCACATTATGAAAAACTCAAAGTTTTTTGGAACTGCAGTGGTTGTAAATATACACAAATCGCCATCAAAATACATCACATAAAACCTGCCCATTTATATCTAAAAAATGATCTCAATACCAGATTTGGTGAGTCTGTGCACATTTCAGCCTCACTTGGCTGTTTTTCAGCGTAGGAGAGAGGCACCTGGTGTTGCTGTAGTCCATCTGATTCTGTGTTGTGTGATCAGAGACCTCCTTACAACTTAGTTGTAAGCAGTGTGGATTTTATTTACTGTTGCCTGCCTATGACCTATAAGCACTCTGACAATTGTCCTTTCACCTTTTGCATTGACATGGCATTTCTGTCTGGGTATACATACATACATATATATCTACATATACATACATGTATATATATATATATATATATATATATATATACATATATATATAGATAGATAGATAGATAGATAGATAGATAGATAGATAGATAGATAGATAGATAGATAGATAGATAGATAGATAGATAGATAGATAGATACACACATACATATATAATATAGATATATAGATATATATATATATATACATATATACATATATATATATATATATATATATACATATATATATATATATATATACATATATATATATATATATACATATATATATATATATATATATATATATATATATATATATATATATATATATATATATATATATATATATATATATATATATATATATATATATATATATATATATGACTTGATAAGCAAACAAATATTGATTCCTTAGCAAAGATTTTATTGATTTTCAACTTGTTTTTCAATTTCCATCCCTACCTGTCAGCAATACTGTGCTGAAGGATATCAGTTTAAGTAACATCACATCAGATTGCAATGAAATTTGGATTCAAATATTAAGTTTAAATAGATTTGGTCATGTGTTTGGAGGATAGTTTATGTTTGCATGCATTCTTAACCGAGCTGTTCATAGTTTATGTCATAACTTAAATTCAGCATGATACTACCAAGTACACAGTTGTCTTCTGACACTGATACACCTAGGTTTATGTGACAAAGAAACTGAAACAGTATGGTTCAGTTATTTCATGGCCCTGACCTCCAAAATGACAAAGTCATTGGGGGCTGTTTTTTCTCAGTTTGTAGTGCAGGGGTCTATAGACAGAGGTCTCTTGGATAAACAGTATCAAATCATGTTTGACTCTTGACCTTTTATGCACATTCATCCATCCTGCTTCTCACATTTATCATTTCACTCTAACTGTCCAGTAAAGACAAAACAAAAAGTAAAAATAAAATCTGAGGTTTTAGCTTCTTAAACTTACCAGTATCATGCAGAAATGGTTTACATGATTAGAATTTATTTAGTCTGTGAACAGTGCTGAGTAATCAGAATCCAGTTTTCAACACAGCTATCTGTGTTTTTATACTACCCCAAAACCAGTGAAGTTGGCACGTTGTGGAACTCGTAAATAAAAACAGAATACAATGATTTGCAAATCCCTTTCAACCTATATTCAATTGAATACACAGCAAAGACAAGATACTGAACGTTCAAACTGGTAAACTTTGTTATTTTTTGCAAATATTAGCTCATTTGGAATTTGATGTCTGCAACATGTTTCAAAAAAGCTGGCACAAGTGGCAAAAAAGACTGAGAAAGTTGAGGAATGCTCAAACACTTATTTGGAACATCCCACAGGTGAACAGGCTAATTGGGAACAGGTGGGTGCCATGATTGGGTATAAAAGCAGCTTCCCTGAAATGCTCAGTCATTCACAAACAAGGATGGGGCGAGGGTCACCACTTTGTGAACAAATGCGTGAGGAAATTGTCCAACAGTTTAAGAAACACATTTCTCAACAAACTATTGCAAGGAATTTAGGGATTTCATCATCTACGGTCCGTAATATCATCAAAAGGTTCAGAGAATCTGGAGAAATTACTGCATGTAAGGGCAGGCCCAAAACCAGCACTGGCTGCCGGTGACCTTCAATTCCTCAGGCGGTACTGCATCAAAAACCGGCATCACTGAGTAAAGGATATCACCACATGAGCTCAGGAACACTTCAGAAAACCACTGTCAGTAACTACAGTTTGTCTACATCTGTAAGTGCAAGTTAAAACTCTACTATGCAAAGCCAAAGCCATTTATCAACAACACCCAGAAACGCCGCCGGCTTCACTGGGCCCGAGCTCATCGAAGATGGACTGATGCAAAGTGGAAAAGTGTTCTGTGGTCTGACAAGTCCACATTTCAAATTGTTTTTGGAAACTGTGGTCGTCGTGTCCTCCGGACCAAAGAGGAAAAGAACCAGCCGGACTGTTATAGGCGCAAAGTTCAAAAGACAGCATCTGTTATGGTATGGGGGTGTATTAGTGCCGAAGGCATGGGTAACTTACACATCTGTGAAGGCACCATTAATGCTGAAAGGTACATACAGGTTTTGGAGCAACATATGTTGCCATCCAAGCAACGTCTTTTTCATGGACGCCCCTGCTTATTTCAGCAAGACAATGCCAAGCCACATTCTGCACGTGTTACAACAGCGTGGCTTCGTAGTAACAGAGTGCAGGTACTAGACTGGCCTGCCTGTAGTCCAGACCTGTCCCCCATTGAAAATGTGAGGTGCATTATGAAGCGTAAAATACAACAACGGAGACCCCAGACTGTTGAACAACTTAAGCTGTACATCAAGCAAGAATGGGAAAGAATTCCACCTGAAAAGCTTCAAAAATTGGTCTCCTCAGTTCCCAAACGCGTTTACTGAGTGTTGTTAAAAGGAAAGGCGATGTAACACAGTGGTAAAAATGCCCCTGTGCCAACTTTTTTGCAACGTGTTGCTGCCATTAAATTCTAAGTTGATGATTATTTGCAAAAGAAAATAAAGTTTCTCAGTTCAAACATTAAATATGTTGTCTTTGCAGCGTATTCAACCGAATATAAGTTGAAAAGGATTTGCAAATCATTGTGTTCTGTTTTTATTTACAATTTACACAACGTGCCAACTTCACCGGTTTTGGGGTTGTAAATATATCCAGCGCAATGTCAAAATGTTTTAACTCTTATTTACACAGATCTTTACAGTATCTGTTCTACAAGCTGCCTAAAATTACTCACCTTTTGACCTTTGAGATACAAGTGTGGGAACTTAATGATGGTGACAAAATTTGTGGCCATCCCACAACAGGTGTGCTCAAGCTGCTTTGTGAGAAGAGGAAGTCTCTAAAATACTCACACTGAGATGTCATTTAAGGCAAAGTTTTACGTTAAGTATAACTTTAGACGGGTGCTGGTTTGGCGGAGTGGTTAGCAACCAGGCATCCCATGTACTTGCTTCTGCCGGTCCAGGTTCGAATCCCACCTGTGACCAGTTTGCAGAGTGTCTTTCCCTACTCTCTCTCCCCCCTTTCACAAGCCTATCCACTGTCTCTCTCCTATCAATAATGGCACAAAATGCCCAAAAAATACATTTAAAAAAAAAAGTATAACTTTAGACTCCTTGAGACATGATTCAGGGTGTTTTCACACCTTAAGTCAGTTTGATGTGTACATTTTTTAGTCAGGACCAAAAGTTTGATCTGTGTTCACACGCATGCATTCACAACACAACAAAATGTTTCACATGCAAGAAAATTGATTCCTGATTGGTACAAAGTTCCTTGTCGGACTAAAGACTGTTGTCTGGCTGTGGCTGCTTGCCAGCTACAAAACTGTGTCAATGTTAAAACAAAAATTATATAGCTTAACGTGAATGATGATCACTTCAGACAAAGTGGTGTGTGTGAGCAGCATGTTTAAAAAAATAAAAAATAAAAGATGTATTCATTATATTATTGTTTACCCAGATATGACCACCGATATATCAAGTTGTTGATTTTTTCAATTAAATAAAGCATAAATTGGTTCAGCTTTCTTTCATTTTCATCTATGACGAGATGTAATGAGCATCCTCCATACAGGTGTGTGTATCTGTGTACAGCACAATATGTGTGTGTTATCCAGTGAAGAGTGAGAGAGGATAATAGTGAGAGGATGTGTTTATCAATGCATCTCAGTTTATCATCAATAATTAAAAGTCCAATGTCTTTTTGTGTTTGATTGCAAGAATTTGATTCAACTTAAAGAAGAAATTTTTTTGTCTCTGTAGAGGATCAGATGCAGCTCTTTCTTCTTCCCCTTTGGTAACGCTCAGATCTGAAAAAATAAGGGGGGCTACAGGAGGCAGCAATCATGAGCTCTGATGCCTGATGGGGGGAGGAGGGATTACATGCTGCAAAGTGATCTTTCATAACCATCATGGCATCTGCCCGTGACCATCAAAAAGGACACAAGCAGCTGGAGGCTGGGGATGGGAATCACCGGATACAATACATGAGGCAATGTTCACTATTACAACATAATAACAAAGCAGTGATTCTGTGAGCTGAGTTTGTAAGTTGCACCTATAAAAGATTTGAAAGAATTTCTCTGCCAATTCCAAACAGCTTACTCTGCTATTGATTCTTATTTGCTGTTATTTGGTGGATTGGATGATTGAAGACATATCATGGACGTGAAGACATTTTGGCAATCTAACTATTCGTTTATCCAAAGAAACAGTCCGACGTTTTTGTTGTTTTCATGTCATTCCCGAGTCCACGACAAGCAGACAGCAGTCGGTGATCAGTACAATAGCTCATCGATGTAAGTCGTGCTAGAAGTCAACCAGAGATGTGTGACATTTTCGAACACCTTGAGTCGTTTGAGCAGCTCTTTAAAATGAACGAGGAGATCGGATTCACAGTTGTGAGTGAGCTGTTCATTTGTGAGCCATTATTACATGCAAATTGCCTGCAAATTTAAGATAAGAACAATCTGATGTCTGTAGGCGGAGACAGGCTAGCACTACTGGTTAACTCCCAACATTTGAGCTAAGCTAACTAGTGGTTGGCAGTCTTTTGTCCATCTCTTCCTTGTTACTGGATGCACAGACAAACAAATGGAGTCTGCCTGCTTGTCGTGGACTTGGGAGTGAGGTAAGACACAAAAACAGAAATGTTGGAGTGTTCCTTTGATACACAGAAGCCTCATTAGTGTGTGGAAGGAGCCTGCCTGCTCACACTCTGCTGAGGTCTTAAACCAGCATTTATTAAAGTCAGTCAACCTGGTTGTGTAGGGCCCTGCAATGGGACAACTTCAAGGTGTTGTTCTGCAACACCAAGTTGTAACATTATTTGGAGTGAGCCCCAGTATCATCTCCACTCTCCAGTGGCAATCCCATAGCTGCACAGTCTGGGACCAAATTCTACCCTCCAAGATGACAACGCTCGCCCCCACAGAGCAATTAATCACGTACCTCAAGAATTTTGGAGTGGAGAGGATGGGATGTCCTGCCAACAGCCTGACCTCATCTCTAGTGAACAGTTGCAGCATCAGCTTGGGCATGTCAGAGTGACCAACACAGCCAAGTTGACTGAGGTGTGACAAATGCTGGTTAAAGGTTCAGATGTTTCCCTCAGCAGTGTGTGAACAGGCTGGTGACCTGCATGAGGAGAAGGCACCAGGTTGTTTTGACTGTGCATGATTCTGCCACATAGTACTGTCAAGGTTTCTGTCTGTTAAAGAAACTTTAAGATGTCCTTTTTCTTCAGACTTCAATGATTCAATCCACAAAAACAACGCCAAAAAAGAGTCAATAGCAGAATAAGCTGTTTGGCATTGGTAGAGAAAATTTGACAGATCCTTCACGGGCACAGCCCTCATACTCAGCTCTGCTTCTCACAACACAGATGCACATTCCTTACAAAAGTGGCAGCAATTAAAGGGACACTAACCAGATATTCATAAGATTTGCTGCCATGGAGCAAAGAAATAATTAACCAAACACTAATTTCCTGAACTATGTGTTCACAGTTGTGGCTTGCCAATAGAGGGTGCTAGGGCGCCCCCACCCCCCCAGAGGAGAGTGTGATATTAAATGTATTTACTTTATTTTGAAAAAATAAATATTACCAAAAAGTATTTATTCAATGTGTAATATAAATATAAATATAAACAAAACATAAATTTATACATATTAATATATAAAATATAAATTTTCATCAATGTGAAACAAAAGTAAGCCTACCTGTCTCTACCTTCGTGTATGATGAGCACTGGAAAAAGCGCCCCTCAGACAGTGTGAATACTCAATAAGGGATTGTTACTAGGGCAAGATAAGCGCATATCAACATGAATTTGGCCAATCAGAATCGTAGAAAATAATTTCCGAAGGGCGCCTTTGAAATCACCCTTCAGGTTAATTCAGCTTGTGTCGGTTCCGGTGTGCTGGTGACAGTCCAGGCAGATGTGAAGGGGGCGTGCCTTTGAAGGACCCTTTTGTTTACTATCCAAACATCTCCTGAATCCATATTACACACAAAAATTAACTCTTTACACCAATTTACTTACTTAGTGATGGAAGTGACTTCACAACATTTAGCCTGACAACAAAAGATTTTAAAGACTTACAGACTTATTTGTCAGCGTAAATATACCGAAGGTAATAGGTAACTATCTTAGATGCCTGATCAAAATGTCAAACTTTCGACAGTGTTAACTTGTGATAGCCCCTAAACCCACATTTTACCATCACTTTGGTGTATCAACAAACAATTTGTTCATGTTCAACGTATAACGGAGTCGGGAGGACTTGAAAATAGGGAAAGAGAAGTAGGTTTTTTATGTGGAGGAAAAGTTATTTGGACAATTAGGCACATGTTCACCTTACTCATTTCTGTATAAGTTATTTTTAATTTACACATGCACACATGTTCACCTTACTCATTTCATTGTATATTAGTTATGTAAGCTTTTCGGCAGTATATGGTTGACCATTTGTATATATTTATGTGTGTCTGATATATGTGTGCACCATTCTGTTATCTGTTACTTTTATTTGGAATCAATAAAAACACTTTTACGAAGCACTGGTATCCTGTAGTTTGTGTTGAATTGCAGTGGGATGGTTGTTAAAAACTGAGTGTTGCACAGTACTGCCCCACCAAGAATGTTTTTCACCAGCCGCCACTGGTGCTAAATTAAGTTAAACCCATGCAAATTGTGAGCATAGCTGATAAAAATGTTTGTTTCTTTTTTTTTTTGTAGAAGAATTGAAATGGTTATTCAAAGTCTCCACTTTCTAAAAGTTCCTCACTTAAAAGGGTGATTTGGACATACTATCAGTCTGACTTGTACAAATGTAATAATAGATTAGAGCTATTCATTAGACATTTTAAGCTGCATGAAGATACCGTGCTGTGAAAAAGTAAAATTTGTGTGATGATCTGAAACATTTCAAGTGTGACAAATATGCCAAAAAAAAAAAAAGCGGTCAGAAATAAGGAAGGGGCAAATACTGTTTCACAGCACTGTACTTCCTGAAAACTTGGAAATTGCAAAGAAGTTAAATTTAAAAGAGGAGGAGAGAGAGAGGAAGAAGTATTTCTAAACAGAGTGTGCTGAAGAAAGACAGGAGAGCAAAAGAGCAAGAAGACAAAAGGTATGGAGTAAAATTTACTCTTGTTAGATATACACCCCCCAAATGGGCTGTAACAGAAATTTGACATCAGGATATTTTGCAATTAATTTCTTTGAAGTTTGTGTGCTGTTGAATTTGAGATCAAATGAAACATGTAAACAATCTAGAAACATATTTAATATTCAACAGTCTGATTAAAAGTTTGACCAAATGAACTTTTTTTTAACTCAGGTTAAGTTATGGTCCAGCTGAGCCTGTATTTAAACTAACTGATTGTTAGAGAATTAAAGGGAAAGTCTAATAATCAAATGTTTTTTCTGTGTTTTAACCTCCCCATTGTGAGCAGAGAAGTGATCATCTCAGTTATCGACAAATGATGTTTGCTCTCATCTTCATCTGTGTACTTTTTACCAATGCAGATCCAGGTTTGTATCTTTGGTAATGTTATTTGTACCATTTAAGATTCAAGATATAAATGACAAAAAGGACATACTTAGGACAAAAATGCTTTGTTTCAAAACACGCAAATAATTTAATTTCATTTCAATATTCTGTATTTTACCGTAACAAGGATTAGTTTTTGGCTAGTAGTATCAAGGATGAAGTATTCTGATAAATTATGAGATGCTGTGAAGTCCAAATAAAAAAAAGGAGTTTGAGGTTGATTTTTATGATGAGAAACAACATTTAAATTCATGATTGTAACATAACCATATTGTGTCAATCTACATCCTTTACTTCCCTTTATTTATTTTATTCTTTTCTTCAACAGGTGTATCAAACACTGTAAAGACCTGCCATCCTGATGAGAGAGACTTCTGTATCACTCTGAGTGCAGGAACCATAACAGCAGAGGCTGGACTCTGTGTTGTGATACCGTGTTCCTTCACTACCAGTCCTTCCTTTGAACCCAAAGACAGTATTTGGAATAAATGTGAACAAGATGAAGAAAAATGTCCTAAGAGCAGTATCATTTTCAGCACCACAACCGACACAGTTATGTCGGAGTTTAAAGGTAGAGTTTCACTGTTGGAGCCAAATGTTATGAAGAAGAACTGCAGCATTATCATCAACGACCTCAGTGTGACGGACTCTGGACTTTATTGGTTCAGAGCTGAGAGGACTTCTGCTAACAGGAGAGGATTTTCATTCAGCAGCTATAAAACTAGACTATCAGTTGAAGGTATGTGGCTTCCACAGTAGAATTTTGGCTGCTTTCTCGTACTAAATATTTAGTAACTCTTCCTTTTACAGTCCACTTATGGCCAAGAATTTACCTTCAATAAGATATAATTCTAGAGATGTAATAATTGAATTTTTGGGTAGTAAGAATGGTATTAAGGAAGTAATAATGTAGAAAGTGAAGCAGAAATTCCAAAAGACAACTCCACATTTATCATTACATTCAGCTCAGTATCATGTAGTTCTGACTGGAATATGGTGGTAAAAACTCAAACACCAGTGTGCAAATTACCAAGTACTAAACTAAATGAAATGGTAATTTGTCAAGAATTATTGGATAATAGCAATGTGATAAGTCATTATACAGAGTGTACAGATGGAATAATCAGAAAAACTTCACTACTATTAAAGAATTGTGGCTGAGTACCATGGTGTTCCGAATAGATTAGGTTGCTTATAATTTATTATTCAATAAATACATTTAAAGAAACTATGAGAGCATTTCATTAAAAAACATCCCTGCTATTACCCATTAATTACTGATAACCACTTAAATTATCACAGGGTTTATCTAGGGCTGTCACTTTAGTGCATTAATTAGATTAATTAATTACAACGCAAATTAATGCACTAAAAAAATTAATCGCGATTAATCATAGCACACAAACATTTTAATACTGTCCAGCTGGAGGACGCGTACATGGCAGTGGCATGTCACTTCACACATGTGTCTCTAGTCAAACCAAACAAAGCCCAGGTGACAACAGGAACGGCATATTTAAGACTTAGTCTTATTTTATTTTTGAATTTATTTATCTATATTTGTACTACATTCTTTAATAATGCATCAGGTCTAATTGGTTTGCTGGATGTCCTCGACCTTTTTCTTATTTTGAATTTGATTTATGAAACACACTTAAAGTGTAATTTGAGTTGCCTGATTGAGCTTAGAATTTTCTGGACAAGTTGCCCTGACTTTGGTTTTATTTAGTCACCAATAAAAATGTAGATATACAATCTGCTCTTCTTAGTGTATTCATTTGATTGATCATCCACTACAATTTTGTAATGTCCTAGAATTCAGATTCTTTCTTTGGGGACTTTAAGCAGATATGAGATTAAAATGCGATTAATTAGATTAATTAATTTTTATTATTATTATTATTATTATTATTATTTTTAATCACCTGACAGCACTAGGTTTATCATGTAATATCAAGAATATTAGATGGTAAATTTTTTATTAAACTTTGTTTAGCACAATAATTTTCCACTGAGTTACCAAGTAGTAATTCATTTAACTCAAAAATGACATTACATTACCTGAGTAGTGATCTGGAAACACCATTATCATAGATTATCCTCTTTCTGTGATCAACACAGGCTTATAACATATGAGTTCAATAGTTAGGATTTTATTACAGCTAAATACCTGGTATTTTCACACTATATCTGAGTTATTATCATCCTATTCTAGTCAGAACTATGATAGTCAGCTGAATTTAATGGTAATAATGAGTTTTTCAAAGTGATTTCAGCTGTACTGTACTAACCAGTGTTATTACCTTTACCCAGAGTTACCATTACAGATAAATTCTTGGTAATTAGCAGACTGTAAAGGAAAGGGTCACAAAATATTTTGTGTGTATTGCTCAACAAACAAAGATGTCTGCAGCTCTCATTGTTAATTATTTCAGGGTAATATTTCTCCTCTGTTAGGTCTGACCCAGAAGCCCTCACTGAGTATTCCTGAGCTGAAAGAGGGACAGCAGAGCACTCTGAGCTGCACTGCCCCTGGTCTCTGTTCTGGATCGGCTCCTGAGATCACCTGGACGTGGGGCGGAGCTGAAGAGAAAGACTCCCGCATTACAACAAACACCACTGAATTCAAGATGGGGAGCCTCTCTGCTGTCAGTCACAGCTCATCTTTAAGATTTACACCCTCTGCTAAACATCATCAAACCAACATCACCTGTAAGGTCACCTTCAAAAACAGCATCACAACAGAGACGACGATGACCCTAAAAGTGCAGCGTGAGTAATTTTTTTATTGAAATTCATCTTTAATGCAAGGCTAGACAGTTGATCAAATTTATTTACTCTTTGTTTTATAAGTAGATAAATGATAGAATAGTGTTTTGTCAGTTGAAACAGTTGATGTTAGGGCTGGGTGATATCAGGAAATAATTATTTTTCAATACTTTTCCTCCTGCAATGCACTTATCAGTGTAAGTGGAAAAAAAGGAAACCCAGATTTAGTTTAATGTCTCACAAAACCAAAAAAAGTATATGTAAAAAACTGACATTAGGATATGATAGAGTAATCCTTTCACTTTTATACAATACATTGGTCGTTCATATTTGGTCATAGGCGACTATACAACAATCAACGTGTAAAATAGAGATGCACCGAAATGAAAATTTGTGGCCGAAGCCGAAGCCGAATAATAAATAATTGCTGGGCCGAATACCAAATACCAAACCGAATATCCAATGCGGCGGCAAAGTAGTTCACTATATTTTTTGATAGTGCATTAATAGTTTAGAGTACATTTTTAGACATGTTTTTAAAAGAAAGTAATTGTTTATTAAATGTTATGACATTTTTTAATATTCCAGTAGCCTTTGCTTTTCAAAAGAAGCCCAACAAAGTTTTTCATTCATATTAAGCCTTCAAACAAAACAAAACATGCACTAAAAAATATTAATGTACACTGATGGATATATACCAATAGACCAATAATACCAACAATACAAGCTGTCACTTTATATTCAATATTTGAATAACCGATCAAATATGGGAATAAATATCCGTAATGGAACTGTAAATAAATATGAATGTAAAATATTGAGTGTGGCGACACATCAGACCTGGAGCAGTGGACCGTCCCGACCAACAGAGGGCGCTGTGAGCGCAGCTTGACCGTCAGTCACATCCGCTGCTCTCTCGACCCAGAGTTTCCGCTCCGAGTGGAGCGGACGGAGCGGACGGAGCGGACGTAAACAGCTCTAATTTGGGCTTTAACTGTTCTGTGGAGAGCTGTGTGGAAGTAGTTTTGGTTCTACACCGTTGATGGCAAACTTAAATTCAAAGACCAGGCTGTGTGTTCTGTGAAATATAGTTTAGTCTTTCGTCCTCCACTTATTTTGCTGGCCCAGCCGTCGGCTTTTCATCCAAGCTATATGGCCGAGTGCAACGGAGCTTCGTCAAGAGTTTAACCCCGTGTGGCTGTGTTGTTTTCGGCAGGGTGGATAAGAGAGTGTCTGACCCTTACTGAGGGGGGGTACTATTCGGCCTTGTTATTAGCTCACTCCACTGAAGGCCGAATATGGCTTTTTTTGCACTATTCGGCTGAAAATATTCGGCCACCGAATGTTCGGTGCACCCTTAGTGTAAAACATATCAAAACTGCTTTTGTCTACGTTTCGAGATGGGTTGTTGGATTTTTGTGTGATATTCTGTGACATTTGCCAGAGTGTTGACAAACAAAAACACAAAAATGTCTAATGCATTGGGAATGCAGATGCAGGAACCTCAAAGGAAAAGGCAGTTACTTCAGAAAGTTTTCTTTCTCGTTGGTCATGTCCTCTCCTCCCTTCTCTGAACGCACAACTCTGCTCATCTCCTCTGTCATAGAATACATTCACTACCCCTTCTGCACCCTGTAGGGCATCCACAGCCTAAATAATTCAATCATGAAGTTCGGCCAGTCTGAGGTGGGGTCTTGAAGACTGCAGTTCTCTTAATGCCAAATAATAAGAAATCACATGGCGTGAGGTCAAGAGACCTTGGTGACCACTCAGTTTAGGGATTAAGTGCAAAGACACAATTTGCAAAGCCCATTCTGAGTCGATCTCCCACAATCAATCTCTGATGTGCTGGGGTACCACCGTGCACCTACCAAAGCTTCCTGAAAATGCTCCATCTTTGTATCTAAAAATGACTTCAAGTGCTGGAAAATTATTTGAGTAGATGCTCATTAAAGACACCGAAAAAAGAGATTTATGCCTTAGCTATAAGAGTCTGAAATTCTCCATTTAACAGGCTCACTCTTCCCATCTGGATGCTGGAGATATACTTGCCATTTGTCATTGGTTTCATATTTGTGTCTGCAGTCTTTATACCTGTTTGCACGTGACCTGTGTTACTGGAGGATACCACCAGAGGACACTTAAAGTCTTTAAGCTTTATGAAGCTCCCTGTTGTGTGAGATGTAAGCTGAAAATATGGTGAGCACGTGTCACACATTGGCACTGCATCTATCATTATTCCTGATAAAACTCCTGTGCCACCAGCAGTGTTTACACTACTCCCCTTTTAGGTTTTTTTGTGTGTGATGCAGTTTAAGGGCACAGGGTGCAAATCTTACTCCACAAGACAAGGGATGCTAACTCCTTCAGCTGCAATAACTGGCAGCAGTGTCTCCAGGAGGTCAGCTGGCTTCTCTCCAGCTATCAAACCAACCTCCAAGCATGGTTCATTTGTGACTGGAACTGACGCACTTCAGCCCCCCACCCAATTTCTAACGGACTGACATAACTGCTGCTAACAGGTGACATTTACAGTAATTCTGAAAATAAAGCTTTAAATTATAAACAACGGTCAATGTCATCATCAGACATATATTGCCATCTAATGTCAGACCACAGCCTCTGCAGCAAGTTACATTTCTCCAGTATTTTTCCCAGTTTACTGTTGTAACAGTTTTGGTGTTACAGTTTAATAAATAACCATTTTAATAAACTATTAGCTGGAGAAACAGCACCACTACAAACACAGCCTCTACTAGAAGTCACCAATTTACACAATCACTAACTTAACTGACAGACCAAAATAATTTCCCTAAAATAAATGTCATCAACTAGAAAAGAATAAGTGAGTCTGTGTCAGTACAGATGGATCCACCTGATTCAGTGTCTGTATTCAGACACATTCACACATCCAAGCTTCAATCTACGACTGTGAGAGGCCCAAAGTGTCACGGCCCAATCAGTGTCCCCACTACAGGGAGAGAAGAGGTCTACGATGGAGATGACAGCAGGTAGTGACTGCTAATACGGGAGTTAGCTTAGATGCTAACAGCTTCAGTAGCAGTTTTATCCAATCCGGACTGCATTTCTTTATTAAACAAAAAATAATAATAAGACTGAAAACATCTCTTGCTAGAAAGTATATGTTTGCACCACCTCCAGCATGTTTTGGTGAGAGTTTATTCTTTGTAACAAATGCTGAGAACTACACTGGATGTGATGGAGTGACATATCAATGCTGCTCATATTTACAGTGAGCCTGAAGTACAAAATAAAAAGATTAAGCTCATCTCTCAAGCCTCAAGTTTGAGCCAGTTCTGAAGTATTTGAGGGGGGAGTTCAGATAGAGTCTCAGGTCATCCAGGAGCGACCAAAGTGTGCTTGGAGTCCAAGTCTCAAACTGGAGTCCCCACCTCTGATTCTTGACTTTAACATAGAATAGTAGAATAACTTATTTTGGAATGTTACGGCCTCCTTGCCACTGAAATACCTGGCTCGATTTTGACCAAAAAGGAAGACCAAAACCCTGCAACCTAGTGCTGCTGAGGAAATAAAGAGGAAAAAGGAGACACAAAAACACCTGCTAATCCAGGAAAACAGAAACAAAGGAGGATCGCATGAACCTCCTGCTCCTCAGGTCTGTGTGAGCGCCCAACCATTGCTCCCCTCTCAGCTCCTCTAAATACCCTTCTCCTCCTTGAGCGCCGATTGCTCTCAGGTGTGCAGCAGAGGAGAGGAAGGAGGAGGACCTGTGAGAGAGAGAGAGGTGTGAGGAAGGAGGAGGACCAGGGAGACAGAGGAGAAACAGGGCCGCACGTAACAATGTAAAGAAAAAAAAGGTTCCATTTTCTGCGTATCAATTCATTAATATCTTAAAGGCATTTCTACATTTCTGTCTTCAAGATGTCAAGGAACCCACAGTCATTGGAAACCGTACCGTCAAAGTGGGCGATGCTCTAAATCTGACATGCAGGGCGACAAGTTTCCCTCCATCTGTTGTCACATGGAATAAACGTGACTCAAGTCAAACTCTGAGCAATGGCACTGGATCTGCAATACTTATCATCCCTAACATGACAGCAGAATATTTTGGAAAATATATCTGTAAAGCATACCACCTGCTCCTTAACAGGACAACTCAAGCTGTAGTAAATATGACATGTGAGTAACCTTCTTCATAGAGAACGTGTGTCCATGTCACTTTTGTTAATCTTTATCTGCTGAGATGTCAAATTCTGTCAAATTGTGTATTTGCAGTGTCACCAAGGATCTTGAAGAGCTCTTCATGTGCAGTAAAAGCAGAGGTCCTGACCTGTCTGTGTGTCAGTGAGGGGTTTCCTTTACCCACCATCAAATGGCCGCTGATAAAGAGTGGCACCAAATACTGTGTCAGCAACGGGGTGTCAAGAAACACAGTCTGGACCAACATTACTTTAGCCGTTAAAGACCGCAGCTACATCACTGTGGTGTGTGTCAGCAGTAATGACGTCGGAGAAGCAACAAAAAACCTCACAGTCATCACAGAAAATGAGATAAAAAATGTGTCCCAGCCAGAGGGTAACCACTGACAACCACGTTGTCCTATACAGATCATTTCTTCATGTTTTTTCCTGCTCTGCTTTTAGAAAAGATATTTTTTCACTTACATTAAAGCAGTAGTGATTGAAATCCTCACAGAGTTTAAACTGATTTAGATATTTTCATTGCAGGTCCACCCAAGGGCATTTGGTCAAATGTGAAAAAGACAGAAGTCCTCATTGGGTTTGTGATTGGTGTCATTCTCACAGGAACCATCTGCTTTTTGAGCAAAAAATGCCCCAGGTATAATTTTGACTTGATTTTCCCTACATATCTTTCTTTTTAAACTCTGCTGGCGGGTATTAGGTACCACACTAAGATTTGGAATGATCTACAAATCTGACAAACTTCAATAGATAGTTCTTTATTTGTGACACAGACTTTACTATATATTTTTTCCTGTAAATTCATCACATTACATTCACTCTGGTCATCTCTACCTCCAGAAGCAGAGAACAGAGAACTGAAGATTTGCTGGATATTGCTACAAAGTTGGGGACAAGAGTTCCTTACATTTCTTCAAATAGGTGAAAATAGGTGAAAATAAAACATACAAAAAAAGCAAAGCAAATAAGCACCCTGTACTGTACACATTTACAACACTTAACATCACTTCTATTGTGCTCATTAATATTGGTATTTCTTCAGTGTACTGAATAATCTTCCCTTTGATGCTAAGCTGCACCATTATAAAGAAGTTTGATATAAATACTATCAGCCCAATGTCATTTTAACTTTAAATTGCCTAAATTGCAATGAGCTCTTGACTCCATTTGTGTTAATAATCAACCCCATTTCTCTGACATTTAATTTCTCCAAGAAGCAGAGCTGACCAGAAATGCAGTGGCTGATGAAATTCTTGACATTTCATCATGCAACCCCAATTCTGAAATACTTACCTATCCCTTAAACTTCTCTTTTTTTTTTAAAAGTGCCTATTCACTGTTTGTATTGCCTGTCAGATATTGCTCAAACTGTTCCATTACAAAGGATTTTTTTTTATATATATATATATATATGTTTTGGTTTTTTTGGCATTTTTGTGCCTTTATTGACAGGAGAGAGACAGTGGATAGGCTGTGAGGGAGTGAGAGAGTAGGGGAAGACACTCTGCAAACTGGTCACAGGCAAGATTCGAACCTACATATATATATATAAAAGAAAACATTAGACTTCTGTGGTGATCAGGACAACTGCTGTTAGCAAAAAATCATATTTGGGCAATAAATGTAAAACTAATAACTAGATAGCACTCAGAGAGCACAAAGCTCATCCACACCTAATACTTGGAATTATGTTGATATCATTATTAGTTGGACAGTTATTGAGCAGAAATGATCCTTCACTAAAGGTAGTTATCTGAATCTCCACCAAAATCTAATCATTTTCATGTTTAGTCATAATTTCTTGCTAACAAACAAACATGGAGAGAAACACATGCCAGAAAAAGCATTAGCTCCTTGGCGGAGGTAATCATGTCAACATGATTCTGAGTGCTAACTGTGGGTTGTCAAGGTCAAGGAATTATGTTATGATGGTAAATTTATCATGGAAATATTTTTATAGATGTAACAGCAATATGTGAGATACCTTGGTGGAGGATTGTGCTGTCTGAGTGCTTTCCGGTGTGTTTGTACATCAGTTGTTTGTTAGCAGATAACTGTTATTAAATAATTTTCCACTGTTTTACTCCCATTTTTCCTGTCTCACAACATGATGTAAAAAAAGTTCTCGATTCAGATCCAACGGAAAGAAACCATTCAGGATAATTCAGGAAGAAAATTACAGTGTGGCTGCATCTATAAACTGATTTTAAAATGCTTAAAAGTTTCCACCGATAACCAAACTTCTGACCTCATGTTTGTGGGCTTAAAGAGTTCAAATTTGTGTTTTTTTTGTCATGATCCTGTTGGACATTATTCATCTCAATTTTCACCACAGGAAAAAACACAACAGCGCTGGAAATGTGGAAAATCTGGAAATGAGGACTACTAGCACTGCCTCACAGGTATTTATAAGAGAAAATATATTTTTATGAGTAATTGGATGAGGCAAAAACCAAATCAAAAAAGAATTTGCAAGTGCCCATGATAAAAAGTACATAACTTCCAGTCCATGGAGCATGTGTACAAGGTGTGGTACAAATTGCTCTAAAACTGATCTACTGTGCAGATTTCATCCTGGTTGCAGCAGTGTCATTTGCCTGCCATAAATAAGTAAATACTTCAAATCTGAGTGCAGAATTGCTCCCTTCCTAAGTCTATGCGTACAGCAAATTATCCACACGTTTGTGCGATTTAAAATGTGTAATGCAGTTTTAGGCTAATCAACACCATTCCTCTTTCTCTCTCTTTGCTCAGTGATTGACAGTGATTTTCATGTAATTCATATAAACATAGGTGATGTAACTAAATATATTTTACATGACTGCCATGCCTGGTTTTTCCTCTGGAGTTTGGGTGCGTGTCTGCACAGATCTTGTTTCTCTCTTTCTCAGTTTACATCCATGCAATTAATCTGTAGTTCAGTGAAAAGAACAGCAGCATTTATTGAACAGAACTGCACATTTTCACACAAGGAAATTTATAATCACAGACTTTATCAACATCAGAGGTCAAAACCTTTTTAAGGTGATTTTTAGATTTAAGGCATCAGAAAGCAGACTCAACACATTTTCATTAGTTGTAAAAAACTTTTTTCTCAAGTCTCACTAGACAAGAGTATAATGGCAGTAGTACATCAGACATCCTGGCCAGTTAATAATTACTGTTTGTGCCTAACAGATGGATTCATGTCCAGTGATGGACCAAGGCGGGGCTGCTGGAGGAGTCCCTGGCTGCAGCATTGGCCTTGGAGACATCCATTACTCTGCAATTGACTTCTCTTTGTTGGAAAACCGAAATCCCTCACAGGACAAGGGCATCAGAGAGTCCACAAAATCAGAGTACGCTGAAATTAAAATACAAAAAGCAGAGGACAGACAGAAAAATGTTGGCCAGGAGGATGAAATGCTGGAGGAAAACAAAGAAGAGATGATGATGGCTGATGAGCAAAAAGACTGTGTCTCAGAACAGAAGGAGGGAGAGGAAGAGGTGTTGTATTCAAATATGAAGGATTTGATGGGGGAAATATAATGCTCACTTTCCCGCGGTAGCAACTCAATGCATTTAAGCATGTACTCATAATGAAGATGACCTGCTGAAGCTCAAACAGAGCAGCTGAATGAAGAAGAAAAGGGATTTATGTGACTTAGAACATCATGGTCGAAGTTGCAGGAGAGGCTGGTCTTTTTATTTTTAGAAACTACTGATCTACTGGAAGTTTTACACCAGTGTTAATGTTGTGGACTAATTATTTTCATTGTAGTTTTCATCAACAACCATTTTACCCAGACAAAAGCTAGACTATAAGTAATAAAAACAAGTGTACATAGACAAAAACTAAAACTATATTAACTGACGTCAACATTGATTGACAGAGACTAAATCCAATCAGGTCTAATTACATCATGTAAAAAGTCAGAAGCACTGCCAGTGGTTTGGTTGGATGAGTTAAGAAGGACTTCAGATCACAGCTGCCTTAGCTTAATGTGGCGGGAACCAAGAGTAAAACATGACTTCAGAAATTTAAGGAGACATAAAAAATGCCTTACACTTTACATGTTTTAGTCTACAAAATTTACAGTAGATTTCGTCGACTGAAATGTTGTGGAATTCCACTGGCTAACACTTTAGTTTTAACTAGTAACTTTAGACTAAAACCCAAATAATTTCTATGACTAAATAATGACTAAAACCTAAAGATATTTCAGGCAAAAGACTAAAACTAAATGTAAAAAGTGCCGTCAAAATTCACACTCTTTAACACACATCTTCAGTATCTCAGGGGTTTTAGAGAATGGTCAGAAAAAGAGAAAATATCTCTGGTTGGAGATGTCAGAGGAGAATGACCAGAGTAGTTAAAATGCTGAGATAGGCTTCAGGCTCTGTGACTCCAAAATAAAAAAGCAGCACAGATAATGGATGGATGGATCCTTATACTTCAGTTTGATTTATATTTTGGGTCTTGTAACTTCAATTAGAACAGTGCTATGTTCATAAATGTATATATCATTATTATTGAGGCTCGCCACTGTAACTGTACTAGAGTCATTTTTGTTTCATGTGTTGTCTTTAGAAAATTTTTTGGACCTTGCTTTCTGTTATCTTCTTAGGAGAAGATCCAATGAGGTTTCTATGATATGAATTTAAAAACTGCAGTTGCATGTAAATTACTTTAATCTGTCGAATCATTCATTTTGTGAGTATTATGTTAATGTTTATTATACAGAATATCCTGTTGAATCTTAATGTATTTAATGTTATAAAATTTCGAATCTATTATTTGACTTTTGGTCCTGCCAGGATTTAGAGCTCATAATGCTACAGTGGCTCAAAAGGGAGGCAGATGATGTGTTGCCTCTCTGTGGGACGGGACAGCAGCCACTCACCCTGCTGGCTCCTCTGACCCCATTATCAGCTCCTTAATACTTTCAAGACGGCACAGAGGGATGATCACATTCTCCCTCCTTTCTGACTCTGTACTATTTAAAGCAAAGTCATAAATGTCATGCATCATCAAACCAATAATGAGACAGTTATGAAACTGTGGACACAATTTCATACACGCTGATCTTGATTGTTTTGTATTATTTTATCCAAACTGTAAATACTTCTTGTCATATATTTGAGATCTTGTCTGTGCTTCATTGTATCATTAACATTTCATATAGAGTAGATTGTAAATAAAGATATCAGAATGAATTTCTGTTTGTAAATATTGTAATAATTTAAAAAATAATAAAAGTGCATTAAATCACTATGCCATTCTCTTAATTCTTTATGAGTTACATTCTGAAGACTTTGTGACAGGATTAATTGAGTAATAAAGCAATAAAGTGCAAAATAATAAAGGTTAACTACAGTAATGACTTGCATGTCAAAAACTGAAGTTTTCACACAATTCAGATCTTAATAAATATTATTAATTTCAAGTTTACTAAAGTAACAATTGATGTATCTTGATACATTTTCCACAGCAGTTAATAAACTTACATATAGTTGTGATTAGTTGTCACTTAAATATAATTTTGAGAGCCAATTTTTGATCATTAGTCTATTTTATTTGTTTTAATTTTTTTTTATTTTTAAGAATTTAATATCTTTAATCTTTAATCCAGTTTTACCAATAACTGAACTTTAATTAAATAAATATTTTAGTGGTGTAATTCTGCAAGACCTTTCATGTCTTACACATTGTTTAATGCGAGCAGACTGAAATATAACTTTAATGTGTCATCACTGGTATTTCTCTGACTGCTCCTGCTGTGTCCATGTTGTTGGTGCAGAATTTTTGCTTTTCTTTCAGTGAATACAGCACCCAACTGCAGTGACCCTCAGCAACAGCGAAGCTAACACAGCTTCTTTTTTTCTTCTTGTTTTACAGCAGATGGCATCACGCCAACATGCTGCCCTGTATCACAAGCCTTAGTGAGCCCATATTCTGCTCTCCTCACTGTTATATGCATGTTTTTATTAGCATGTTTTTTCTCCATGTGATAGAGCACTTCTATTAAAATGACAGAAAGTCCACAGCATCTGGACTTCCCCCTCTCCCCTCTGTACAGCGCCTGAAGCTGCCTAAAATATCTTGTTTTTCCAGACCCTCCAAATAGACCTACCAGTGTGACATCCTACCATTCTTTTGTCATCAGATGGATCCCATTGGCTCAGCAAGCTTATTGTAGAGCAAAGATGTTTGGATGAATACATCACTTAAACCTGGTTAAGGCAAAATATCGACCTCTTTAAGGATCAACTAACTGTGACGTTTAAACCAAGGTAAATGATACTGTAGAAATGGTAAATGATAAATGGTCTTGAGCTTCTGTAGTGCTCTTCAAGTCTTTTACTTGAAGCAGCTTTGCACTGCAAGACAAATCTCCCCCTTCACACCCATTCGGTACGTGCTGATGTATGAATATTTTATTTGCTCATGTTTGACAAACAAAAAAATATATACAGTATATACACAGTGGCGATCCCAGCCAGAGATACATTTGTTTAAAAAAGTAGAAGGCACTGTTCCCTCCAAAAGAAATGAGAGTAGACTGTGCTTGACAAAGTACAAATATACACTTTAAACTAGGAGGGCCACAAAGTCATCTGAGTACATCACTGGTATGTTGGTGTGTTTCTCAAGGAAACCAATATGCTTTTCTAATTTGTTGCAACAACCATCAAACTTCCTCTTTCCAAGCATTTGCATCAGTTACTCACAGTTTCAGGGTAAAAAAAGCACAAAAAAATCATCTCAGTATTTAAATAGTTTCTTATTTAGAGCAAAATTGTGAGTGAAAAATACTATAAACTGTCATGTTTGTGAAAAAAGAACAAAAATATTCTTCATGTCAGTTTTTGTACAAAGAAAATAGGGAAGGTAGTGATGAGAGGAAAAGTCTGTAAAGAGCAGTGACACTGCAGATACCAGACAGTGAGAAGAGGAAATAGGACCAACAAGTATCTCACATCAGTTATCTTCTTTTACAAATAACTTTGACTTCCTAAAGAGGTGAGTTCATTTGTGCTTTCTTGAGTGGTATGAAATCTATTTTAAAGAAGTCTTGTAGGATGAATTTAAAAGGAGATGGGTGCTATGGCAGAAAATGGTAGTTAAGTTAAATTAGTTGTATTTGGAGGTTACAGGCAGGGATCAAAATAAAGGAACACAAAGCTTGATTATTTACCTGAAAAGTGTGGGGGTGAGAAAAAAATAATAGCAATAATAATACATGTTTTTTTAATTAGCTCCTTTAAAGATCTAAAAGTGAGGACAAGACCAAAATGCAAACACAGGAAATGATGTAGAATAAAGTAAAAAAGGGAATAAATGTCATAAACTGGAACCAACTGAAGTACTTTATTAGTGCAATATGAAGCATAAAATTCAACAGAATTCTTTTAAGGTAAATTAAAAAAAGACAACAAATGGGTCAGAAATAAAAAGATGACAATATCACATCAAGGAGACAGAACCATGAGAGAAGATTGGACTGATTGAAAAAAAGGGCGTAGAATAAAATAAATAAATTAATAAAAGATGGTAAAAAATTGACTTGCATGAGAGACTTGTGAAGGAAATATGAGAGGCAGAGTTTTTTTTTTTTTTTTAAAAACCCTCAATAAATAACTGTAAAATTAATAAAGTAATGACACAATAAAATAAATAACTATGTACAGTTGTGCCCAAAAGTTTACACCCCCCAGCAGAATTTCTGATTATTTGGCCTTTTCTCATAAAATATGAATGATAACACAAAAACTTATCTGTCACTCATGGTTAGTGGTTGGGTGAAGACATTTATTGAAAAAAAGTTTAGTTTAGTTACTCTTTAGTTACTCTTTTTAAATCATAATGACAACAGAAACTTCGATATTGACCCTATTCAAAAGTTTACACCCCCCAGTTTTTAATACCTTGTATTTCCCCCTTTAACATCTATAACAGCTTGAAGTCTTTTGTGGTTGTTGTGGATGAGGGTCTTTATTTTCTCAGATGGTAAAACTGCCCATTCCTCTTCTCAAAAAGCCTCCAGCTCCTGTAAATTCTTGGGCTGTTTTGCATAAACTGCACATTTGAGATCTCCCCTGAGTGGCTGAATGATATTGAGGTCAGGAGACTGAGATGGCCACTTTAAAACCTTCACTTTATTCTGCTGTAGCCAATAGCAGGTTGATTTGGCTTTGTGTTTTGGATCATTGTCATGTTGGAACGTCCAAGAACGTCCCATGCGCAGCTTCTGGGTGGATGACTGTAAATTTTCCACCAGTATTTTCTGATAACATGCTGCATTCATCCATCCATCAATTTTGACCAATTTTCCTGTGCCTTTGTAGCTCACGCATCCCCAAAACATCAATGATCCACCTCAGTGTTTCACAGTAGGAATGGTGTACCTTTCATCATGGGCCTTGTTGACTCCTCTCCAAATGTAACGTTTATGGTTGTGGCCAAAAAGTTCAATTTTGGTCTCATCACTCCAAATGTCTTTGTTCCAGAAGTTTTGAGGCTTGTCTCTGTGCTGTTTGGCGTATTGTAAACGGGATATTTTGTGGCATTTGCGTAGAAATGTCTTTCTTCTGGTGACCCGACCATGCAGCCCATGTTCCTTCAAGAGTCTCCTTATTGTGGATCTTGAAACATCCACCCCAATTTTTTTCAGAGAGTCCTGTATTTCAGCTGAAGTTATTTGAGTTTTTTTCTTTGCATCTCGAACAATTTCCTTGCAGTTGGAGCTGAAATTTTTGTTGGTCTGCCTGACCGTGGTTTGATTTCAACAGAATCCCTCTCTCTCCCCTTCTTAATTAGAGTTTTAACAGTGCTTCTTGGCATCCTCAGTTCCTTAGATATCTTTTAAAATTCTTTTCCTGTTTTATACAGTTGGATTACCTTTTCTAGCAGATCCTTTGACAACTCTTTTAATTTACCCATGACACAGAAATTTCAACGCAGCACTGAGTGAAAGATGCACGTGTCCGTCAGGAGCTCAGAAACTGAGCTTTTAAACACACACTGTGAATACAAGCTAATAGATCACAGGTGAGGATGGTTACCTTAAGTAGACATTCAAACCCATTTGTGTCAAATTTTGTGCATTTTATCAGGCCAAAACTGCCAGGGGGTGTAAACTTTTGAACAGGGTCAATATTGAAGTTTCTGTTGTCATTATGATTTAAAAAGAGTAAACTAATCTTTTTTTCAATAAATGTCTTCACCCAACCACTAACCATGAGTGACAGAAAGGTTTTTGTGTTATCATTCATATTTTCTGAGAAAAGGCCAAATAATCAGAAATTCTGCTGGGGGGTGTAAACTTTTGGGCACAACTGTACGTACAAAAACAAAGATGGCATCATATGAAAACAAGTCTATAAAATTGAGTTTTAAGAAGTGGTTTAAAAGATGTCTGACTCTGCACGCCGTCATAAAGCTGTTCCAAAATGATCATTACATCAGATTTGCTGATGTTTTATCATTTTAAACCACATTCGCTTTCTACTCAATGTTTCTCAGACTTCTTATTGTTATAGATAACCTAAACCAGAGGGGGAAATGGTTGTTATAAATAAATGTGATGACCAAAGTTATAACATCCTGTTCACAGATCTGTGTGCTGAACTGTTACTTTGCCCTTGTTTCACTTTCATCAGCTGAGTTTCCAACAGTTTGCTGAGGACCAGTATTAAACAGCCGTCAGTGAGTGGACGATGCTGACCATCAGCAATGAATGTGTGCAGAACAGATCAGATTTAGATAATAAAAAAAAACACTTTGCTATATTACTGAATTAATATTATAATGTCTTGATTACAAAATGAGTTTTTTGTCCTTTAATTTAAAGAACTTTTAAAAAATCACTCACCAATAGTGCTGTTTCATGAAAAAAAAAAAGGAAAATCATTAAAAAACTAGTTGGAGAGTAAACCTAGGCAAAGGTGGCTCTCATGTTATAGTTACATCTCTAAGCATTAGTTCCATGACAAAGTTACCATCATGATATGATTCCTTGACCCTGAAAACCCACACCTAGCACTCAGAATCCTGTTGATATTATTATTGGTTAGACGGTTACTGAGCAGGAAACGTTAGCAAATGGCAGTTATCTGGATCACCACTGAAATCTAATAATTTTTTAAGTTGGGCATAAATGTTACCAACAAAAAAGTCAGCAAAATCTTTCTAGTAGTTGCTGTGTAATCTTACTAACAAAGAAAAGAAAAATGTAACCTCCTTGGTGGATGTAAGTAGAGGTTAGGGATGTCCCGATCCGATATTGATATCGGATATCGATCAACAAAACAAATATCGGATTATATCGGCCTGCATCCTAAATCCCTGATATCAGCACTCCGATACAAGCAGTCCATTCTAATATATTTATTTTTTATTTTATTCAGTTGTAGAATATGCTTATGTTTAAGTTCAACACAGTGGTTATTTTGCAGTTGGTGAAATATGTTTTTGTTTGATTTATTAAGGTCACTTTTCAGGGTCTTCTAATATTTTTTATTCATGTTGTTTTAATTGTAGTATATTCTTATGTTTAAGGTTAAAATTTATTTAACCTATTGGTTAATAACAAATGGGTCAGTTTTTCTCATACCTACTATTGCTGCCTACTGTTCTCTGAGTAATCTGACCAGATCAAGCCTTTTCTTACAGTCCATACTACAAAATAGGTAATAAAAGTCTTTATGATTCCTGCTGATATCTTATCGGATTGATATCGGTATCGGCCTATACTTAAGGCTGCAATATCGGTATCGTATCGGAGGTGAAATAGTTGTATTGGGACACACCTAGTAGAGGTTTAAATCTGACAATAACAATACCCAAAAGGAGCTAGGGCCTTATGTACAAAGGGTGCGTGCGCACAAAAACGTGCAGACACTCTTTTTTCAAGTACAGAAAGTACAGATGTATCAAGAGTGAAGTGACCGTGGAAATGTGCAGTGCCTCACGCCAACGCTGGCGTACGCACGTTTCTACTGCTGTTGCTCTTTTGGCGACACTTAGAAGTGATGCCGGGAAAGTGTTAAATAGGCTAAATAAATGTGAAAACAAGTAGTTCTCAGAGAAAAAAATACAGTTAACAATTATGAACAATTAACACACCCACGTGTCTGCAGTTACATGAGTAAAAGTGTTGGAAAAAATTCCGTTAAACACAACGGCTGCTTTAGCAGTGAGAAGACGTAAAAGTTACAATACGAAGACAGCGTGTGTTCGGAGACTGAAAGGACTTACTAACAAATGATGACGATCATCAGCGGGATCATCAGCCGTTTTTGGTTCCAGAGGGCAGTCCTCCTGAAACCGTGCTCAGAGCCACAGCAAGCATTCAACATAAAAGCACAATTGGCCGTGAGAGACGATTTCCCCCATGTGATCAGAGCTGTCTGCTGTACACACATTGCTATAAAAGAGCCAACACATGATGAATTTGTGTATGTCAACAGGATACATTTTATTAGATCAATGTAAAGGTCATATGTGATGTGCAAAAGCCGTTAACCAACATTGTGGCGAGGTGGCCTTTTTTTTTTACAAAAAAAAAAACAACAAAAAAACTACAAGCTGGCACTGTGCATGATGGGTGACTTCTTGGTTAGTAAATTTATTTTAGTAGTTGTCTTAAAATAATCCCCATTATGCACATTGAGCATGTGCACCCCCAATTCCACCCCGTCTTTACAGCATCTTTACTAATCAGTGGTTGAAGTTTGTGACTTCCTGTTTTTTGCTGATTAAACTACATCTTAAGATCTTTATAATAAGCCCCTGATTGTCTCTGTGTGTTGTGTAGTCATCTTAATAACGCTGTGCGTAAAAGTGTGAAATGTATAATCAGCCTCACCTTTTCCCCGACAACAGTGTTTGATCCATGTTAGTAGTGTATAAAACTAATGAATAAAACTGTAAATCAAGTTTACTGTGATATCCTGTTTGATATGGTGGCATGTTTACAATAAAATTCAGAAGATTTCAAACCAAATAATACAATACATTCATGAACCTGATCCGAGGGGTCGGCAAGCTTGGCCCCTGGCCATATTTTTCAGAGTCACTTCATGTCGGGCAAGAAAATAATCAGAGGTTAATAATACAGATGATTACTGTTAATTAATGCATAAACAGGGGAGTGATGAAACAAAGGGGAAGACAACTGGGACGATCAACTGGAATCCGTATTACGTAACAGATTAAGAGAAAAAAACAAAACAAATCACACCTCTTTACGCTGTTTGTAAAATAATATGTTTTGTTTTATTTATTTATAATGTACCAACAACTTTGATGGGATTTATTAGGCAGAAATAACAGTTTTCAGGACAGAGAATGTCAAATGTTTTTTATTCATTAATTGGGATATTCATGCTGAAAGCAACATCAAACGACTCCTCTGAAAAACCTGACAAATAATTCACAGCCAACGTTCATTCAGATGTGTTCTTTAACTTTTGCTACTAACAGACCACTAGTGATCTGCAGCTGCCATCCGTGCACAATTCAGCACTACATTATGTTTATATGAGGCAGTGTGAGCGAGTGAACAGTCTGCTCTTGTCTGGTCTGCTCTCAGACTAACTAACAAACATCAGAACAGATGATTAAACAAAGTTTTTGTCTCTGTGACGTCTCATATTTCCTCTGCAGCGATCTCCCATTAGGACAGAGCGGCCGCCTTTCGGTTGATTAGAAATAAAAAGCATGATGGACGCTATATGCTGACAGAGAAAACATGCTTTTATCCACAGAAGTCCACTAGAAAAAATACTCTGAAGCATATTCAGAGTACAATTGGACGTGTTCTCTATCAATAACATTCAATACAGGCCAGTCAGATGTTGTAGCAAGTGGCTGCTACTGCCACGATGTAAAGTACAAAACATGAACCGATTTGTAAATAGACTCTCGACAAAACAAATAGCAAGTGGAGCAAAAAGCCACTTCCTGCTGTTATAATGCTTCTAGCTTCCACCTCATTGTCCTCGAAGGACTCTGATTGGTCAGTTCCTCTAAAGACAGACTGCAAATATTCCAACTCTGCCTAATCATAGACAATGGATCAGGTGGAGCAAGCTGCTCTGCAAGGTTCATCTTAGTTATTTTCATCTTATTTTTTACCAGACCATATGCATCAATATGTCAAGAATACGCATATGCAGGGACCAGGCACCAATATTCACATCATTTAATGTAGCAGTGCTTCCTAAAGTATGGAGGTATTATTAGGATGTAAGGGATCATTTCCATAATTTGTTTAAAACCATAAGATTAACCACATCTTTAATGATCATAAAACACTGAGTTTCATCTTTAAGTCACACAACTAACAAAAAAAAAGTTAAGCATTCAAATGAAATCTGTCAAGACAAAAAAAGAGAGACAGCAAATACTTGGAGTCACATATCAGTTGTATGAGGGTTTTTGTGGACACTGGATCACTTTCAGGTCCAAATGAACTACGATGTTCTTAAGTTTGGGAGAGGCTGTGCTGCAGTACATATCACGGAGCAAATCTATTGATCTAGAAAATACAAGTCTTGATCTAAAGAGTGATCAGAGGAAATAAATGTACTTAAACCAAGTAGATTACTTTTGGACTGAAACTTAAAGGACACAACATGACAGTGAAGACAAACTATAGAAACGAGGCCAGAGATCAACAGGGTGAGCACTTGTCACTGGCCCTAGCGGTTTTCTCAGGGGACTAAAGTAGTCAAATGTTTTCACATAAAAAATTGTGAGCGCTCAACATCCTCTTTTACCATCTGCTCTGTCAGCTCTGAGGCTTCACTGTGTACAGTTCAGTAAACCAGACTTCCTGCCTTTCTACTGAACATTCTTCAAGTATTTTTAAGAGCCTGAGGAGCATGATTATGGGATCGACAATCATCATAAATCATCGAAGAAGGATGCTTATTCCCCTCTGGATGACTCTGCTCTTGACTGTGAGAGGAAACGCTGCCAACAAAGGTAAAGAGTAAAGCTTAATGTGTTATTCTAATTCATATCCGTGTATTAAAGCTGCTGTGGACAGTTTAGTATTATTAGTATTATTATTATTATTACATTTTTTTTAGAAATGTGGTTTTGTTATAAACCTGTATAAATCTGATTATCTTTCTGGCACCAAAACTATATGACTTGCAAAACTAAAAGTATATAATACACCCACTGACCACTTTGGTACAGCTCCCTTGAATTAAATTGGACCCACTTTTGCCTTCAGAACCGCCTCCATTACTCATTACATAGATTAAATAAAATACTGCACTGTTAAAGGTTTTGCAGGTTTCCACACTAAATTTTTACAGTATATTAATTTAAAAAGGCTTTTGTCGTACATGATGATTAAACAATTGTGAGATTTTAGTGTTTTTTTTTGCGTGCTTACTGTAAATTCACAGGAACTTGCTGGCTACTGAGACGAGGTGATTATACAGAAACATTATTAAATTACAAGTGGCTGCTGTGAGCACCAAATCATACTGTCACTTAACAATAGAGCACTCAGATTTTACAGTCATGCATGTCCAATTAGGGTACAGGTACAATCAGATTCCAGTAAAAAAGAAAACTCAAGACCTACCTTTTTAATCTGGCTTTTAGCTGATTGTATTTATTATTATTTTATGTTATATTTTGACTTATTTTAACCCTTTTATTATGCTTTGTTTCTACATTTCAGTTCATATTTTATATTTGGAATTTTATTCTTTGTTAAATGCTTTTCCTTTCATTATCCTATTTAAGCTAGTTTTCTTATTCACCTGATGTTACAATTTCCCATTTTACCTTTTGATTTATCTAACTTTAATTTGATATTGTTAGATTACGTATTTACACATTTACTTATCTTACCCTGTAGTACTTTTCGAGTATTATTAACTATTATTTTAGTTTTAGTCCCTGTGTTTCCTAATTTTTAATTCAAGACAGCGTTACCTCAGTCCTTTAATTTTGTTTTCTGTCAGAATTTCCTTTTTATGTCTTTGTGTGTTTGAGTACATGAGTGTGTATATTGAATGTGGTTTGGGGGAGGGGGGTTGGGGGGGTCGTATGTTTAATTTTATGCACTTTTCTGCGATTTATTTCACTTATCGTTTTCGATTTATCTTTTTTTTCCATGCAAAGCACTTTGTATTACAAAGTCCTGTATGAAAAGTGCTATACAAATAAAGTTTGACTGATTGACTGATGAAGTCTTGTAAAATCACAGTAAATTGTTGTAAATCTACTGTAACACTGTGATTTCAAAAGCCTGGACTGTAATTTCATAGTAATAATATCGTTGGGTAATTGTAAAATTACAGTAAATGTTGGAAAATCACAATACTGTACTGTAAAATTACTGCAGACTACTGTGGATTTACAACTATTTACTGTAATTTTACTAGATCATAACTACCGTATGTGTCAGATTTGCTGTAAAAATTACCACTTACTCTAATTTTCTATAAGCCGGTAATGTACTGTGAAATTGCAGGGATAATTTTAACAGCGTGGAAACATTCTGCAGAGATTTTGGTCCATATTGACTTGATAGCATCACTCAGTTGCTGCAGATTTATTGGCTGCAGAGTTATGATGCATATCTTCCAGTACAGTATAATCGTCGTTGTTACAGCCCGGCTCATAAGGCTGCAACAAATAAAGGGGAGGACACAGAAGGCAACGTTTTAAGCCCTTTGTTAGGGCGTTTATTAATTAAACAATAAATTAAACTGTTATATTACTGGAGTCAGTAAATGGATGGTGTACTGTCGGTGCGTGTGTGTTTGTGAGAATCAGTAAGAAAACAGATGTATGTAAGTGTTGAAATGCGTGTAGGTGCACCAAAGTAATGTGGCTGCTGCGTGGCCGGCCGAAGGATGTCGGATGAGATCGAGAGAGAGAGAGGCCGCGGCGGAAGTCAGCCTTTTATAGTCCGGGAACACACTGGGCCCTATAGTGATCCCCGTAACGTCCGCTGCTGCACCTCAAATAGAAAAGTATATATATTACCCAGTAAGGGACCGTAACAGTCGTCATGTTCAAAAGCATTTTGAGATGATCTGAGCTTTGTGACAAGGTGATCTTTCTGAAGTAGCCATCAGCCATGTGCTCATAAAGGGATGGACACGATTCGCAAATATACTCAAACAGGCTGTGATGTTTAAATGATGTTTCACTGATACTGAGGACCTGAAGTGTGCCAACAAAATATTTTTTCACACCATTACACCCCCACCACTGGCCTAAAACACTGATTTCAATTGGGTTTGGATTCATGCTTTTAAGCTGTTCATGCCAAATTCTGACCCAAGCATCTGAACATGGCAGCAGAATCAAGAATCATCAGACCAAGCTACGTTTTCTAATCTTTTATTGCCCAGTTTTGGTGAGCCTGTGCAAACTTTAGCCTCACTGTACTGTTGCTGCAGCCCATCTGCTTCTTGGTTTGACGTGTTGTGTGGTCAGAAACTGTCTGCTGCATACCTTACTTGTAAAGATTGGGAACTTAAATTACAGTTGCCTGCCTATGACCTCTAACCACTCTGAGAACTCTCTGACCTCTTGCATCAACATAGCATTTCTGCTGGCTGGGTATTTTCTCTTTTGGGTCCATTTTTTTGTAAAAACACGAGATGGCTTTGTGTGGAAATTCCAGTAGGTCAGCAGTTTTCTGAAATTCTCCAATCACATCTATGCTGTATTCAGGGTCACTTATATCATCTTTCTCAGTTTGAACTTTACCAGACTGTCTTGACCATGTCTGCTTGCCTAAATGCATTGACTTGATGCCATGTTATTGGTCAATCAGCAGGTTGATGAGTAGTTGAACGAGTGTACCAAACGTAGTGGCTAGCGAGTGTATTCTTCACTACATTTGAATTACTTTTGGGGGCAGTGAAGACCAGGGGCGTACTTACCATTAGGCAAACACAGGCAATTGCCTGGGGCCCCAAGAAGTCCGGGGGCCCCCAAACATCTCACAAAAATGTATTATTAAAGTTTTCTTTGATTCAGAGCAGTTATTATTATGTTAGTCTTAATGCACACGCTGTAGTCTGAGGTAGAGAAGATCAACATCCATATTTTCAGATCATTTTGTCAGTAGACCTCATATATTTGATGTCATTGGCTTTATGTTCAATCATGGTATCCTGTAAAGTACTTTAATTCATAACTTTTCAAACTATATGACACTTAGTACAAAAAGCTTACGGCCCATGCACAGGATAATTTTGCATGTGCACCATAAACTTCTTATTTATTTTTGCTGATGTCCCTTCAGGGGCTCCTTAATCATAAACATTTAGAGTCAAAATCTTTTTTTGGTCATAATTATTATTCCCTGGATGTGGAGGACGTATAAACATGGGTATGTAACTTGTAACTTAAGCTGTCAGATAACTGTAACAGATTTCAACAGCAGGACTAATTAATACACTCCCCTTCTGTCAAAATTGAACTAAATTACAAAATTTGAGGACATTCATTTCCCTTGGTTATGGTACCTGGTACAAGATAAAAATAAAAAAAAATATTCAGCTTGCTGAAAACCAATGAAATACTGAGTTATTGACCTTGTTTGCTTTTCATATTATTATTTAGTCTAATTTAAATAAAGTTATTTTTTATTTTTATTTACTAGCCTCCCTTTCTTCTTCTTTCCCTCCCTTTTTCCCCTCTTCTTGTCAAAACTTCTGACAATTGTCTGTCCGTCTATTTTGTCTTTTGTGGTGTGAATGAGTAAGACTGAATGAGTTATCTGAGTAGGGAATGGGAACTTTGTCTCTAACATACTGTTTAAAAATGTATCAGCACAATACAGAAATATGAAGGACCCCAATGCCTGGGTTTGCCTTGGGCCCCCATATGACTAGATCCGCCCCTGGTGAAGACTACAGACTAATCATTAGGTAGTTTTTTGCCTGAAAAGATTCAGCAACATGCCACTGTTTTCAACTTGTCTTATTAGTTGTCATTTTAAAATGTCTTGAGGTGTTGACATTATCTGAAATTATTCTTTATCTAAAACTTTTCTGCCTTGTTTATTTTTCTAGAGCAACCTAAAGAAATAACACAGGAGGCCGGAACGTCAGCTGTGATACACTGTCATTTACCTGATAATTCTGGCTTTAAGAGGGAAACTGCAGATTTGTACAAATGTGAACAGAACTGCACTGAGGCTGATAAAATCCTCAGCTTTAATAACAGCAGCTCGAAGAGCGGCGCTGACCTCAATGGGAGAGTGTCACTGCAGGGGCCTGATCTGCCACTGAAGAATTACAGCATCGTCATAAATAACCTCAGAAAGTCAGACTCTGGGTCATATGAGCTTAGAGTCTTACATGGAAAAGACAAGCAAACAATGTGCAAAGCAAAAGTCACCGTAACGGGTATGTATCTAAGTAGAGTGATCTGGTTAGAGGCTAGAAGACTGAAAATATTTCAAGCAGTTTCAGTAATTTTAATTACAGCTTCATAATTCATGAAAGTACAAGTTAAAACACTTTAAACATAGAAATTGTCAATTACGTTCACACTTAAAGGTGCTATGAGGAGAATCTATTACTGGCAACATAAAGACTCTGCTACCCATGAGCACGCGCAGTGACTGTCGTAATGCTGCGTTCCAGTAACCTCGGAACTGGGAGTGACATCATTTCCGACTTATCGGCGTTCCAGTTGAAGTTGGGAAAAAACGTGCCGACCTACCAAGCTATTGTTAGCTGTTGTTAGCACACCCTGCGTTGTTGTTCACAAATATCACATGAAGAATGTGATTATCACTATGGCAGCATTTTTTTAAATATAAGTCTAACAATACTATGTATACAGCTGATCTAGAGCGACACACCCCAGTCAGAAGTGCAAATAAATTGATTATTACAGGAGCTAAATAACTGTTCACACCGGGGGGCATCCATCTTCAATTGTCAACTCGGGGGTGGCGAGGTTTCACTGAGTTCTCAGTAGGAAATTCAGACTTCGGGGAACATTCCAGTTGCAGTTTCCTACTCGGAACTCGGAAATTCCTACTTCTGACTACAACTGGAACGCACCAAAAGACGTGACCCAAGCCAAAGCGTGTGTTTGTTGTGATGCTAATAAATGCAGCTCGGACCTTCCTCAGTACTCTGCATTGCTTCACAACTTCTTTTTTCAACAACTTACATGATGCAAGGTTATGTGTCTCTTTCTAGTTAACATAGCGGTAGTTTTTGATGAGTGACCACAAGCAATTTTTGGAAAAATTAGTATTGTTGTTTTGTAGCAGGTTATATATCGCTACTCACAGCCCGGTGCCCTTAGACGTTTCTGAGTAATATAAATTTGCTCTAGGTTTCATTGTCTTGTTCCTGAAGTTGAGTATCCAGGCCAGTCCAGCCCTGTCCGACTCGACCGGAAGGCTAAGGAATAGCATTTATTGATTACCTATTTTGATGCTATAAAACTCATCTTAAAGTGTGTATTTCCATCAGGCATATATCTAAAAGTGAGACTTTTTTGTAATTTGTTAAAAACTCCTCACAGTCCCTTTAAATTTTCAATATATCTAAAGTGGTTGCTTTTACCCCCAGCACATGTTTTTAGAGTTCTCACCCAAAGAGCCATGAAAACCTTGGATTCTGGCACGCCTATAAACCCCTCTGTTTCAGCCTTGCTCAGAACAGAATGTTTAAGTTTAAACCTTCATGAACTGAATCTTATTATGCCTCTCTCAAGAGGTGGCTGGGACTTCAGATTTCTAATTTAGACAACAAAGAGTGGCGAAAAAAAATCACCCTAGCATGTGCAATCCAGTTGTTGATGTACCGATATTTTCCTTAGCCGAGGAGGTTGTGTTCGTCTGTTTGTCTGTCTGTTAGCAAGATAACTCAAAAAGTTCTGAATGAATTTCGATGAAATTTTAAGGGAATGTTGGTCATGGTACAAGAGAGAAGTGATAAGGTTTTGGTGGTGATCCAAAACCAGAAGGGGACCCAGGATTCTTTTACAGGGGATTTGCTAACTCTGAAAGATAGTGAATTTCCACATTTTTTAAATAACTGAGTAGTCAACAACCAGCTCCGATGACATTTAAAGGGAATGTTAGTCACCATGGCACAAGGATGAAGTGATTAGTTATAAGTGATGATCTGAATCCAGGAATTTGATCAAGGATGTTTTAACAATGTGAGATAGAGTGTTTTTCCACATTTTTGACAATAAGTCACTGTGACAACCAAAAACGTAATAACGGCCAATAATGTAATAACTACCAATAACGTAATAATTTTGGCCATTTTAAATGTAATAAAGCCAATAATGTAATAAAACCTTTGAGCCAATAACATAATAACTTCTTTCACATGTAAGGGGTTTGGGTTAGGGTTAAGGTAAGGGTAAGGGTTAACCAGCCAATAATGTAAAAACTTATTACATTATTGGCAAAAAGTTATTATGTTATTGGCTCAAAGGTTTTATTACATTACTGGCAAGTTATTACATTATTGGCTATATTACATTTAAAAATGGCCAAAATTATTACGTTATTGGCCATTATTACGTTCTTGGTTGCTACAGTCACCCATCGTTATTGGAAATGCGTTGGTGAAAGTTTGTGCTCTAGAGCACTTTTAGTTATTCAAATAAGACATTGCTAGAATGAGACGTCTTTTTCTATTCTTGACTCCTCACTTCATGTAAGATAAATGTGGGTGGCTTAATGATACCTAAAAAGGCTAAAGAAGAAGTAGAGGCAGAGAACATAGGGGCTGTTGAGCCAGTAGATAACACATACTGTCAGACTAATTTACGTGCAGTCGTTTTTCTTGTTTCATCTTATCGTACTGATCAGCCACAAAAAAAAGTGTCATGTCACTTATCTATAAATAAGTTAAAGTAATGAGCATGTTCTTCGGGAAACATCGCTTTAGAGAAATGTTCCATCAGTTTAGATGTATTGAGGTAGATTGTGTCATTTTTTCTTAATTTTGTCCTCATTTTGTTTCAAAGATGTTAAACTTGTGGGCGCTGGAGAGACGACTGTAAAAAAGGCTGAAAGTCTGAATCTGACCTGTAGTGTCGACAGTTCCCCTACATCTGTCCTCACATGCACTAAACATGGCTCAAACACAACCCTGATCAGTGGCAGTGGGACTACACTTGTCATCTCTCCGTTGGAGTTAAATAATTCTGGACTTTACATTTGTACCGCAACACATCTGACCAACACCTCGCTGAAAAAAGTGAATGTGACAGTGACATGTAAGTACACAGAACGTGGAGTTCGTGACATAAATTTCCATATCAGGAACTGAAACTCAGTACCGGTAGTCTATTAATTCACAACAGAGCAAAACAGCAAACACCTACCACTCTTTACTTAGACTTACTTAGACACTGTTCTGCCTTTTGAGAGTGAATGCTGCAGTACTTTGTGGATTTTTCTCTTATATTCTGGAAAACAATAATTCAACTGGAAAAGGAGGATTGAATTTAATGCTGTTAAGACAAATACAACGGAATTAAAAGTACACAAATGAGTTTAAAACTTCAACTTCCATTCTGAGAATGAGTGAAATGTTATTCTGCTTTTAAAAATAAAAATGTAAAATTATTTGTTAAAAAAATTAAAAAGAGCCTTAGAAATGTAGCATTTTATTTGACTGTCAAGCCCCACTCCTCATAGGAAGAGATATTTTATCAATCCACGACCTCCTTAGTTACTTTTATTAGGTTAGACCATTCTGTCATTGTAGGCCTCTTTCCTATTTTAAACAATTGAAATAACTCACTTTTTGTCTAACTTTAAATTACATTAAATTAATTTGATTCTGTTTGAAATGTGTTCAGAGAAACAGGAAGAAGACAGAACTACAGTAAGGTGTAAAAAGAATTGTTAAATTCAGAGCTCAGAATATTTGCAGTATGAAAATCTTTTCTCTTACTTTGAGAATAGGAAAGTTTCCTTTCTGATTATTCAACGTTGAAGTTTCAGCATTAAGGAGGTAGTTTTACCACGATGCATTAAAATAGATTCTGCCAACACAGAAGTTGTCTTACTGGCATAACCTGACAACATGATTCTGATTGGATGGTCAGTAGGTCACTAAGAGAGAAAACAAAGGGTCGGTCAGAGATACAGATTGTTAATCTTTATTTCTAATATCTGATGTGTTGATATTCCCTCTTACTGTGAATAACTATACCGATATTTTTTGTTAAGAGCACAATGTTCTCACTATAAACCTCTCAAAGCTCTAAAATTGGCCTGTTCCTTTTCTGTTGACAGTCTACTTATGTTACAAACAGGTGTGAAACAAGAAAAATAATATTCTATTCTTTAAAAATTCTGTTTTTAGTTTATAAAAGTGCATTCAGTGTTGACTAAATAAACCATAATGGTACATGTGGGCAGTCTCTCAATAAAACTCTCAACATATGGGATATTTATGTCCAGTTTGTAAGGCTAAAATATCAGAGCATGAAGTTTCCACTTTTCTAAAATTAACTTGTTCCTCTTTTGCAGACAGTCTATTTGTGTAAGAAACACATGTGAAACAAGAAATAAAATATTCCTTAATAAGTTATTTTGATTAGGGTTGCAAAGGGGTGGAAACTTTCTGATAATAAACTCCAAAAACTTTCCAAAATCTTTCCATGTGAAGTTAAGATGGGGGACATATGAATTTTCCAAATCGATTTTTTTAATGAGATTTATGTGAATTAGTTGGAAATTGTGCGTAATTTAAATAAACTGTATCATATCCAAATGTAAATATAAACTTATTGTTTTGTCAAAGGCAGATATCCATGCTAGATAACACAATGAAAATCATTACAGTTCAACCAATCCATTTGTATAATTAACTTTATCAAGTTTTAATTGTTTTATTGATTATGAATTTAAACTTCTCTTTCTGTAGTCCATGAGCTCAAACATGATGGTTCAATAGTTCAGGGTTCAAGAAATGATCTGTGCACATGACAGAGAATCCATAGTGCATGTAGGGGGCATGGCTTCAATGTTGAGAGCATAGATGATCAAGTACACCTGAATGAAATCTGCTTGTTTTAGTCCACATTATGCTAAAATATATTTTCTACTACTTTGTCTGTCAGCATGGCTCATACTGACAGACTGGCACCACAGACTCATAAAGCCCCCACCCCCTGGCTGTGGCATATTTATCAACACCCTTACATGATTGATTTATGCTACATTTAATGCTGTGCTTATTCCATTTTTTCAGCTTTTCCAGAGATCTTAAACTCCTCTGGATGTACAAATCACCCAAAGGTCCTGATCTGTAGCTGTATCAGCAGAGGAGATTCCCCGCCCTCCATCACATGGCCGCTTCTGGAGAACCACGAAAATTTTTCTGTCAGTACCACCAAGTCAGGCAACACCGTCAACAGCACCTTCATCCTGCCCACTGAAGAAACTCAAACTGAATCTGATGTTGAGTGTGTCAGCAGCATCAGGAATGGAAATGTAACAAAGAAACTTGTCATAAAGAAAGCCGAGCAAGAAGATGAAGGTAACAGACACCTTTTCAGATATCTTATATTCTGACAACAACTATTCAGGCTGCACTAGTGATCAACAAAAAGCAGAAATTTCGTAAAAGGCTAACCTTACCATGCAGCTTGATTTGTCAGATTCCATGTCTGTTGTCATCAGGGGTGGACAGTAATGAAGTAGATTTACTTGAGTACTGTACTTAGGTACCGTAAAATACCAAATAAACACCTGGTTCCAATTAATCGCCCGGTCCCAAATAAAGGCCGGGTGTAGCAGTACATTTTGGCAAACAGACACCCGGTGTACTTTATTTGGCACAGCCTAGGATCTACGGTCGAAGTTTACAGAACACACATGCGAACGCTGAGCTCATAGCTGACAGCTCACGCTTGCAAAGAAACATGATCAGACTGAATCTTCACAGTTCACATGGTTTATTCTTCTCCTCCCTCTGTATGTCAACTAAATGCACGTTGGTCTGATGTCTCCGTTTCATGACAGTGCAGTTACACTTAAAGTCCATAGAGGGCACTAGAGCACAGAAAGCCAGAATCCTACAGACTAGGGGTACATTGCTGCTTATCCCCACGGCCTGGTGAAGCAGGGGAAAAAAAAGGTATGACCTTGACTTAAAGAGACTGTGAGGAGTTTCTCAGTAATTACAAAAAAGTCTCACTTTTAGATATATGCCTGATGGAAATACACACTTTAAGATGAGTTTTATAGCATCAAAATAGGTTATCTAAATGCTATTCTTTAGCTTCCCAGTCGGGTCGGACAGGACTGGACTGGCCTGGATACTCAACTTTGGGAACAAGACAATTAAAACTAGAGAAAATTTATATTATTTTATTACTTATATTACGTCTTAGAGCACCGGGCTGTAAGTAGCGATATATAGCCGGCTACAAAACTACAATAATAAGTTTTCCAAAAATTGCTTGTTGTCACACATCAAAAACTACCGCTACGTAACTAGAAAGAGATACATTACCTCGTCGCTTTGCATCCTGTAAGTTGTTGAAAAAAGAAGCTGTAAAGCAATGCAGAGTTCTGAGGAAGGTCCGAGCTGCATTTACCACTATAAACACACGCTTTGGCTTCAGTCACGTCTCTTGGTGCGTTCCAGTTGTAGTCAGAAGTTCCGAGTAGGAAACTGAATTTCTGGGTTCCGAGTAGGAAACTGCAACTGGAACGTCCCCCAAAGTCTGAATTTCCTACTGGGAACTCGGTGAAACCTCGCCACCCCCGAGTTGATAATCAAAGATGGATGTCCCCAGTGTGAACAGTTATTTAGCTCCTGTAATAATCAATTTATTTGTACTTCTGACTGGGGTGTGTCGCTCTAGATCAGCTTTATACATAGTATTGTTAGACTTATATTTACAATTATATTTACAACTTATATTTTACGCAGGGCGTGCTAACAACAGCTAACAATAGCCTGGTAAAGCGGCATGTTTTTTTCTGACTTCAACTGGAACGCCAATAAATCGGAGATAATGTCACTCCCATTTCAGAGGTTACTGGAACGCAGCATTACGACAGTCGGCACGCATGCTCATGGGTAGCAGAGTCTTTACTTCGCCGGTAATAGATTCTCCTCATAGCACCTTTAACTACCAGTTGTTCCTGAAACAAATAAACACCTCGGCTTTTATTTGGTATTTCATGGTAAACTTTTTAAGTGTACATTACTTGAGTATTATTATTTTTTTAAATTTGTACTTTTACCCCACAACATTTGATAGAAAAATATTGTCCTTCAAACTCCTCTAAATTCCTATGAAGGGTATTGTTACGTGGCACTAGGTATACAGTAGCTTTGAAATTATCAGATAAAATGTATTTTCTGTTGTAAAATTTAATGATTTATTCAGGTGGAGATGCCATACCTGTACCTCACACATGCACTATTCAGACTGGACAGGTAAAGATGACTGTTCATTTTGAAAGTAATGATAGCTACAGCAGGTACAGACAATAAATTAAAAAGATGAAAAAGGCAATGGTTGTCTTTTTGTCGATTTGTTTCAGTAGGCATTTCCATAGGCTTCGTAGCATATACATTTTATTCTACAGGTTCTGTCGGCAGGTCCATGCACTCCGTAGGTTGTTTCAGTCATTAGTCTCTGTAAATTCATCCTGGCAACAATACAATAATGCACTGACATTAACACAAAAATGTACTTTAAATACTTTAGTATTTTCAAAAGCAGGTACTCCAGTACTTTAACTTAAGTAAAAACTTGACTGAGCAACGTTCTAGTGTTGGAGTAATATTTGAACAGGAGTATAGCTTTCACTGAAGTAATGGAGTTGAGTACTTTGTCCATCACCAGTCATCATTTCCATGTGGCAAATCTTCAAAAAGGTAAATTTGTTCCGTTGTCTGTCAGTGTCTCTGAGGAAAACATGGCTGTGGCAGTTAGGCGTGTGGCTCAGTCCTGCTAAACGTGAGAGATGCTTACATTACAATAAATGGCTCGAATGAATTATTTTGCCCGTGCTGACGTGAAATATATGTCATGTAAGGTGTACATTTTAGGACAACCCCAGTCTCAGGAAAACCTCTGTCATTTCTCAGACCAAACGGCCTCAGACCAAACGGCATCAGAGCTTCCTCCCTCAGACAAAACGGCCTCAGACCAAACGGCATCAGAACTTCCTCCCTCAGACAAAACGGCCTCAGAACTTCCTCCCTCAGACCAAACGGCCTCAGACCAAACGGCATCAGACAAAACGGCCTCAGACCAAACGGCATCAGACAAAACGGCCTCAGACCACACGGCATCAGACGAAATACTGGAAAAACGGACTCAAATAAAAAAACAGCGTCAGGTGGTAACAATATCATAATAATCGTAATATAAAAAAATGTTAAATTGTCTTGAGACGGCATTCAGCTAAAAATCGGCCACTAGCAAACTTACGGTTGTCAAAATAAAAGCATTGTTGATTGTCTCCTTTTAGTTCTTTAACGCTTTTGTAAATTGGGCTCTTGTTTTGGAGCCGACCAGAAGTGTCTTTGATAGCATAATGGCACGCATAACAAAATGTCCGAAATGTCGAAATGAAATTTGTATCCGTGCGGTTTATGGCTCAAATGACCACATTTTGGTATCCAACGCGGTGACTTTCTCGCTTAAAATGCTCTTTGAACTTTCAAATGTGGCGAATCAACAGAGATATTTGATAGCCTGGTGTGCTTCCGGTTTTTGTCATCTGAGGTTTGAAAGGCATCATGGGAAACTTAGTAGTGTACTACAGTGTCAACGTTGGCACGCTAATTATACTTATATGTAGTATAAAGTATATTAATTTGAGTCCGTTTTTCCAGTATTTTGTCTGATGGCTTTCTTTCTGAGGCCGTTTTATCTGACGTCGTTTTGGTTGAGGCAGTTCAAATTGACGCCATTTTTCTGATGACTTTTATTTTGAAGCCTGAGGCCGTATAATCTGGCAGAGGTTTTTCTGATGTCGTTTGGTCTGAGGCTGTTTTGTCTGATGCCGTTTGGTCTGAGGGAGGAAGTTCTGATGCCGTTTGGTCTGAGGGAGGAAGTTCTGATGCCGTTTGGTCTGAGAAATGACAGAGGTTTACCTGAGACTGAGGATGTCCTAAAATGTACACCGTAGTCATGGTTAAAGTCAGTCACTAATAGTTCTCAACATTTTTTTTCTGCCATTTTTCAGATCTACTCAAGAAATGGCTCCAAATTTTGACTCAGCTGAAAGTGATCATTGCCTTTTTGTCTGGTGTTCTCCTCTCTGCTTGCTGCTGTTGCACCTGCTGCTTGTTGAGAAACTGTCACAGGTATGATTTAAATGGTTTGTTTATGTTCCTGTCTTCATACAAAATGTATTTTTGTATTTTATTAATGGTGCTTTTTGATCATGTTACACAGCAAACAGCCTTCTTTGTAAATTATGTAGCCGAAAACAAATTTGACTTGGTGTGTTATGGATGCTAATGATAAAAAAATGCCCTTCTGTTAACTGTTTAAATTTCAGCACTGATTACCAGACATCACACATCCTGTTCTTGACTCCCTATAGATGGTATTCATAACATCAGCACGTTCATGCTGGATCAGTGGAGATAGTGCTAGTGGAGAGTGCTCAATCCCTCTAGATGTCCTGGCATGGATATTGACTACACACAGAGGTTGTCGCAACAGCCGGAGTACACTTAAGACAATAGGGAGTGCAAAAAATAAAAAATAAATGCAGGTCAAGAAAAAGTTACAGAATATTTCACAATGTAATGTAATCTTACAAACAGCTAAATAAGAAGCAATTTTAAAGCAGTAACAAATAAGAACTGTTGGCTGTAAAGGCCACCGATGGACCTACTTAAATGTTTCACACTTTTCTGTACTGAGTCTTGGTTGGACCCTGGCAGGCCCATGATGGGACCTGCCCACCACCATGGTTGTGATGAGGTCCTATGCCTATGGCTACTTATAACAGGACAAAGGTTGAAGACTACTCTATTGGCCCTTTTCCACTAGCACACCTTGGCCCTACTCTACTCGGCCCTACTCGATTTGCAGCGTGTTTCCACTTGCCCGGTATCTCCTAAAACAAGCTAGTTTTAGTACCTACTCCATTCTGGTTCCAAGCGAGCTGAGTCTATACTAAAAGATGACGTCACCGACTGCCGGCTACTGATTGGTCAGACAATGTCACCATCGATGAGTCATGAGCGCGACGACCATGCATGCTAGCGGTAGCTACCATTAGCTTTGCAGCTCGATTGCTCTCGTCCTTGGCTTCATTCTGTTGTATAGCTTCCAAAACTCTCCTGTGCTTCTCAAGGGGTATTCCTTCTTGCCACCTGCAGCCTTCTTACGCTTTCCTTTTTTACTCGGTTTGTGACAACAAGCCACAGATTGTTGTGTGGCACTCAAAATGACGTCACCGCAGTGCCGCTCAGCTGTTTACAGTGACACTGCACCCCGTTGGGCAGGAGACTGGGGCTAATGGAAAAGCAGCACAAGGCGAGTAGAGTAGAGCCGGGTAGAGTTGAGTAGAGTAGAGTAGAGTAGGGCTAATGGAAAAGGGCCAGATGTTCTTGTGAGGAAAGCGCCCTCATGTGGACAGCCTGCAGTTGTGAGAATAGAAATCTACAGTGAAATTTAGGAATATTCCCAGAAAGGTGGGGGGAACTTTCAGTGGCTGTTGTTTAGCTGGTGGCTGGCTAGAACTTCCTGGCTAGAAGGAAAAAATAAAATGGCTGCATCTGTGAGTGTACTGTGAGAAAACACACAACACTGAAAGCAGTTCCTCACTGAGGGCTATATGCTTCTGTTGACACTGATGTTGAAAACAACCACTTAACTATACTGACGAATAAAGAAGTTTTATTAATGTAATGCAAATATTTTCCCATTATTGATAATTTTTTTGCATATACATAAGGGATGCATTATTTTGGATTTTGCATCCATCCAATATGCCAATATTTTCAAATTCATCAATGATAGTGATATTAAAGTGTTTTTTTTTTCAAGGAGAAAACCTCTACTTTAATAAAATGGACTTGTTCCTATCATAGTTACAGTCCATCTGTATTTGAAACAGATGTGAATCAAGAAAAAATTAATTTCTTTTTAAAATGACACTTTTAACTCAAAAAAGTTCTCATTCAGTGATGAAGTGGTAAGCCTTTTAGCTTCATTTGTACATTTTGCCAACAAAACAACCAGTGTTTGGAATATTTATGGCAAATTTGTGGTGACAAAACTTGGCTGTAAATATCAATTAGGGAATTTTCTGCCAGTATCGATATTGGACTGATAATATAGAGCATTCCTAGAATTGTTAGTACATGATAATTGAGAAAAGGTCGACTGTGTTTGCAATAAAAAAGATAACCCCTTGACAACATGAGTTTCTTGGAGCTCTTGTCAACAAACATAGGCCTAACAAATAGAGGAAAAGGATAACTGTTCAAGATCTCTTTAAAGGAAATGCCCCTTAAAATGCTCTGTTTTTTACTTCCTGGTGTTTATGATGTCATAGCTGCACAGCCTCCTGCTACATGTGTGTTTACTGCTCATCACAGGAAGACACCATGAATGTGTTGAAAGTCCACACAGCAGCCTGTAACCTCTCCTCTCCACTCAGATCAGGCACCTTTGGGCAGCCAATCAACACAGAGTTTACTATCATAGCCTCCAGTAGCCTCCTATGATTTGAGCATTTTCAAAGGGGAGGAGAAAAAGAGCTGCATCTGAGCCTCTACAGAAATATTTTTTAATTAATCTTAAATCAAATCATTGTTAAATAGACACACAAGACATGATGTAAATGATCAAACATTGATCATTTTTGGCCTGTTTTTGATATTTCCGCTATTTCTTTTTGAAAAACACCCTACAGGAAAAAACAGAAGACCCGTGGAGATATACCCGTGACACTGGAGATGGTGACAAGTCAAGAAGATCCACTGGTAATCATCTTTATGCAGTAGATCTTCTTACACACTACTTAAGCCCCAGCATGCAGGATTTGAGACTTTGCTGACATCTAGTGGTTAAACGGAAGTATAACATTGAGATAAATGTTACAATAGCTATTTTAAGTTGAACTGGTTGAGACAAATAAGCCATTATAAGGATACTTAATCACAATTGCAGTCAGTTGTTGTAATAACTCTCTTACCTTTTCGGTCTTGCACCTGTCAGATGGATGGTGGTCTGCCAGAGGAAAGTAACCTGGACTTCAACCAAGAGGCCCTCCAAGGAGAGGAAGGTCCCGCTGAAGGGAAACCAGACGCAGATTATTCAGCCCTGGATTTCTCTCGTATCAAGAGAAAAAATCCTGAAGAGGCAGAGACAACACAAGACACCACTGAGACAGAGTATGCCGAAATTAAAAAGGGAGGAGCAGCTGCAGGACAAGAGGAGGAGATAGGAGAAGAGGAGGTGACAGGAGAGCACGAGGAGACAAATTGTCAAGGAGGCGAGGATGCAGCAGTGCAGTGCAACATGGAGGACATAAGTGGTCAGAGTGATGGTGATGTTTCTCCTCATGACTGAGGGTGAATTAACATCTGCAATTTATGAACACATGATTTTGAAGGCATGATGTAATCTAGTTTACAAAAATGAATGCACACAGGGAAAAAAACAAAAAGATAAAAAAATGCAAAAGCAAAAAACACCAGATAAATACAAGAAATATGCTCAGACAAAAAAACGCATCAGGAAAATAAATACAAAATCATTTATAAAAACACAACCTAATAAAGTTTAGCAAAAGAAATAAACCAAACAAATATAATCAACTAACGTAAAAGAGAAAAGGACGGAAAAAAACTGTGACAAATTCAATATTTTTTGCAGTTTCAACGGGGTCCTCAGTATGATGGGCCCAATAATTCAACAAATAAAGAAATTCAACCGAAATATGAAACAGAACAAATAAAAAATGAAGAAACATTACAAAAAGAAAATACAAAAAAAATTCAAAAAGAGAGTTGGAGGACACAAACGCAAAGTTAAGAACTAAGAAAACACATCAGATATAAAAACATGACAGAAAAATTAAAAAATGACATCCAAATATATATAAGCAAACAAACAAAAAACAATAAAAAAGATGGTGATCAGCAACAAATAAATAATGTGACCACAAACTGAGGGGTAAGGTAATGACAAAGAAGCACGGCAAGGAAAAAGAAAACACAATGGCAATTATTTTAACACATCAAAAAATAAAACAACAGGAAAATACCAGATAAACAAAATTGCAATCAAAGGTGCAACCTCACATATATATGTATGTATAAATATGACAAAGACTAAACAACAACAGAAATGACCATTTGTAATTTTTGTAACATCTATTTTTTGCATCACTTTCTGCCAAAGCGTTTGTCTTCTCCATTTGAAGCTTTTTGTTTCCCGAAAACAAAAACTAAGCTGGAATATTTCAAACTATTTTTATGATCTTTTTTAGGTACTGATTTAACAGTCAGCATTCAGATTGATCTCCTCTGTGGTGAATTGTTCTTACAGTAATGTGAATTCACTGCACTGTTCCTGCTGTAATGCAGGAAATGGTTGAGGTGATGCCAAAAATAACACCAGAAACCCCAACCGAGTTTCGCAAGATTTGTACACCAACTTCCTCTAAACTGAGAAAAAAAGTTTTCAGTTTGACTAAAGTTGCTCACATGCAGTGTGTGCCCCAACAGCTTAATTATAATACTGTGTTCCTCTTTTGCTGTAATGGCTTTTTACTGTGTTTGACAGAAACAAAACAAACTAACAGTTTTTATTGCTGATGAAAAGAAAATGAAATTGTCTGCAGGCACAGCTGTTCATACACCCTAAAAAGTAATTCAGAGTATCTGTGGACAAGACTTGATTCAATACATAAATGCAATTTAAAAAATGTAATTGAATGATTGAGATAAACTTTCTAGGTTGCTAACTTTGTTTTTTAAGTTTTGATCAAATAATAATGTTGGTAATTACATAAACTGAATTTAGCATGTCATATACACTCAAATTTCATTGTTTGTAAGCTTAACACAAAATTCGCCATAATTTCATAAACTTAGCTTCATAACTTAAAGGAGACATATCATGCTTGTTTCTCCTTTTCACTATGCCAGACCAGGATGCCTGTAAAGCATTTCTGCCCTCAGTACAAGTCATTTAGTTCCTTCATTGCCCCACAATAGCGTTCTCAAAATCCTCATTTTAGGCCATTATCAAGGTCTCGTTGAAATGCTCGGATCTCAGGATGACCTACAGTTACCTCGCAACGTCACAGCCCTTTGTGCTCTGATTGGTCAGTTCTATCGGGGGCTGAGCCAGCCTGTCCTTCTTCTTCTACTGTATTTTCCGGCAGGCTCAAAGCAGTGAGCGTGTATTGAGTCCCCCTACAGGCCAAAGCTGGTAATGAGTGACTGTGAGCTAGGGATCTATAAACCCCTGCTGGACGGATGTATTCCTCGGTGACGGTTTTGTGGCTAATGGACATCACAGAGGAGGAAGTGTTTTATCAGATTACTCCAATAAAAAGAAAGGTACCTCGTGATGTCACAACGTTTGAAATCTCGCAGACATCTCGCAATGACCTATTTTCAGAGGCATCAAATCTCGTTCTAAGATATCAGAAAAAATACAATATCTCATTTTTTGAAAATTAAGGGGGTGTAAGGTCTTGTTTTCAAATATATTATATTATATGTAAGTATTAAATCATGCATCAGCATGATATGTCTCCTTTAATTAACCCAAACAACTGAATAAGACAGTGCAGGAGGCTGAAGCAACATTTCATGGTGAGAAAAATGTATTTCTAACTGCTCTACTGAACTAATGGGCTTAAATTCATTACAAGTGACTTTCATTGAGATAATTAAAATTTAGCTTGTTTAACTGTGTGACTAGACCCTAGGTTAAAATTACACTAGAATTTCCCTTTAAGTATTATGTAAGTGTTGATAGCAATGTAAAGGAAAAGATGAACAAATGGTTTCACTTAAAAGAAAAAAATGATGAAAAAGTATATATGTATGCATATTTAAATTACTGCTACTTAAAAAGTTGTGTGCACTGTTATCATAATTAACTAGACAACAAATTAAACTACTTTAAATACTATGGTAAAGTCAGTTTACCTAAAATATTTTTTTTGAGTAACCAACTTAAAAACGTGTCCTTATAATAACAGTTATTCAGTCAGCAGTACTTAAAATAAGCTTTGAAGAGGAAAGCTAATTCACCTAATGTAATATTGTTTGTTGGTTCAACGCATTTTCAAATGAAGTTGTCATAACTAAGAAAGACTAATGGAAACTGTTGCGTTGATTTTTTTTTTTTTTGAGGCTAATCATTTCCTGTTAGAGTGTATGTCATGAAACACCAACTCTGAGGTTACCTGCAGTTCAGTCCCAGGTCACAGGTTTACAGTCTGCTCGGGTGGCAGAGGCTCTGCATTAACTGTGTAAGGGTGTACTGATATCGACGTCTCAATACATTCACAAGTACTCTTTTGGTATCGATAACTCTCCTAAAATATTTATACTAAACGACTGCTCTGACAAAATATCAGAACTGTGAGGCTCTTCAGACTGTCTTCAGAAACTGAGCGGAGGCTGCGCCACTTCCGGTGTGGTGTGATGGTGGAGACCAATCAGACGTATCAGCACTCAGCCGCACCTGCAGGCTCACACACACAAACACAACACAGTTTAGTGACAAACTGAAGTATGAAACACAGACAAAAATAGACAAATGGACAAAAATATTTAAAGTCGTTTTTTAAATGATTATGTTTAGTTAGAAAAGATTTAAAAATCAGTGGCCAACATTTGTGTACCTGTTTATGTAAAAATATTCATGGAATATTCAAGTCAAGTCAAAACATATGTAAGTTTTTAATGGTTAAATATCTGGAAAAAAAATCTTTGGAATTTTACTGAAAGATCTGATGACCTGGAGTCAAGACTTCATGTTTACTTAACATGATTTAATCAATAAAACAAAAGATTCATCAGCACATGTCTGCACTGTAGGAGGTGGTTGGTGTTTTATCACAGAGATCACAGTAAAAAATATCTTATATCAATAAAAGTCTGGTATCATCCATCACTGATTAGCCCTAAACATTTAAACTGAAAGGAGCCGGACAGGGGTGGAGGTCAAGCTCTCTGGCAGCAGAGTATGTGGATAAAGAAGCGGGAGCAGGAGACCATTATCAAACTTTGTGGCTGTCAGCTGGTTTGCAGCTGGTTCATGGCTCTTCCTCATTTACTGTAATAAAGCAGCTACTCTGAGAGCTTCTGCTTTTTGACAAAACTAATACTTTTACTTTTACTTCAGTCATTTCTCTGAGAATTATTTCATGTTGCCACATGTTGCGTGATAGCATGAAACTATGATCTTAATATATTAAAATAAAAAGCTTATTTTTTTATTATATTCATTAAACCTTTATCAGACATGTTCATGTTAGGTATTTCTTTGACATTTTGTAAAACAGTTTTTATATATATATATATATATATCACTATCTTTTCTTTAAAAAAATAGCAAAAGAAAACAATTATTATTTCAGATTCTAAGTAAATCATATCATCTTTGTCTTGTCTTGCTTGTTTCTTTTTAAAGATTGATGACATTTTTATCAGCATTTTACCTTTATTATTTAAAATTCAAACAAGGAAACAATAAAAAAGCCCCAAAAAGGACAATGTTAAATGAAGCATCAATAATTTGTAAGTTATTCTTTTAGAAATAAAATACTTTTAAGTATAGTTAGCAACTCTTAGCCATTGGCTGTGGCCATGATGACCTCAAAGAAATCCAACATATGTTTGTCTGATTAAAAGCAGAAGAACATTTTTCTTTCTGGTTTGATTTTTTTCGATCTGTGCCCCCCTTTTTAATGATGCAGGAGTGAGTTGTGGTCCAAACATTTAGGTTGTTCTGTAAATGCTATTTTCAGTATTTAGTGTTACATTTTGAACCTTGTGTTCAGTGAGCAGGACTTTTGTATTTAACCCTTTAAGGCCCAAGACCATAGATTATAGCCAGAAAATTCTATTTTTTTAGAGCTGAAATGTTTTGTTTCACTTTCTGCTAAAATCCATAAAAATCTAAAAGTCCATAAAATTCCACATATCGATTTTTCGAATCTCATTTAGGTGTTTTTGGCAACTGATAATCCATTTGAGGACATTTTTATCATTTATCTGATTGTATTCAGGTGGGTTTTTTAATAATTTGTTGATCATATTGAGTAGAAAGAGGTATTATAAAAGTATGTACCAAATATGATACAAATGGCTTTATAGGGTTAAGGCAGTTGTTGTTGTTGACTCTTAATCATACGACTCTCCCAGTCTCTTAGGGAACTTCATCTGATAATGTAAATATTTTTCAGTTAAATTGTTTGATAAATAAAGCACATTTTCTAAAAAGAATATGTGTACGAATGTCTGTTGTGCTCATAAACTTGCACCTCTTGGAGGCTTATGTGTGAAACGGAGCAGTGAACAATGTGCATGCATGTGCTGAAAGTGAATGTGGATTAGGACTAAGCTAACAGGATTACAATGTTCCTCTGGTGGAGCAGACTCTTTAAATAGATCAAGCTGACTGTGTTGGTGCTTCAGGACGACGGCACTGTCAAGTGACAAATGAGGAGGAATATTTAACCACCAACTGCCTCTTCTCTGGATTTTTAGGTAAGAATGTGCAAAACTGTGGCTATTTTTTTATTTAATTTACAAATAGATATTTTACTTAAATGATAAAATCTAATTTTAATTGAAAATAATACACTATGAACTCTTTAATGATAAATAAGACTTAGGAAATTACTAGATTCACTGTTAATAGAAGATATTTTGAAATTAAAGCTCACTACTGGTCCACACAAACCTGCAGTTCAGTGTTAAACTTCACAGCTAAGCTATTTTTCTCATGCAGGGTTCTTCCAGAGGTATGTGGATCATCATGTTTGCAAACCTGACATGTAAATATATTTTCAATTAATCTTGTGAAGGGGAAATTAAGTGAGGGGTTCAATCAAAAATGCAAACAACAGTGCTGTTCTGGCCTTTTGCTGTATGGCATTGATGAAGACTGCAGTGAGTTGGCTGCATCAGAATATGCAATGCCATATAAAAATGAAAAGATTGTAATTCTGATCGATCATTCAGTGCATGCAATTATTTTTGTTTTTTGAAGACAAGCCTCAGTTTGTATTCTTGATTGAACTCTTGTATTTCCTTGTGAAATGTTCATTCTAGAGATGGCTGAAGCAAGGCAGCTCTGTTTTCTGAAGGGGAGGTGAACGTCAATAGCAAGACACAGCCACAAATGAAAAATGCAACAACAAGAAATGACAGCAAAACACTAAGACTAAAAGTAAACAAAAGCACTACAGCCAATTGAAAAAAGTATTAAACAGAACAACAGTAAAACACGAACAAAAATTGAAAAAAATATAATGGCACCTTTAAAAATATGACTGTTAAAAAATAAAAACGGGTGTAAAGAGAGAAAAATACGATGTAAACAGGTGTAAGAACAAAGTTGCACATTAACATGAAAATTAGAAAATGCAAAAACAAAATACACACAGAGAAGGAAAACAAAAACATCAAAATTGAAAAACACAAACACCAGACAAAAAACAAAGATGTAAAATGCTGTGCCAGAACAAAAAAATTTAAATTAAAGCATAAACATTCGCAAAGACAGCCTGAATAAAGTGCAGCAGAAAATAAAAATAAAAAGAGAATCTTTTTAGAAACTTCGGACTAAGTTCAAGGGACCGTTGATCAATTTTTTGTAAGCATAAGTAAATAGCAGAGGGAGGGGGACACAAAGTAAAATCTCACCCAGGGCGTGACATTGTGTAGGGCCGGCTCTGGCAGACAGTTAAGACCCTCGGCTGTTGTGACAGAAACATCTGGAACCATCATGTCAGTTTTATAATGAAGATGAAGCCGTGTTGTTACAGACGCTGCTATCACTGAGTGTTCACACATTCAGGGAACGGTAAAAATGAACCTTTTTCTCATTTTTTTCTCTTTGCTAGTTTCTTTATTTAAAAGAAAAATAAAGACATGAAGGTAAATCATTAAAAATTAAACATCAATATCTCTGATGTTGTGACACTGAGGACATCAGTTGATATTTTCATGCTTGTTGCCTAAATAAAATCCAGAGAAGTCCACATAAAACAAATATCTGAATTATTCAGATATTTTACAACAAATTAATAAGGTAATTTAACAAAAATGACTTTAATTTGGCCAGTTATTTATGTTATTTTTGCATACTTTGCATGAAATGAAGGCTTGCATTAAAAATAAATGGAAGACAACAACAGCTAAACCAACGCTAAAGCCATATGCTCAGAGAAATCCCTTAGACTAGAACCTACGTTCTCTATGATGAACATCATTACAAATTATTTGGTCCTCTGAAAATTACTGAAAGCACAGCCCTTTTCAGGTAAATTTAAACATTTCACTGTTTCTTAACACTAATGTGCTGAGCTACATTAATCAATCAATTAATCAAAGTTTATTTATAAAGCCCTTTACAGTAACCCAAAAGGCCCCCAAAGTGCTTTACAGTAGTGTCAGAAAATAAATAAGAACACTATGGATAAAAGCAACATAAAACTAGAAAGCACTCGGAGAGCGCAGACCTCCACCAGCACCACAGTCCCCAGCCATTTTGTCATTTTGACCATAAATATTACTCCTACCTTTGTTTCACCTAAATATTTAGGTTCCTTGACCATGAAAACATACCATTAGCCACTGGATTCATAATGATATCTATTTTGGTTCAGTAGTTATTCACAGAAATCACATTTTTCGCCATGGCGGCCAGACGCTGATCCCAATCAACACCAAAATCGAATCAGTTCTTCCTTTTCCCATGCTGAACATTTCCTGAAAATGTCATCCAAATCCGTCCATTACTTTTTGAGTTATTTTGTTCACAGACGGACAGACAGACGGACGGACGGACGGACGGACGGACGGACGGACAAACTCTCCTGAAAACATAACCTCCTTGGCGGAGGTAACAATACTGTAAGAACAATACATAAAAGCCAAAGATACATAAGAATACAACGGGAAGTGTGACACAGCAGCAAGGTACATAAAAGCCACACAGAAAGATAAAACAAAATAAAGTCTAACTGACATGAACATAAACCTAGAGGCCCTAGTCAGGGTTAAAAGCCATTCTAAAAAAGTGAGTTTTTAGTTTAGATTTAAAAAGACCAAAGTCGGTCGTGGTGCAAATGTCTGGGGGCAGCCTGTTCCACAACGTAGGTGCCGCAACAGCAAAAGAACGGCCCCCCCACTGTTCAAATCTCAAGACATGCCTGTTGTGTTTTACAGAAATGGCTGATGTTTTCCGGGGCCTGAACCTCCTTGAGACCCTCAAAGAGTCCATAGACAACAACAAGTTAACCGATGTGAAGGATGCAGTGGAAGATCTTCTCATCAGCAGGATCAATTTAGCCGTTTTGGGGGACCGAGAGCGAGAAAAAGCCTCCTTCATAAACTCTCTTAGTGGACTTGGACCTGAGGATGATGGAGCAGCACCATACCCTTCATCAGCTTCCCCGGAAGAACTGGCAAGCTACCCAAACCCCAAACACCCTGATTTTCGTTTGTGGGACCTGCCGCCTGTTCCTTCAGCCTCTCCGCTTGAACCTGAGGGATACATGGAGAGAGTGAAGTTCCTGCGTTACAACGCCGTCTTCATGACCTTCACACGGATGCCCCAGCCCAATGTTGTGAAGGTATTTCTGGAGGCGCGCTCATTACAGAGACAAACTGTGTATTTTGTTCTTCTGGCTGCAGATAAAGATGCAGAGAACACCCTTGACGTACAAAAGAAAGCCAGCATGGAGGAGCTGAGGCTACAGGGTGTGTCTCTGCCTAAAGTCTACCTTGTGAGACCCTCTACCCTTGAGAAGTTTGACTTCCCCAGTTTGTTGGAAGACATGGGACGGGATCTCCCAGAGATCAGAGCCAACGCCCTCCTCTTAGCTCTCCCAGCGCTAACCTCCACCCTGGTTACTCAAAAAAAGGACGCGTTTAAAGCGCTGGTGTGGGCAGCCGCATCTTTATCAGGTGGAGTGTCAGCCATCCCCGTGCCCTTTGTGGCCTCCATGGTGGACTCAAGCGTAGCCATGCGGATTCTTGCAAAAGCCCAATTATCTCTGTGCCTGGACAACGAATCTGTTGAACGTTTGGCCCGACGGCGAGGTATCGAACCATCAAAACTCAAGGGGCTGCGGACTTGTGAGCTGTCGGTGGAGGTTACGAAAGGCGACGTGAAAAAGCGTCTGGCTGCTGCAGAAAAGGACCTGGCTACAGTGTCTTCAAAGTTTGTGGAGATGGCGATGCCGAGACACGCCCACTCCGTCAGCCGCTCCTTCGCCGCCATGCTGCAAGCCTTAAACGGGGCGATTGATGAAATGGCGGCTGATGCAGAGAAGATATTGACTGCTGCTCTTGGGGAGGGGAAGTGAGGAGAGCTTATCTTTGCCATTTCCTGTGCATGTGTGGTTCACTCCAACTTTGGTGGTGTCGTTATTGAATAAATGATATTGTTTGTGTAACACACAACTGTTTCACATGTTTTCAGTCTCTTCATGTTGTGCGTAAGGATGTGGTTAATGAATATATTAGCGGCTGCTTTCTGAGGCGGTGTTTCCAAGTTGCTGTGTGCCTGTTGAGAGACTTTGTTACAATTTTTTTTTAAGCTGAAACATCAAATTAGAGGAAGTGAGAGCTGATCAACCTCATGCACACTGCAGCAGGCGAGTAGAAGTTAATAATAAATCATCTGCAAAACGATGAAAGATTCCTTTCTCTGGCTTGCATGATTGGACATGTAAATTCTGCAAGAGTTTGTGTTCAGTGAAATCTTCCTTCTTAAACTCTTCAGGGGAAATGGTGTGAGCAATAAACTGGTTTATGTGGATCTTCTGAGGTAAGAATGAGATTATTTTTTTCTTTTGTCCGTTTTACTGCCTCCTCTGATGGAAATTAGGATTTCTATCTTAAACAGTTTAAAAATGAAGGTTGTTTTCTAAAAGTTTTTTTAAGAGGGCTTGGATTTATTGATAACACTTTTCATGGGTTCTACAAATTATTATACATTTGATGCATTTTATGGAAAAATAATCACACATGAACTTGGGCCACTTCAATAGAACATCACTCCAACTGCTTGTTAATAACTTATCGGTCAATTACATGGCAGCAACTAGATGTATTCAACTATGAAGACATGGACCAGACAACATGCTGGAGATCAAACGAAGCAGAAGAAGAGATTTAAGTGATTTTGAACAAACTAATTATTCATCAATTTACAGAAGTTGTTTCAAACAGGGAATATCAGTCTGAAATCAGAGGGTGCTTCACCAAAAGAAAGATCAAAATAAATGTAAAACTAAGGTGTGTTTCTTTGAACAGAGTGAACTTATCGAACAGGTTAGAATTGGAAGTAAAAGACGGAAGCAAACATTCAAACATAAGATGATTTTCAAATATCAGACGAATGATTAATGCCTGAATGTACATATACTGAATCTGGGATGTCTGTGTAAAAATTTGCATGGTTATATTTGCATTTTATGTCCCTTTTGTTCGTGATCCATATAAATGCACAGGCAGCTTAAATAAATGTATATGAGTTGCTGTGATGAGCTAAAGCTTCAGTCCACCACTTTGATTCTGAAAAAATCAAAATCTCTGAATGTTGTTCATGTTGTACACTTTCAATACATCATTATATTTGAAGCCTGTGTAATGGTTTAGGACTGAAATTTATAAAACCAGTGGTACGCAATGTGACATAGGGGTATGCGGAAATAGCTCTGAGTTGTTCTAGAAATGTAGATTTAATTTTTCAAAATTTAACCAGAGTTTCGCACCGAAAATGCTGGTAAATAAATCTTTTTTTGAGAAATAGTCAACTTTAAGAGATTTCATTTGTATGATATGCATGTTAAAGTGGGAGAAGGGGAAGGTGGCAAGCTCACAGACACATTTCTTTTTCTAGCAGCTATAGGTACGAGAGAGTAGAGGGTACATGTCTGGAAGTCAAATGTCTGAAGGGGTACAGGCTGTAAAAAGATTGGAAACCACTGCACTAAATTTAAAAAAAAAGAAAAGAAAACTAAATTTTGAATGTGACCTGCTCTTTGGTGCCACAGCTGCTGATCAGAGTTTGTAAGACAATGGTTTACAAAGATTTTTATTCGAGTCATTTCTATGAGATATAGAAAATGGTCCTGGAGAAGGAGAACTATTCAAAGAGCAGCAGTTCTTTTGCTGATATCAGAGGTCTGGTTGATGTTTTTAGGCACCACTAGGGATAGGGGACTCCAATGAAAACAGGTTTGGAATTTGCTGATTTAATGGATGGAACAATCAAGACTTTTCATGGATTTAACTTCAATTTATGCATCAATTAATGCATTAAGTAAGGTGTTTCAGTCATCTTGAATAATGAGCTATTAGGATGTTCATAATACAATTGTATTTAGCAAAATTAACAAGTGTTAGTGTTCTGGTTATATTTGAGAGTTCAAAGACATGATGAAGTTATAATGCAGAAGTAGTCACAATTACAGCGTGTTGAATTCACACCACAAATCCGTGTTTGTCTCTCTTTTATCTGAAGATTTTCTGAAAAGGAAATGATTGATCTTCTTCTTCTTCTACTACTACTACTACTACTACTACTACTACTACTTCTACTAATAATAATAATAATAATAATAATAATAATAATAATAATATAGTTATATAATAATAATAATAATAATAACTATTTGTTTTGCACACATTTGTGTATATGTGTGAAGTACTGACATCTCATCATGAGCATATGCATGAATGGATCAATATTTTTTGATGTTGTGCATGAGTTCATGATAACTGGTGGACCCCAAACATCACTAACATTAAAGCAGTCATTTAATTATTAATACAATTTAGAATTCTTTGTTCTTGAGTTTAGTGAAGCAGAATTGATGTTTTAACAAATATGTAAAAAAAAAAATCTATAATTCTGATTATGATGACTAAAATAATTCCAAACTTAAATGATTTGATATAGTTTGTAATATTACATGTAAGTTTAAGTAAAAAAAGAAATGTTGAAATATTACATTATAACTATTTTTTCTTATGACATACCTTAACAAGATATTATGTTGGCTGTGTTAAGAAACAAAAAGATTTCCTGTCTTGATGGGAAATTCCAAAACAGATTAATGTGAGATGCACAGTTCAGCAGAAAAGAGGAAGGAGATAATCTGGGCTCATTTTAGCATAAATATACACCTTCCTGTTAAGAACATATGTTTACTGTAAGACAAACCAAACTGTGATTTTGGGTGAATTTTAATGAAAACATTCAGATTGTATCTATATCTATATCTATATCTATATCTATATAGATATAGATATAGATATAGATATAGATATAGATATAGATATAGATATAGATATATTAACTATGTTTTGGTCCACATAACAGGGCTGTGGTGACTTTACTATGGCAGCACAGACAGTGCAATGGCTGATATTCCTGGCTCTGCTGAAAGGTAGGATTTTATTATTCCAGCATGATAACTGTGAACTTTACTGTCTCATGACTTTAGTTTAGGGTCTTTATATTCACCCTAAACTAATGAGAGCAGTACATTTGTTCTTTGTCTTACATAAAGTCTTGCTTTTTTTAACACTACTGAAAAAATATTTTGATGCCTGCCATCATGTTAAGAAACAGGGTTGCAAAATTTGTGGGAATTTTCAAAATTGGAAAGTTTCAATGAGAATTAATGGGAATTTACAGGAATTTACTTGGTTGAATGTTTATCCTTAATTAAGGATGTGAAGTATTGTATAGTTGGGGGTTTTTGGCCATAAATAAGACTAAAACAACCAGATTTCATGCAAGTTTCTGTAAATATATTTATGCCAAAAGATAAATGGTAAATGGACTTGAGTTTACTTAATATTTTTCTTGTCTCTCAAAATAGTTTTAAAGCACAGGTCACACCTACACATTCATACCCACCCACTCTGCCATTCATTCACCGATGGTTGGAGGTTCAATGACAGTTGTCCATCAGTATCAACTAAAACATTCACGCTCTTTCATGCCCATTTTCACGCCACTGTGGGAGAAACTTTAAGGTTAAGTGCCTTGCCCAAAGACACATCACCAAGTGGTAGCCAAGGCTGGGCTCAAATCTTCTGATCACTGACAGAGCGCACTATCAAGACTGCTCCAACACAGTCTTCAGTCACATGCATTTAGCACATTGCTTACTGCAGGGACATGGAGGCTATGGCCCCGGCATGCACCGAGCACTCCTCCATCACATAACCAGATGACTCTAAAAACCTGAACGTAATACATCTGAGCCTTTGGATGACATGAAGTTAAGCTGGAACTGATTGTTAAATAAAATCATAACTTTATAAGGTCTTCTTACAAATCAATCACTTGAAACTCATTTTTTAATTCTATTATTTTGCATTTTTCTGCTAATAAAACAAAATGTTTGTATTTATGTTTGGATATGATAAAGTTTGATTAAATTTACCCAAATTTCTTGTTAATCCCCCTAAATTCCCATAATTCCCTTGGGGAGTTTCCAGTTTGGAATATTTTCAAAATTCCGCAGCTTAACTTCCCATAAAAAGTTTCTAGAAATATATTTTAAATTTCCCAGCCCTTTGCAACCCTGTTAGGGAACAGAGTCTTAGTACAAAGACTTGAGTTGTTAAGACATTACTAAGACTACAAACATTGTGCTCTGTTTTATCAAATTGCCTAAAAGAGTAACCAATCTTGTTATATTTTGGCATGATCCAAACTAGGCAGATCATATTAGGACTGCTATCAATTTACAACATTTTTCTTACTTATACTTAATATGATAGGAGACTTAAGTGAACTCAAAGGCTACAATGGCACATGCTTTCATGCTTGACTCTGATTTTTTTTGCTCAAATATGATTTTTCTGTCATCTGTCCACATCATTCTTTAAAATGTGAGCTTAACATAAACAACCAACCTGCCGTCTGTGACTATTCTCACTTTGGCTACTTCATTAGTTACATTTTTGCTATTACCAAGTTGGACCCTTTTTGTTTCAGAACTGCCTTAATTATTCTAGCAAAGGTTCAACAAGGTGCTGGAAAAAAGACTTGGTCCATACTGACATAATAGCATCATGTGGCTAATGTGAAAATGCAACACGCTTTCCAGGTTTTACATGACCTTAAGTGTGTTTTACATATCACATGTGGTTGAAAGAACGATTCTTTAAACACCTCTTTATGGCACCAGTCACCACCTGAAACAGCTCATCCTCATTGCCTCCCTAAATACTGGTAGACCTACCAGTGTGACATCCTACCATGTTTTGTCTGTAGTATAAGACCATTTGAGAGTGCATAGGCCCTAGAATGAATAAAGAGTTGTTGAAAACATGGCACTGAGCAAACTAATTACCACAGGGTAGACTCAATAGATCAGAGCAGACTGGGCCCAAGTGGAGAAGGGAGCAGGAGTTCTGCAGAGAGACTGGGAATTCAGCTGATGATTGAAGATGATTACATGAAATCGGGTCAAGGCAAATGGACCTCCTACTTGGAGTGAAGTCCATCTGATTGCCGTGATGTCTTGTTAATAAAGGTGGGATAGCTTGATGAATTAGAAGGATTGGGGGGTGTCTTCGAGGCTGTTTATGTCAGCAGTGTGTTTATTGTTTATTTCAAGGACAACCCCTTGAGATGCATCATCTCAATTTCGAGGGGGTCCTTACAACACATAGTATAATCATCAGTATTACAAAATCATAATTAGAGATAAAATCAAAACATTTAAACACAGAAGACACCCACATCAGACACACACACACACACACATACACACTCACAGTCTCTCACACCTAATGCTCCCTCAAGCATAGCCACCCACTGATCAGCCAACAATATACATATACGCATACTAATACATGTAAATATACATACTTATATAAATAAACATATATTAATGCATGTTATTCAGTACATTCTCACATATTACACTCAACATCAGAGCACAAGGCACCAGATAAGGCACAGTAAATGCATGTAGATATGGGATACACAAGCATGTGTTCTCCATGGTAGGTAACATCCCTCAGATAAGCACATGATGACTTCATGCTGCACTTCTGTTTTCTGTGAGAGGAAATCATTTCAGTCATTCAGCTAAAATACACAGTTAAATCACCTCATGTTGTCACTACTTTTCTACTCTGTGTGTAAGCTTTAGTGAACTCCTTCTAATATTAGATTGTCATAGCTCACACACTTTGTCATTGCAGGTTATTGATTCACAGCAGTCACCCAGAACATGGCAGCTTCACCGTAAAAAATCAAAACATAGTTGTCACTGAGTGTTTTGCTTAATTTGAATGTCACATCCTACTTTCTAAAAAAAATCAGTTCAGGTCACTGTGGCCTGAAGGGTGGATCCAGTTAAAAGCCTATAAGTCATAGAATATGCATAATTTGACACTGGTATGCATAAGTCAGTGACCAGTAATCAGCAAGACTACAGCTAATTCACATGCTTCAAAGCAGTTAGCCACAGTGTGCAAATTTAGTCTCAAATAAAATATTGCTACGTTTACTTTAACTACATTTGTATGAAACTTACGACAGTACTAAACTCTCTGTGATTTTGTCTCCACAGATTTCTCTCATGGCCAAGTCTCCACCTTCAGGCTAGATCCAGGACCCCTCTCTGCCACAGAGGGATCCTGCGTTGAGATCAAGTGTTCGGTCTCTAAGCTGGCCGTTAATGATGGTGAACACTGGTTCTGGATTAAGGATGCAAAGTTCAATGAGTCAAAGGGTTATTTTGATGGCACTGTAATTTACAGCTATGGTGAAAACAAACGCACTGTAAGTCCGATGTATTCAGACAGAGTGAATTATACTGGCTCTCCATCACAAGACTGGAGTTCCTATTCAAATAGGATTCTGTGCAACATTTTGATCTGTGACCTGAAGAAGACTGACAACGGGACCTACCAAGTCAGATTTAAGGGAAAGGGTTCAGAAGATAGAATATGGATAACACAACCAGGTGTGGCCCTAACAGTGAAGAGTAAGTAAGATGAAAAAAAATTAAGATGAACCAAAGTAATGACTGATACAGTAAATACTTCAATTGATTTTTCAATTAGATTTTTAGTCACTACATCTGTAGATAGAATTATTAAACTGACTTCATGGATTTCCATGAGTAAAATTTTGCACTATGGCAAACACATAGTTCATATTTTTGTATGTTTTTTTATGCTGTATATTAAATTATTACTGAAAGGACTGTAAAATACATAAATAAATTAAATTAATTTGATGTAAAATGTCATGATAACAAACAGTAGTAATGACAACAATCATAATTATGATTAAACAAAGCTCCTCTCTCCTTCCCCTTTGCTGCCTGCAGAAAATGTGTCAGTCAGTTGTTTTGAACACCCCCAGTTAAAGACACATATCACCATAAGTGGGCATGTTTTTAGTGATTTTAATGGGTATGGCAGTAGCCCACAGAGATTATTACTGATTTATCATGGTCTTTAACATTATATTTTTGTACCTAGAAGACCTGATTCTTGTCTGAAATCTAGCCTGTTAACCCTGTTTTGTTGCCTTTACAAGTTTTAAAAATGTGTATATATGTTGACAGGCCTTACACCTGCTTTTGTGTATAACTCATACAGTACTTTTACGGATGCTGTCCCATTTTTGTTTTCTTTTAGACAACCTGTGCCCGATCACTTTTGAGAAACCGCCTGTTTTAAAAGAATCTGACAAGATCTCGCTAAACTGCTCCACTCTAAGTTCATGTCCTTCAGACCTCATTATTAATGGACAGGCCAGCACACAACCTTTGGACCCAGGAGGAAAACTGAAAGGCATCACTATCCCTTTACAAGTGACCAGGATGGATAATGGCAAAGAATTTTCATGTCAAACACGAGGCAACAAGGATAAATATTTGGTTCAGAAGATCACTTTGACTGTTGAATGTAAGTCCATTTGAAAGTTGTCTTCTATTAAGTTGTTGATGTTTTCTGATTTTTTCTCTCAGCACTGTTTCTTACGGAGCCCCTAAAGGGACATAAGGGTGAAATAAACTTTGCGAGATCTACATAAAAGAAATGCAGGATCTACTAATCAGTTTTGCGAGATCTCGCAAAAGAAATGCAGGATCTCGCAATCAGTTTTGCGAGATCTCGCAATTCTTTTGCGAGATCTCGCAAAAATGATTGCAAGATCTCGCAAAGTTTCTTTTCTTTTAAACCAGCGTCAATGAACCGGAAGTAAAACAGACAATGATGGAGGACTATCGACATCACCTGTGGGAGAATTTTATAGACTTTACAGACAAATCCATGTCTGCGGCCAAGAACTAATTTTATATCTTTATATGTAAGGCCAATACCAAAATGAAAGTCTATAAACTTCTCCCACGGGTGATGTCGATAGTCCTCCATCATTGTCTGTTTTACTTCCGGTTCATTGACGCTGGTTTAAAAGAAAAGAAACTTTGCGAGATCCTGCAATTCTTTTGCGAGATCCTGCGTTTCTTTTGCGAGATCCTGCGTTTCTTTTGCGAGATCTCGCAATTCTTTTGCGAGATCTCGCAAAAGTTCGTCCTTTTTTATTTTTTTACCCCTCAATTTATTTTCACCCTTATGTCCCTTTAGGGGCTCCGTAGTTTCTCAGTCAAGGGCAGAACAATTTATGCTTGAAATGATTAGAGGACTCTTCCTCTTGAATGTTTGTCAGATGTAAGGGTACTGATGGCAGGATAATCAATCAATCAATCAATCAATCAATCAACTTTTGTTTGTATAGTACTTTTCATACGTCTTGTAGCACAATGTGCCTTACATAAAAACTAATATAAAATAAACAAATAAAAACAGACAAAACAACGATTATGAATGGCCAATTCAGAGTCCTATTTTTTTATTTAATCTTTATTTAACTGTGTAATTTTCCATTGAGATCAGGATCCCATTTGCAAGGGTGACCTGGTAAAGAGGTTCACAGCATACACCATATAAGATACAATATCAAGAAAAAGTTTAAGGCAATAATTAAACAATGATATGGCAAAGGACTCAACAAGTTTCACAGTGAAACTGGGCAACAGTTTTAGGGACAATAACAATCTAAAAATGCAGGCATTGCTCATAAGAATATCCCTTAAGAGCAGAAGGTGAGAGCTACGAGAGAAATGACAGCAGGATTGACTACTCATACAGAGATTAGCATAAATGCTAACAGCCTCAGTAAACTCTGATGTGGATCACATTTCTTTATTAAATGAAAACAAACAGTAACACTGCAATCTGCACAGTAGAAAAGACATTTTTGCTTAGCTTTCATGTTCAGTCAGGAGTTCGTTTGAAGCTCTCATTCTGTCCTTTACACTGCGGCAGTAGTGCCCGCCTACTTTATAATCTGATTGGCCCATAATGAATGTGACTGACAGAACTATTGTCTAATCACCTGCTGGACATGCCTTAGAAAGGTTCTGCTAATCTCCAAACACTCTCTATGGGCTCTTTCCAAGATGGACTAGTGAAAAATATTGAACGGTCCATGTCAGGTTAGGATCCTGCTGCTTGATCAGTAACATATCTAAGCTGCTGAGAGGCTATTTGATTCAGAAAATAGCAATGCTACTACAAAGCTTCTAAAAAATGTTAAACTTTCTTTACAAAGTTGGTTGTTGTAACGTCACAGTCCATCACTAGAAATGGGCCTTTAATACCATTTTATAGGGACTCATTTAACAGTTTTCCTTCCATTAACAGAATATCTGAACACACAAAGTTTTAATATGAATACAAACTTTAATAAACACTGATTAAAATACAACAAATCTGGTTAAGATATCCCATCAACTGCCTTTGTAATATTATTTTGAATTGTAAAGAGACTTTATGGACACCCTGAACCAGCCAAACAGTACTTAAGGTGACCCAGATGTACAGGTGAGTAAATTTTTTCAACTGTCTCAAGGATATCAAAATTTCGATAGCCCAAGATTTCCTTTAGTTTAACAAATCAAAATCAGAAATTGTACCCTTCAGTCACCCGAACCCAAATATCACCCAGATTACCAGCACCATCACTCTGAAATCTAAAGGTGATCGAGCTTTTTCTGTCAGCGCTCCTCGACTTTGGAACACCCTGCTCGAGAAGATAAAGCGAGCTGAATCAGTGACACCTTTTCAAACACATCTTAAAATGCACTTTTTTAGACTTGCAAACTGCAAATCTTGGTAAATGCAACCACACATATTTGCTCTACACTCTACTCTTTTCTGGGTTTAGCTAATTTATGTTAAATAGTTTTGAGCTTTTATGGCTACTTTTCTAGTATTTGACTACTCCAAGTAACTTTACACCTCAGATCATATCTACCCATTCACTCTCACTTTCTCTCACTAATGGATGGAGTGTCAGTTATTTATCAGCAACAAGTAAAACATTCACGCCTTTTCCAATATAAATGCCACTGATGCAGCAGTGGAGGAAACTTGGGCTAAAGTGTTGTGTGACACAACGCTATGTGTCACCCTCAGCTTGTACTGGAGTCAGTACTTATTTAGCTTTTCTTTGATTTCTTTCAAATGGTTATATGTGGGCAGATTTCTCCTAACTTGTTCTGTATTTGTTGGCACAGATGCTCCAATAGAGGTGTCGGCTAGGATAACTAGGATAAGTCCTACAAGCAGAGGCATGGTTAAGGAAGGAAATTCTTTTACTCTGACTTGCACTGCCAAAGGACATCCAGACCCCACATTTACCTGGGTTAAAAATGGACAAAGACAAGAACCCTCCGGTGCAGAATGGATATTTAATTCAGCCGAGGTCTCCGATGATGGGAATTACTATTGTGAAGCTACAAACAAACTTAAAACAACAAAATCAAACCCTGTCACCATTGATGTCAAATGTGAGTATGTCCAATCTTTGTTTTTACAAACTTCAATTCCAATGAAGTTGGGATATTCAATATTCAAACCGAGAAAACATTTTTTGCAAAAATTTAGTCATTTTAAATTTGATGCCTGCAACATTTTCTTAAAAAAAAAAAAGATGGGACTTTGACATGTTTTCCTCTATGTTACATGGTCTAAAGTTTTAACAGCACTCAATAAGCATTTGGGAACTGAGGACAATATCCGGATTGGGACAAGGAACAAATGATTAGATTTTGGGAGTGAACCAGATCAGCATAAAACCGCCATGACAAAAAATGTGATTCTCGTGAATAACTACTGAACTAAAACAGATATCATTATAGTAGTAATATAGTAGTAACAGTAATATGAACTGTGTTAACTGACAATGGTTTACTTAAGTGTTCCTGGGCCCATATTATCCTTTACAGTGTGATGTTGGTTTTTAATGCAGTTCAGTCTGAGGGATCAAAGGTCATAGGCATTAAATGTTGTTTATTTTTTGCCTTGCTGCTTACATGCACAGCTATCACTGCTTCTTCGTTTTTTTTTTCTTTTGAGGATTAGGATGGACTAATCCTTGAATTCCATGCAATCATTCTCTGAGAAACGTTCTTAAACTGTTGGAGTGGTGAGCCTCACCCCTTTCTCACTTTTGAGTCACAGACTCTTTCACAGATGCTCCTTTTATACCCAATCATGACACTCGTCTGTTTCCTGTAAGTCTGTCTTGAGCATTCCTCAGCTTTCACAGTCTTTTGTTACCCTTCCCAACCTTTTTGAACAGTGTAGCAGGTGTCAAATTAAAAATGATTGAATATTTGCGATTAAACAATACAGTTTATCAGCAAAAAACGTTAAATATACTGTATTTGTGGTGTATTAAATCAAAAAGGATTTGCAAATCACTGTGTTATTTTTTTAAATAACACTTGACACAACATCCCAGTATCATTACAACTGAAATTTGTTTCTATAAACCCTGTAATACTGATGATTCTTTTTGTCATGTAGTTGTGTCATTCCTCAGATATTTTCATTTTAGTATTTTGATCTGGTTATCATCATGGATTACTCAAGAAAATATGATTTTCTGTTTCAGATGCACCGGAGGTTGAGGTGGAGACTTCATCTGCTTCCATTGAAGAAGGAAATACGATGACTTTAACATGTCGTGTCAAAAGAAGCAAGCCATCCCCTCATTCTTATTCATGGTTTAAGAATACTCAAAGAATATTCTCATATAAGTCTACTGAGACATATGTTGTTGAGAGAGTCACTCCTGAGGATGCTAGCTCCTACAAATGTGAAGCCAGTAACCAAGCGGGTACTGGGACATCAAATGATCTACAAATTGAAGTTCAATGTAAGTCTCACAGATTCATCTATCTCGTGTTTTTGCTGCTTAATGATACCAAAGTGAAGCAAACCCACTGCCTGTTTTATCTTGTAAAGCTTCATTATTTTCATGTCTTTTTTTCAGACAGCCCAAGAAACACAGAAACCTCTGCCAATGAAAATGAAGTGAGAGTTGGTACAGCGCTCACATTCACCTGCAAGACTAATGCCCATCCTGATCCTTTTAGATACTCCTGGTATCGTTACAGTAAACCCAGACGGACTGAGTCCTCATGGCAGACATACTTTTCATTTGATCACAACACTCTGCATATAGAGAGCGTGCAAAGAGCAGATGAAGCATGTTATACGTGCAACGCAACAAACAGCATTGGCACAGGGGACAACAGCGAGGATCTGTGCATAAAAGTTCTCTGTGAGTGACTGGAAATGTTAAATGTTTGTCTGAACAACGACTTAAATACTCTGATGATTTCATTGTGAGTAGATCAAGGACTTCATAAAAAAGGTCAAATTTAGTTTGGGAATAAAAAACATAGAATACTTTTTATTTAAACTTTATTCAACCAGAAACTCAAAGTTATAGGCCAGTATGGTAACTTAACATAAAGATAATGATTAATTGATATATTATCAGGAAATCCCAAGCTCCCATTAACTTGGGTGATTTTTTCCCCTCTGAAAAGGCCATAAAGGTATTCAAGGGTTTAAATCATTAAAATATAATAATTAATTGATATGCCTTTTTCCAAGCAAAAGTAGGCGTAAACAGCTGACTTGTTTAAAGTGGGTAAAAAAAAAGATTATGACATTTTACATCTGATTTTACAAAGATGACATTTTTTCTTTGGGACCGCATGTGCACATTTTTATTTATAATCTGAATCTGCAAAAATCAACAAAAAACAAATAAAAAGATCATAATCAATGTTGCTGCCAGTTATTGACCCATTTCAGGATCTTATAGTCACAATGAATCCCTCTTGAATTGTATTTTGTAATTATAATAATTTATTAATGATAATAATAAATATAATTTAATTGTACTGTTATGTAAATAAAGAGGCCTTTATAGGTTTTAAATACCCAAAATGTAATTAATATTTGATATGAATATTTCAGGCAAAAAAGTTCAAAAAGACTGACTTATAGCAAAAAAATAAAAATAAAAATTACAGCTGATTTTAGGAAGCTTGGATATTTTTCAGTAATCCTGTGAATGTGAGCTTTTTTTTATCTGAGACAGCAATTAGAACTAAAATAAAATGCATCAAAATCAAAGTTGCTGCCACTCACTTACCCATTTCAGGGTAATGACAATAATCAAAATCTCCTTGAAAGGTATTTTATGGAAATTATACTTAACATATTGGCCTTAAGGGTTAAACAACAACAAAAAATACGATAAAATACATATATTTGATCTGTATATTTCAGGTTGGTCTAGTTTTACATTGACTCATTTAAAGTGGGAAAAATACAATTTAGTTGATTTTAGGAGGCTAGACTTTTTTGTTGTGTGAGATTTGTTTTCTTTATACTCAAACAGTTGTTGTAAATACTGACCTGCTGCTGTTTCTCTGCAGACCCCCCAACCACACCGACACTGTCTATGGAGGGTTTGGTAGAAGAAGGTCAGACCATCACCATCAGCTGCAGGGTGGAGAGTTTCCCACCGTCTGTGCTCACCTTAACCAGGACCTCTGCGTCAGGCTCTCAAACATTACTCATCACGCACTCTGACACTGATTGGCATCCCAACAATCTCCAGCACAGGTTTAACGTCACAGCATCAGACAGAGGCAGCTACACCTGCAAGGCCAAGAACGACATTGGTCCAGAGCAAAGTGTGAAACAAGAGCTGCTGGTAAAATGTGAGAGATTTATTCAATCTTATTTTGTTGTTTGTTTGTTTGGATTGAACCAAAGGTTTTTTCTCAAAGAAGAATGAAGTGCCTGTTTCCTGCACTTATTCAAACTACATTTTTATAGGGTTCTAGTTATTATGAATGAATGAATACTTTATTTTGGTTTCAATATACAACACAGAACTTAAACTTACAAAAGAAGAACATACAAACACAAACACAGCTAATCATTTTTCAAGAAGAAAAAACAACAATAAAAAATTAACAAACTCTGTAACCAAAAAGTAATAGGCTGAAGCCTAGAATATCCATAATACAAGGAAAAGTCAATACATCACAAGTTTTACTCTGAATTATTCCTCTTAATGATAACACACTTAAGTCATTTTAAGTTATAATCTTATTATTTTATTTTACCTTTTGTTTTTTGAAACTTCACAGAGATATACACAACTTTAACTCATTATCTAGTCTATTCCATAATTGAACTCCCCAAAATGTATTAAGAATTGAGTTTTTCACATAAACATTAATTATGAAACATCTATGGTCTATCAAATGGAGCACACCTTAAATGTCCCATGCTGTTACAGGAATGTGTGCCACTCTCACAGCAGATAAAGTTTTTTTTTTTTTTTTTGTTAAAGTTAAAAAGATATATATGCACATTAAAACCACTCACCTTAAGTATTTTTCATTTTTCCATTGATAAATATACACAGACTATTTAAGAAAGGATACATAGCCTACACTAATAAAGGAATCCATGATAAAAAAAGACAATTTCTTAAAGAAATGGACTTTCACAATAAAAGAATAAAAGAAGAATAGCTTTAATAATATAAATAGCTGTTTAAATACATCAGAATTACCAAAAATAAACTCAGAAAAATTGACATTTGGGACTTATCCTTTCTATTTATTGATATAATTCATTTATTTTGGATCTTTCTTTTCTGTCTCAAAGGCAGTAGCTTTCTTCCTGGGGTCCATCCTAACATGTTTCCACACAAACCATAATCGCATGAACCTCTTACACACAAAGATGGCAGCATGTCTGTTGTTCATCCCTGCACTGTAATCAATACAGTGATAATTCATCAGTCATGTTAAAGACCATACAATCAGTATTTATGTTCTTTTTGCAGATCGTCCCACTGAAGTCACAGTGCGGGCCGACCCTGATGTAGTTGTTAATGAAAACACAGAGATAAAACTGCACTGCGATGCTGACTCCTACCCACGACTGACCTCTGTCACATGGATGAAGATGAGAGGTGAAAAAAGTGAAAAAATCCAGGAGACCCAGACATTGACCTTCCAGCGTGTGAGCCCCTCTGACAGCGGATGGTACCGCTGTGCAGCCACAAATGAAATGGGAACTGGACAATCCCAGCCAGAGGAAATCAAAGTCAGATGTAAGTGCAATGGCCTCTCATACTGATGAACAAGGAGAAAATGGGTAATTACTTTAAGCGATCAGTCAAGCAATTAGCCTTCATTTGCACCGAACCATAACAAATATTATCTCAACATAACCTGACACACAAGATAGACAGTTCCATACATCTGCCACAGGATTTCAGACAATGAATCAGGGTGGTCTGTCTGCTCTGCAAGTATAATCTCGACATGCTGGTCAAAACTATGTGCGGGCAACTGGCAGTGTGGGGTCCACATGTGGCCCTTCTCTTCACTCATTCTGGTCAACATCAAATTTTCCAACAATTGGATAACAGACCTAGCCTTGCAGAGCAGACAGACCTGCCTGAATCTGAAATCCTGCAGGTCCGTCTTGCCAGCCCCCGTTGTCCAACGAATTCACTCGGCTGAATTCTTAATGGCCCAATCAGGGAAGAGAGGCGGGAGCTGCAGAAGGCAGACATGACGACAACCAGAAGTTAACTGTTGTTAGCTGTTAGAGGCTAAGTTAGCCACTATGGCTATCATCATAAACTGTTTTTAACTGTTGTTAGCCATTAGCCGCTACATTAGCCACCATGTATGCTACATCATAGGAGGCAACCCTGCTTGATGTGGATTGCTCTGTGATGAATGTGACGAGCAAAACGATTGTCCAATCACAAGCTTGTGTTTTTTTTAACATTCTACCCCTGAAAACAAATTTAAAGGGCTCCTACCCAGATGGACAAGTGAAATATTTCTGTGGCAGATATATGGAGCTGTCCATCTGGCTTGTTAGGTTATAACAGACCTGTAGAAGTATTTTTGTCCACTATATAACCACTTAAACAGGCAATATACATTACAACATTAAAATTGTTAATGTTTTTTAAACAATTTTTGGCTTCTGTTATTTACTTTTACAATCATAATTTTTGTAACGTTCCTTTAGAGGCCTTTTATGAAGGTGCTTTTGGGGAATAACATGAGTCAAACAAGCTTAAATAGCCACAAATAAGCAAGATTTTTGTGACTGCTGACTTGGACAGGTTACCTCCATAAAACATTTTCTTTTTTATGGTACTAACTAGTTAAATCAAAGGTCACATTACTAACTTAATAAAAATGGTACTAGTCAGTAGCCTTAAAAACGTACCTGTAATTGATTTGACTTCATGTTTAGCTCAGTAAATTTAGTTATGGAGCTTGGATCTGAGCTTGTAAATGTTACACTGAGTCCCAGATATTTATTGTTTTGTTTAATTACAGATAAAATTGATAATCTTAGGACCTGAGAATGACATTAACATGGACCTCTTGGTTGTCAAAGTTTTCCATTTCTGGTCTAAGCCATGCTCGTCATTTTTTAAATAATTGTTAATTTATCAGGGCCCAGAATGAATTCACCATGATCACAACACTTTGCAACATTTAGAAATGCCCTCTTATGGGCAAGCAGGAAACCACCAACCACCTGAGCTGTGCAAGATACTCGAAGACAAAGGAATCACAGTAGAATTTTAATCATCCATCCACCATCTATACATTTCGAGGAGCCCAGTTGACATTGGGGGAGAGGCGAGGTACACCCTGAACCAGTCATCAGCTTCCAGACTACTTTTAGAGACTGGTAGTACTACAGTTTGATTCTGAAACAACTATGATGATGCCAGAAATGTGTTTTCACTTTCTAAATGCATTTTCTTAAGGGTTTAGTTTGTTTGCTGCTTTTCTAACAATCTAAAAACAAAACATTAAATAATGCTCTGACTGTATTTTTTTCTTGATTTTTTATCCAGATGCTCCAAAATACACAAAAATCACAAAAGGAGCAGAAACAGCGTGGCCCAATGGGAAGAGTTCAGTGACTTTGAGCTGCAGCAGCCAGTGTTATCCTCCAGCCACACAGTTTACATGGTACAGGAAGGTGGAGCAAAGGAACATAGAAGTGTCCGTCCATCAGACCTTCACCGTGTCTTCAGACGAACCTGGAGACTACTACTGCATCGCCAGAAATGAAATTAATCAAAAGTCATCTGATCTCATACCCGTGTACTTTGACAGTGAGTTAAACTGACATTCTTTTAAAATGATCCTGTTTTATTTGATAATTAAGAAGCATTTAGGGGGTTATTTTCATACTAAAATCCATTATCACCAAGTTTTTTCCACTGATAAAATCACAACAGTCCAAAAACTTTTAACAAAGCTCGTTTTTTCACAGGGGGCTTAAAGAATATCATCATCATTGTCTCCCTTGCGCTTCTCATCTTCATCATAGTGATTTTCTTCATCTACAGGTAATGAGTGACAATCTGTTTTCATAGATGATCTGTTATTTGATCAAACTAGGGCAGCCGACATTTGATTAAGGTACAGAATAAAGCATTAAAACTTAAGCTACATCAGTTTTGTCAATTTGTAGTTCAGCTACTATAATAGCTGGATGATACTCAAAGAGCGTCTTTTCAGTGGTTTTGGAGAAATGTACTTAAACTCTCATCAAGTGGAAAGATGGAGATATATTTGCTGTAAACTACCCACAGACACATGATGGCCACACACATCCCCTGTGTCCATTCAGCACTTCAGTTGTGCATGTCGTCAAGAATTAACATGACGCAGGTGTGAGCTGCAGTCTACATAGGGCCTATCACCCATAGGATCAGTGTGGAGGCAGATGAGGGAGAACAGATTGAGAAACAACTAACGGGGAGTTTGTAAGTCAAACTGATAAATCAAGACCATAAGCATCAACTTCTAAACAATGTGTGAGACTGCACTGACACAAACACAACTGTTCATCTGGGTGATGGTGGATAAATCCTCCTTTAGAAGACGGGAAAACATAAGTTCAGTGTTCCAGCTCAACCGGTGACCACTTAAATTGGTGACTGATAAATGACTGCACTATTTGACATAGGGATCAGGAAAACACTTAATAGTGAAGCACTGAAGGACTCTGATTTTTCCAGCTTTGACTACGACATCTATTGTCACAGTGGGCCACTAGTCATCATTTAAAGGTGTAGTCAGCGATGTGGGAGAAAATGAGTGGAGAGGTTGTTGATAAACGAATTTAGACCCGCCTCTCCCTTTATACCTCACCCCTCGCTCCACCCCCGAAAGCTGATGGATGTGTATCATCCGAAAACGGCCGTAGAAACTGCGTAGCTGACCAACGTAGCTAAGGTAACCCCGACTCATCAGAAGACTCGACTGACATTATTGATAGCATCACGACAACAGTACATTCTGGCAGATTAGACAATAAGATGAATGCCTGACAGCTGTTACTGTTATGTGAAGCACCACAAACTAATGTTGCTTACCCATCCAGCAGACAGACAGCGACATCCGCATCCGTTTTCAGGTCTTTCAATTGGCGGAATTCCCTCCACCTTTGGAAAGCAACACCAATGTTGACCCGGGTCTTCGCTCTTCCATGGTCTAAGCCCTTCTTTTTCACTTTTCACTCCTCTGACCTTTTTCTTTTGGGCTGTTTTTCAGCCATTGCTACTGCACCTATTGTATCTCTCTCTTACGCTAACTGCGCATGCTACGCAACTTACGACTCCCCCTCCCCCCTCTGTCTGATCTGCGCATGAGTATGATCGCCCCCTGGATGTGCGGGGGTGACCCTGCTTTGGTTGCTCTGCCCGAGCCACAGTATTTACCAGCTGAAATTCGGAGCCAAGGCTGTGTATTGAAACCGGACTTTTTTTTCAACATGCTGTCAGTGGGGACATCTTGTGAATGGAGAGGAGAAATACGGTGATTTTGACAAATAGTGCATTAGATTAGAAGATTAGAAGATCGCTGACTACACCTTTAACACAGTACCACATTACACAGATGCACCAGTTCACAGAAGAAATGGAGAGCAGGAGATTCTGACGATGAAGTCTAATCTTATTATTGGTGTTTATTTTGTTACCACTGCTCTCAGAATTACTGCCATGTTTGCAGTTTAGTTCTCATACAACAGGTACTTTCACACAGCCTGACGTCTTTTGCGCCCTCTGCTGGTGTCCTCCAGTAAGTCCACATTCAGGGAATGTATGAAAAAAAAAATTCTCATATGATGCCAGTGAATGCAAACGTGGATGCGAGGACAAACTCAAGTAACTCAAACTCCAGCCTAACTGTTGACTCTCATTGGAGTTCAGATTCAAAACTTTGTCCCACAACAGTGAGACTTTTGCTCAACTCTTCTTTAGTGTTAGGAATGCTCTCTCTCAGTGTACCTTTTTCACTAAAGTGTTAACTCTATAGTGACACTGCAAAGTGTAAACACTGCTGTTTTAATTTACTGTATATTAATCGGGGGAGTTTGCTAAAACAAAGTTACTATTTTTGATAGGAGCACATAAAAATAAAACATTTGCACTGCAGTTTTCTTGATGAGGGCTTGTGGGACTTGTTTCTGCATGTCCAGTAATGGAGGACGGGATTGACCCTACTCGTGTGTTACTTAATGCTTCATGGTGATAATTTTAGATTTAAAGAAGGTACAGTGTCACTTACAGATGTGATTCAATAAAACATGATTTTTACTATTATTTCTGGCATAAACTCTTTTCAACAGGACTAACTTTTTAAGGGATTTGACTCCATCCAGAGTATAATTGCCTCTGCCAGGGAGGTTGTGTTTTTGCCAGCGTATTTGTTGTTAGCAAGATTACGCTAAAACTACTGAACAGATTTTGCTGAAAATTTCTGATGTTGTGAGTGGCCAAACTTAGAAATGATTAGATTTTAAAGGCGATCCAGATAACCGCCATTAGCTAATGATGATTTTTACTTAATAACTGGCAAACTGATAATGGTATCAACATGATTTTGGGTGCTAGATGAGGGGTTTCAGGGTCAAGGAATTGTATTATGAGGGTAACTTTTTCATGGAATTATTGCTTATAGATGAGACAGCAATATGTGAGCAACCTTGGCCGAGCTTTGCGCTCTCCGAGTGCTTTCAAGTTAAATTTGCACTTGCTGAAAATAAATTTCTGTGCAAGAACTGCTGTGCATTGTCGATATGGACTTAAAAATCAGTTTTAAATGGAATATAATGATGTTGTGATTTTAAGATGCTATAAAACTGCAGTCAACTTGGGTTAACTTTCAAATTTAGGTATTAATATAAATGGAAAAAAACCCATTAAAAACGGAGTTGTTTTCATCCTTGGTAATTTGATTGTGTTTCTTTATGTTTTCAGGCACAAACGGAACAAAACCATTCGTCAAGGACAAACGAACAGACAGTCTGTCATGGGCTCTCTGGTATTGACTGATTTGTGAAACTCTTTTTTCTTTAACTTAAACTGACAAATGTTGATGTATGTGTTGCTCTTTAACCCCATTCAGAGTTGGTGGATTGGAATGAGAAGGAGCAATTTTACAAATGAGCAGCCTTTCAGGAGCAGAGATGACCTCTTGACAGACCAGCCTTGTCACTCAAATGGCCAACGAAGACAGCAGCCTCATCCAGACAGCACGTAATAAACGGCAGAGACACACACTCACATTCAGGACAAAGACACACACTGTATCTGTGAGACTGCGAGCTGGAAGCTGCTGCAAATGCTGCGGCCAAAGCATCTATTTAAGATCCTTCAGACAAGAAAGACACATTGTGAGTCCGACAAGTTTTTTTAATCGACATTTTCATTATTGTTCCACAGACCTGCAAACAACATCCACACGGTTTACAGCACTGTCAATCATGCTGCCAGACAACAGGTGAGACCACAACCTTGAGTTTCCTGGACTTCTACAAAAGTCACCACTAAGAGGAACTTCCATCAACATTTGAGCCTAAATCAATCTGTACAAAGGCCAAAAACTTTATAAAATATGGCTTTTTTAGAGTTTTGACATAATTAGCTTTAAAATCTTGCAACTCCAAGCCATTTTTGACTATTTTTGGTATTAATGTAAAATCTATGCCCTGTCACAGTAAAGTTAAATACATATTTTTTGGGGCAGCTTGGGCTTCCAGAGTATCAATGCTGTGAAGATGTCACATAAATGTTTCAAGTTAACTCGTCTGGGTACAAAAGGACAAAGAGGCTCCTGCTTCATCTTTGTTTTACTCCCATTATAAATGCTGAAAACAGTTTCCCTGAAGTGCTGAGAAGCTACAACAGGACAGTGTGGCAAAAATGTTGGTTATGTCATCAAAGTGTATACCTCATGTTTTTTTCTCCTTAAATGTCACATATTTTACTACTTTTCAACAAGTTGACTCTGGTCTCAGATGTTCCCAGAACTTTTTAGCGTGTCTTGCCTAAAATTCCTCAGATGTTGGATTTAGGCATCCCTACACAGATTTCTGTGTCATCCCTGCTCTGAACAGGCTGTTTTAGTGTAAATACTTATAAACTGTCTTATCACACCCTTCTTACGCTGTGCTCTAATATTTACTGTGTCAGCATGGCATGTTCCTTCTACTGGAGGAGGTTGTAAATCCTCTGATGACAGTGTGAGGAGGATTTTTCAAACAGTCTGAGCATGTTTTCGGAGAGGTGAAGCAAACAGCAAAGAGAAAGGAGGGAAGTACGTATATTTGGGGAAGAGAGTGTTCACCTGACACACAATGGACTGTTCAATATATTTTAGGGGTGGCAGAAAAAATCAAGATACATAAGTATCAGGATTTTTTTATTTGACGATTTTTTTCCAAATTTAAATGCTTAATTTCAGTCTGTGTTAATAAGCCACTTTTAAATGCAATCCAGGCTTTTGAAGAGAGAGTTTAAACAGCTGGTTAAAATATGTTGCTGAATAAATCCTAAAAACGGACTCACATGTGATGTGTATTTTTCCTGATGTAGTCTGTAGGCATCATCATTGTTCAACTTTTTCGCTGGTGTTAAAAAAGCTAACTAAAGATTGCAAAAATCGACAATATCATAGAATCGCAATTTAAATTGAATCGGCATCTAAAAAATCGAATTGGGAGAAAAGCATATCGTCCCAGCCCTAATATATTTCATCAGTCCATCTGGGCAAGAGCCCACAGAAAGAATTTGGGGGATGCAGAACCTTTCAAAAGCATATCCACCAGGTGACTCGATGATGGTTCCATTGATCACATTCAATATGGATATGGATCAGATAATGTCAAAGGCAGGTTGTAAAACCACTTTGTAACACAAAATTTCACCATAACATGTCGAGGTGGTGCTAAAATATCCTTTCTAGAGAGAAGTTTGTAGTGTTCTTTGTTTTATATTCAATAAAGAAATGTGTTCAGAATCTAATAAAACTGCTACTGAAGCTTTAAGCATTGATACTAATCTCTGTAATCATAGACATAGCCTAATCATAGACATTAATTCAGGCTGATCCAGCAGCACTGCAAGGTTAGGGGACTGTTGACAAGCTTTAAACATATGTTTGTGTAAAAAAAACATTCAAAGCGTATTCTGCATGATACATGGCCTCACATAGTTGATTCTAAAGTCATTAATATGACTTTAATTTAAACACAAGGACTGAACCACTTTAAATTGAATATTTATAATTTATTGACACACATTACGTTATGATTGCATTTAAAAACAAAACTCTTATTTGAAAGACATTATCTGAGGTGCACAATGTACAAAGACATCTAACCAAGGAGAAGCTTGTGCACAAGATTAACACATATAAAACCAGTAGAGACAACTACACTACAATCAGTGGCCTCATTCACCTAAAATGAACATGAATCTGTATTTAAAGCAGGCGGATGTGTCCCTCAATGATCAAGCTGTTGCTTTTCTTGCCGTGCTGTTGCTCTGTCCTTTCTGTCTGTCCAAACACTAAGCATTCAATGTTTAGCGCAGTGCAGCAATGAATCACCGGACGACCTCTCAGCTTTCATTTAAGGCATGAATGAACTGATTCAGTTGCTACTGTACATCCACTGATGTCTTCTGTCTGCATGTGCTCAGGGTCCATCTGGAGAGATGCCAATCAAACAGAAAGCTGGACACAAACAGGATGAGTCTCTAAACTACGCTTCTTTACACTTTGGAAAGAAGCAGAAGTAAGAATCTGCCTTCTCTTTAAATAACTCTAAATGGTTTTAACACATATTTAGATTTTTGTTTGTTTGTTTGTTTTTAGTAAAAAACAGGAAACAGAAGGGGATGTTGTGTATGCTAAGGTGTCCAAGAAGAAGCAAGCTAAAAAGGTCAGAAACCTGTAAACCATCGTCTCTTCATGTGTAATGTGTATGCTGATATTATGTAATTGAGCTCATTTGCCTTCACGTCTTGCTAAAGCTACATATCTTAAATCTAAAATAATATTTCTTTGGTACATAAACTGTGCTCCCTGTACATTCCTTACAGATTTGTCTCCCCTTTAACAAACTATAGACATCATACTCTGTCCCCATGAGCATCAAAAACATTTCAGAATGAATACAGCCGAACACCCAACCCTTAAATAATCTGGTGTCCTCCTCTGTCATCCTGCTAGAATGAAGAGAAGCTTGAAGACTACGAGAATATAGAGACGGCACATGCAGCCAAATTTCCAAATCCACTAGACTACGACTCAGATACTAGTGAGGATGACGTGGAGCTCAATTATTCCCAAGTGAGTTACACACCAAAGCCTGGACATCAGTGTGCCAACAGAGACTCCAGCAGCTCAGATGCAGAAGAGACTCAGTACTCTGAGGTCAAGATCTGAGGTTCTTTTCTGATCATACCTTCAGGGTACAGATACTTGTTTCAGACATAAAACAGAAAAAACATTTTTCAAGCTATATCCACACAGGTTTATTTCCACATGAGGCCTCATTGCATGCTGTAAATAGTTTGCTCTTTAAATATACATTTTTTATTACAAATATTTGTTTGTTCCTGTAACTATGAATAGCAAGGTGCAAAGTTGGAAGAATGAAACTGCTCCCAATAGCTCAGATTAAATTATAAAAGGAGGATTTTGTGCTTTCCATGGCTGTTATTTTCTACCGCTCTGCAGAAGATGCTAAACTGTGACTGCTGCCTGATTTATACAAAGAGAAACAAAATGTTTCAGGAAATGACCCCTTTAACAGATGACCTATCAGAGCTATTTCTGGATGACATGATGTGTAAGAAGAATGACAAAAATGATTTTGTAAATAAAAAAGATAGAATAAACAAAGACATAATCATAACAAAGTCAGAAACATGAGTCACTGTAACTTTTTCTCTTTTGCACATCTGAAAAACGATATTTTGTATAAATCAGGCTGAATATTGTGACATTATTTCTCTTTGACAGTGAAGAACAAATCTCTAAAATTTAGAGGGCATTAGTCAAAAATCCATCCACAGCACGCAGGTAGGTTCAGAAATCTTTGTAAAAGCTGTCCTATACACATATCATAAACACTCATGGTGTTTGGTTTAGTCATTTTGTTAGTCTTTACTGTTCATTTTTCAGGAAAGATAAAGGATTAACAAAAATCAGTTGACGTGACAAAAGTTCAGAGCCAAACAAGATTCCACATGTAGGTGGCACCAGCCATTCATAAATAAGTTGCCTGCAATTCCCGCTGCTGCAAAAACCATGTTTGTTCTGCTCGGCTGTGCTACCTGCTGGAAACTGTAGCAGGACATGATAAAACCCTTCATCTTTGTGGTGTAAGAATCATTTGTTTTCATTAATCTACTTCACTGCCCTCTATAAGACCCTCAGTGTCATTCTCCAGTACCAAAATACCGTCAGTAAAAGACAGAACTCGCTTTGCCGGTCCTCCCATGTTTTCTGTAGAGTGTGGGCGTGCATGATCAGTTGTGTTGGAGGCGTGTCCTTTGACATCCCCCTCTTCAGACAGGTCGTCTGAGTTAGCCTGCAGTTTGTCGAAGTCCACATCGGCGTAGAGAAGCGGGTTCTCCTTTACGACTCCCTCCTCCAAGGCGTTATTGACATAAATCACATCCACTTGTAAAGAGTTGGTCTGCAAGAAGACAAAGATGGACTTCAATGATGGCAGAGATGGCCGTTTTATTTTTACTGAGGAGGACAAAGACTTCAAAAACTCAGAAGACAAATGTGGGTTTTCACTCACAAACTCAAAAACTCACAACTGGACATTTTACACACACAGGCATTAAAAACATTGTATATAACAAGCTTTAGTCCATAACAACAGAGAACATTCACCTGAAGGTCTAACACCATGCAAATGATTTCCCTCAGGTGACACTTGAATGAAGAGTGTATTGGCCCTTTTCCATCAGCCCTACTCTACTCTACTCGACTCTACCCGGCTCTACTCTACTCGCCTTGTGCTGCTTTTCCATTAGCCCCAGTCGCCTGCCCAACGGGATGCAGTGTCGCTGTAAACAGCTGAGCAGCACTGCGGTGACGTCATTTTGAGCGCACCACAACAATCTGTGGCTTTTTGTCTCAAACCGAGTAAAAAAGGAAAGCAGAAGAAGGCTGCAGGTGGTAAGAAGAAATACCCTCTGAGAAGCACCGGAGAGTTTTGGAAGCTATACAACAGAATGAAGCCGAGGACGAGAGCAATCGAGCTGCAAAGAAAAGATGTATGAGGGTAAGCTAATGGTAGCTACCGTTAGCATGCTAGGTCATTGCGCTCATGACTTATTGATAACGACATTGTCTGACCAATCAGTAGCCGGCAGTCGGTGACGTCATCTTCAAGTATCGACTCAGCTCGCTTGGAACCAGAGCGGAGTAGGTACTAAAACTAGCTCTTTTTAGGAGGTACCGGGCTAGTGGAAACACACTGCAAATCGAGTAGGACCAAGTAGAGTAGGGCCAAGGCGTGCTAGTGGAAAAGGGCCATAACAAACTTTGTTTAGATGGGGTTGCCCTGTCCATACATCTGCTCAACTTAAGCTTACTTTTAGCATGTATGGTTGTGCAAGGCTACAAACTCACCTCATTGTTGCCCATTAAGTTTGAAGTTTCTACCAATCCTTTGTTAGATAGGAGGCTGTCTTTCCTTTTCCTACAATCAAAAGAAAAAAAGTATAAATATATTATGAACTGCTGAGAATCAGGTGCAATTTTTATACTTCTAATAGGATTCAAAATGTTTGCTATGAACTATATACTCATTTAACCTATAAAACTCTATATTCTATATACTAGTATATACTGTACTATATATAGTATGTATTATATGAAATGATGGGACATAAAACAGTTTATGAGATCTTGAGGCTTGCACTGCAGCAGCCATCATCACACACTGGACACAACCTAATGCTTTGCCCTTTCAGTGTGTAGCTTGTATGGCAAGCAGTTTTTTTGCTGCTCAAAAAGTGAAGGAGCTGGTAGGGGTTGTGGGTTTTTTTAACAGCATTTCTCCTGCATTTATATCAAAGCCTGACCTAACATAAAGTAAATACTTAATTTGTTTAAAAAGACTCCTCAGTTACAGAGCACAAGTGGAGTCTGCCAGAGCGACTCTTAATGCAGGTGAGCCATAAACCACTGCGGGGCCCCTGACAGGTTACAATAATAAGGCCCAAACACAAAAGCCTTGTTTGACCCTGTTTAAATGCTCAGTCCTGCAGAAACCCATCATATGCTAACAAAACAATAACTCTATACTAAAGTGAAATTTCATGATAATTAACAGAAATCAAAAACTGTGGGATTTCTTAAGTAATAACTGCAGTCAAATTTTTTACAGAATCAGAGGGGTCTAAGAAGACATGCAAACTTATAGATAGATTTAGCCAAAAAAAATAGCATTTAAGAAGTGTGCAAAAATCTCCACTGCAAAATTAGAAGGTAGGAAAGATAATAGCAGTTTCTAGCGTTGATAACCTTGTTTCTCTGCAACATTACTTCAGTTTATCTCTGTAACACAAAGAGCCATTTAGTGCAAGAACTTTAGCTCAAACCTTTAAAGGTCCCATGTCTTGAAAAATCTATTTTATTTGGTTTTAATGTTGTAAGAAGGGGCTTGGGGAGCCAAAGAACAACTTTTTTGAACTCAACTTTTTATTTAAAAAATGCCCCTGGAGTTAATTATGCCTCCATTTACTGAGTTTTCTGATTGTCACAGACAGATGCCACGTCTGTCTTGAAAATCCTCTCAGTAGCCTTGAAGCTCTCCTCCCTGCTGTCACTAGTCCTTTAGATAGCCAATCAGCACAGAGCTCATTGTCTTAGCCTTACCCCCCACCCATATCATGTTCCAAAGTGGAGGGAAAAGGAGCTGCATCTAATCCTCTACAGAGATCATTCTTTCATGTTTTTATTCACTTTGAATCAAATCCTTGCTTCATACACACCCAAAACATGCCATCAAATACACCAGGACATGGGACCTTTATATATTTAAGATGCCATTTCGATTTTTTGTCTGTTAATTTTCTGAGACTGGGGTCTAAAAGTTTTTTTCCTTACATAAACCTTGCATGGGGCCACTTATTCAACCATCTGAACAATGCAGCAATGGTAGAAAATCATCACAAATACAGACTTAAGATGTGCAAAGTTTCAATCAGTACTGTTTTTATTGCTGCTCATTTTAATGAGTCAGAAATTAATAATACAATGGGGTCTAGAGCTGTATGGAAGGGGTCCTTACAAAGGAACTGCAAGTGACTGAATTCAACTTTAGATAAACGGTTTAAACTCTTACTGCACATGTGCACATTCAGTATGAGGAGGATCACAGGTTCTACAGTCTTTACTTTGAAATGGGCAGACTGCTCTATACAGTCTGCATAACTCATCTTAAAAATTTACCTGAACACTTTCTTGTCACTCCTGATATGTAAGCAAACTATTACAGTCAAGTTCTTCTCTTTGAAGTCCACAAAAAACCTTAAAAATGTGGAGAGAAAGTATTAACTCTATTTCATTTAAGGATTAACTACATAGAAGCACATTTCTACACTATGTTAAACATTTGTCAAGAATTTTAAGTGTTAATTTATTGTAACTTTTTTTTACTGATCAGTCCTAAATCATGATTTTACGATCTTAAAGCCAATCACTGATTTTCACTCCTAGAGTCCTAATATGAATACAATTTTAGAAAATGCCATAGACCATGAGTCATTAGGTTTTCTTTTTAATTTTAAATTGACATTTAAGTTTTAAATTCAAAAACAAACCCTACAACACCATTATAAGACATTTTGTTCAGTCTAAATGTTTAAGAGCTAAGATTCTTTTAGTAAAATATTCTTATCAACATTTTCCTTAATTATAATAAGCTTATTGAACCTTTCTTTTTTCTAACACTGAATGTTTAGAACAGTGGTTTCCCACTTTTTCTCCCTGCTGCCCCAGTGTAGGCTGAGAGCTTCTCTACAATGATATAGTTAGCAAAAGTGCAAACTCCACATGGCAAATGCAGATGAACTGAAGCTTATAAAAGTTGCCTTAACTTTGGTTCATGTATTCAGGTTTAATGGCTACAAGTGTATGTTCCAATTGCTCATGTTCAAAAAACCCTGCACCCCTGATCCACCTCTACTCTCACTCTACATGACGGCAGTTTCACAGTTGATGTGTGAGGATGATGTATATGCCAGCTCCAGCTAGAGGCACTTTGGTTTTCAGGTGCAAGTGTGTGCTTCATAGTGGCTGCATCTTCCTGCTGTCACAGCTCTATTCGTTCACCCCCATTTATAGGCTTCTATATATACAGTATATACGTATAGAAGCTCTATTCCTCTGCAAATTTCACCCCATTTATAAGCGTATATAGAAAGTTTAGGAGGAGTAACAAGAAATTTCCCTACAAGTGACCTGGCTCATTGAATTACTGACCTGAAACCTGCAAAATGAAAGCTTTCTGTATGAACAAAGGGTTTCCTCACAGGAGAGGCAAAATGAGCTTAAACTCTGACCAGCAAAGACAAGAGGTGCAACTAAGTTTTTTTTCTTTTCCGAGACATATTGTACCACTGTGGAAAAACATTCCTGCTTGATTGATCTCGAGATTTTGCACAGGAAACACTTGTGAAATACGTGGCTTCTGGTGGCAGTCTGAAAGCTCTAACATCTTCCTGAAGTTTTCTTGCATGGCTGTACTGCTGCAGCCACGCAAGAAAAATTACTTCTAGTATGAAGTAGCCCTGAGATGCTCCATTTAAGCTCCTGTCACTGTAAGGCACCACTCCCTGCATGGGCTTGGTCTGCTCTGATTGGTTAATCACTCTACCCTTTGGTAATTGATCAGTGCAGTGTTGTTAGGTGGTATTTTCAACAGCTCTGCTCTGTCCTTAAGTCTATGCTCTTGTGTTGGACGTGCCATTCTCAGACAATGTGTTTTGGCTACTTATGGTGTTAAGGCTATGGGTGTCACAGTGGCAGGTCTATTTTTGGGGGTATGAATTGTGGATTTCAGGCAGTTACTGGCTGTTGGCAAGCAAAGAGGGAGAAGTCCAGGTGATGTGGACTTTGTCTTGTGCATAGGAGTTCTCTATCATGTGGGAGAATGATGTGAAACCCACTAAAGGGCATAAAACCTTTAGAGAAAATGACAGAACTTCATTAAAGAGCTCATTTAGCCTTAAATTAGATTCACACATCCTTTTTAATGACTACCAGGGCATGTTCATGGTTTTCATATGCAGCCTACTCCGGATAGTGCTGTATGCTTTCTCTGTCTTAGACACCCTGTTAGAGCTCCTCCTTTAAGACTCTCCTCCCCACATGGACCCAGCCCAGTCTGACTTGTTGACAGCTGCAACACTTTAGGCTACGTTTACATGGACACTCTCTGACTTAAAACGCAAGGAGTTTTCCTTTGTGTATTCAAAGTCGATCTGCATTCAGACGGAGACGCTGGAGACGAATGAAACCGCTGCAGTATGCATGTCAGTTCAGGAGATGGCGGTGTAGGTTTGCAGAGATGCAGCGCTGCTACAATACACGAACGAAGAAGAAAAACTTTTCTCAACAGGAGTTTCTTTTCTGAACAACAAATCAGTTTGGACAACAAATCTGACTGGATAGTTTTGCCTGGATAACAAACCAAGCATGGTAAGAGGTGCACATGTTACTCAGTAGACGACTGAAGCTGTTGTTGTTCCTGGTATGTGCACGAAGCCTTCATGTGAAAGAGTACTGCGCATGCGGTGACGTCAGCGTTTCACCCTGAAATGCTCTGTTATGTGTTTACAGGGTGCATGGAGAAGCATATTGAAAGCTCTCCACTCTAGAGCCTGGTTTTAAAAGTTTATGGGATGGGGCAATCCGAAAAGAGTTCCCATGTAAACAGGAGGCTGAAATGCAATGAAACTTTATCGGATTTCCCCGTTTTATGCCTCATGTAATCGGCCCCTTAGTTATTGGTCAGTTCAGCACTGATTGATGCCATGTTGTCAACAGCTCTGCATTAATTCCAACATCTACACTCTGCAAGGGGCTTGCTACCACAAGTCAATAGACTACAACTGACAACAAAACAATGGTAGGACGTCACATTGGAAGGTCTATGTGGGGTATTTGGGGGGCTCTTTCAGTGAGCAGTGCAGCTACACTAGACCTGCATGTTTTTTTGAATAAAATATACGTCATAAAAGAATGACAGTCAAATAGTTAAAACCCCCTAAAATCTCCACTCCTAAAATCAGACTGCAGCTTACTTATCAGTGCACCTATATTCTGGATTATAAGGTATGCAAAGTCTCTGATGTTTCTTCATGTCTTTGAATCTCTATGATCGTGTCTGGAAGGTGAAATCTAGCCTGGTGAAAATCACATTCCCCTCAGCATGCAATGTGTTTTGAATTAATATGCCAATATTAAAGTCTAATGTGTGAAATTTTCTGCACAGTTATTGATCGGTTCCTCACCTGACCAAAAACACCACCAGTGGGACACAAACCAAAAGCATTCCCACTGCTCCCACTGCAGAGCCAATCAAAAGAGAGAAAGTATGGAGGCCTGTAAAGTACATAGCAGTTAGTAAAAACGTACTGTTGGCAAAATTCAATATAAACATTACAGCAAAAGCATCCTGGATATTAACCTAGTTCCATTTCGCTGGAGGACACGTTGAATGTAAACCTGTCAGAGCCCAGAGAGTTGCTGCTGAGGCAGATGAGAGACGGTAGGTTTTTGGTGTGGTACAGAGTGATGAGGCTCGTCCTGCCCTGGGTCCCCACTGGAGTTTCTCTGATCGGGATGTCAGCAGAGTGATTAATAGGCAGGCCGGCTAATTCCCAAACCACAGAGGGAGCCGGATTCCCCTGGCTGTCGCAGGAACATCGGATCTGAGATAAAACTTTGACACAGCGGGAAGAGGGGAGGATCTCTGCAGGAACTGAGACAGACGAGAAAATGGACACTTTGAACATATCTGGTCAAACTTTTCTGAAAAAAATACACAATTACAATGAATAAAGAGGTGAAATTAGTCTCACATGTGACATCGATAATGCTGTGCTCTGAGTTTCCTGCTCCATGTACATTCCGAGCTTCACAATAATACCTTTCCTCTGACAGTTTGGAGACATTAAAGGTAAAGTCTTGCTCTGTGCCCACCATCTCTTTTCTTCTCCCCATCACTTTGAACCAGGTGAAGTTCAGCATTGCTGGGTTTCCTGTGCTCGTGCAGGTCAAAGTTACAGTGCTGCCATCCAGTATAGGACCAGAGGGGTCGACTGAAACTGAAGTGTTCTTAGGTGGATCTGGAGGATAAAAAGAAAAAAAACTTGTTAAAGGGGCATTTAAGCATATCAAACTGGCTGACGGGGGCTGTCTATCAAAAAAACAGTATGAGATAGTATGGTGGTAGCATGCTGTGGGGTTTTGTGGGTTTAGTTACTGACCATTTGAAGACACATGGCTTAAATGAAGTCGCTCAGTTATGTGAACTGCATATGTATCGCTGTTGTGAAAAGAACAAGAAATCCCACATTTTGCTGTGAGCAACGGAGCCGTGGACAGACACAAGAGGGGTCAGCAGAATGTGGGATTTCTTGGGTTCTTGTTTCTTGTTCTACGCTCCTAGTTATTGCAGAGTGCGCATTCCTTTGTTTGGTCATCCGCGGCTCCCGTAGGCACCCGTAAGTGTATCATAGAAATGCGAAGTAGTACTGTTTAGGCTATAAACATGTGCTAAATGATGTCGTTTCGAGTAAATGGTGGACGTTACCCGCTCAGGACACTTGGATTACAGCGCACGAGCAGTATGGAGGAATATTGCCGACTTTTTGTGGACTTTTAAGGACACTGTTCGTTCGGGCTCGTATCTAAGTCATGATATCGATGGCAGTGGACAGCGAGTATACCCCCAGATCTCCGGCTGCATCCTAGATGTTCCAAAACTACTCCACAGTGTTGTTCAGCATGAGGGTGAGTAGAAAATTAGGCCAAATCGTTGTTTGGGTGTAGTGTTCCTTTAAGTGTCTGATAAATCAGTTTCACTATGACGGGGAAATAAAAATAAAATAAATTTGTGACAGGAAATTTGAGTTATATGTCATTTTTCTGATTGGTCAGCTTTGAATTAAAGCTGCACATTTGTACAAAAGATCTGTGCTTCTCCATTTATGACCTTCTCTTGTTTAAAAACAGGTCATAAGCAGTGCAAAAACGTGTGAAGTGTGAAACTATGAAGGTAGTGCAAAACTCTGATGGTAACAGTAGTAAAAAATAGAGAAATGTAAATCAAAAAGTGCAGAGAAAGTAACTTTGATTTGGAAGTAGTTTGACGCTGTCAGTGTACTCTGACTGAGCTATAGTCGAGTTTTTTTACTAAACAATTCAGAACTTCACAATTAGAGAACTCTGTTCCCCATGTTGAAATGCTTTTAATTTGTAATGGCCACATCAGGTCAAAGGATGTTTTCATCTGTATCAATCTAACACAAGTTGGACATTTAAAACAAAATGTCTGATGAAAGTAATAAAAACGTGGTAGATGTTTGAGCCCCTAATTCATATAAGCAGGCAGGGAACAGGGTTATTTTCAGCTCTGACATGAATAAAATATTTCTGAGTTTTCTAATAAAGATAAACCAAACAAACATGCACACAGGGCTCTGATGCACATGTGGACACAACAGAGCTCAGTCATGACAGACCTCTGACATAGAAAAGGATTAAGTTGTCACGCTATGTGACAATGCATCACTGTCCTGCAGGCAGACACCGCAGAGATGCCTGTGACTGAATTTTGGCATCAGATCATGTTTAAATGACCACAGCTGTATCCACTGTGGAGATGTCTTTGGCACAGAAAACACTGGGAACATACAGTTTTGTTGTTCATCGCTTTAAAACAATGTCTTCTCTGTGAAAAATGGACTTACACTGGACGTCCAGCGGCATCTCTGTTGAAGTTTCCTCTCCAAGTTCATTTCTGGCTGTGCAGCGGTAGCTGCCGCTGTGGCTTATATCAACTCCTTTTAAAAGCCAAGTCGATCCGAGCTCCCTCTCCTCCTCATAATCTTTTTGCCAGGTGTAGTTTGTCACCGGAGGGTTGGCTCGGCTCTTACAGGACAGAGTGATATATCTGCCCTCCAGTACTGGACCTTTAGGACTGATATGTACTTTGGTTTCCTTCGGTGCAACTTGAAACAGAAACACAAGTTTTGGTTCAGTCCATGTCAGAAAAAAAAGATGTTGATGATTTGTGCTTCAGCTTACATCAGACTTACACATTACATCTATCTGAACAGTGGATGAGTTCTGGCTTCCCACTCTGTTGCTGACTGTGCAGTAAAACTGGCTGTCAGCTTCTGAGATCATGGCCGAGAGGGTCCTCTTAGAGCCTATCGCTGTCACCCGATCCCTGCTCACTTTGTACCAGGTGTAGGTGTCTGCAGCTGGGTTTGCAGTGGTGTTGCAGGTCAGAGTCGCTGAGTCGCCCTCTTTGACTGAAGCATTGGAGTAAATGACTGAGGTGTTGTCTGGAGGATCTGGAAGACAGTATTGACCACTTAAAAGACAATTTTCAAGCAAATGTTTGGACACTGAACAGCTTGAGAGATCCAGGTTTTATCTGAAAACGCTGCAGTTCCCACAAAGGCCTTAGCAATCCCCCTCTTGGTTTCTTTTTAAAATGGCAATTTTCCCACCAGAAAAAACGTTAACAGCCTGGAACAAAAACAATGTCAGTCTCTCGAGCAGGGCTGAATGATTTCAGGAAAAGAGCTAATTACCATTTTTTCTGGCATAGACAACAAGAAGCATGTAACACATTCTTCTTCTTCTAATGTTGACGAGTAATAATCTATTTTCATTATTTAATGGTTACAACAGATCTTGGGTCAATCAGCATTGCAAAAAAATGAACCTTGGGGATCACATGACTGCATTGTCTGAAATTGGGATTTCAATCTGAAAATGATAAATTGTACAGCACTACTCTAGAGCTCATTTTTCTGCTACAGAAGGGTTTGGCTTTAGCAGTCTAGTAGTTATATCTTTATTCAGAGGGTTTTATATAACAATACTATAAAATAAAGGCATAAAAGCAAAAAATAATCTGATATATTTGTGATGTAACACTGCAGTGTGGCCTTAACTTGTTTAAGCAAGGGGGCTGGACAATCATATTCCTTGTGTGTCTATGCTTGCAATGAACTCTGGGTAGTTATTAAAGGACAGTCTGCAGATATGTGGATTGATACTGAGTGTGTGATATGCAGTTCAGTCCACCTCAGAACTCTCAGCCATCAGATGAGTCCAGTGAGTCTCTAAGTGTGGAGTTTGGGATTCAGATGCAGATTTAGCAGTCCCATCATGGTAACAGCCATCATTCAAAACTAATGAGACTATTATTTATGTCTTATGTCTATGTTAAGTCTATGGTAAAAAAAATATATAATAAAAAACCTGTTGACATCTTAATGCTCCACAAAACACTTTGACTGGGTGACATATAACCACAACACAAGACCAGGTGATGAACTTAAACATCTAGACTGCCTCTGTCTGTGAATTTAAATCTTTACCTTCAGCCTCTCTAAAGCTCACTTGCAGGCACGTTCTACATTATTGCAACAGTTTTAGGATAATTGAAAATCCTTTTTCTTGTTTGTTCAGTAATTCTTCTGAGAATCCTGGGGCTACTACGTGAGCAGGCAAGTTGTGAGGCTGCTATAGATTAAACAAAGACATGACAGTCTTTAACATGTTAAGTAATGAGCTTTAAGGGTGCTGTAGGGTGAATTCTTTTGTTATTTGGATGGAAGCAGGTGAGCACTTTCCCTCTATTTAGTCTTGTGCAGAGCTATTACCTTACAGGAACCTAGCTGCCTGGCGGCTGACAAACAAATGAATTCTCCACTATTTTAAACACTGTCTTAATAAAACATTGAATACTAACATGCTAACACAACATCACTAACCCCCTGCTGATGGTAAAGTTTCAAAAAAGGAGTTATGATGATTATGATGATGATAACCCTGAAAGTGATGGCCAACACTTCAACCCACTCTCTCTCATTCACCATATGTATCTCCAGCTTTCTTTTTTCTGAATTAATCTGCTGTGCTTAACTCTCATGACACCCCAGACAAACTGACTGAAACAAAGAAGACGAGAAAAAAACAACCTGTAAAAATTAGGGACATCAATAACTTGTTTGATCATGGCACAGTCAAGGTTAGATATTAAAATACAATTTGAATTCTTTGTTTTTTAATTTCTTTCAAATGTGGGTAGAGATGTAAATAGTCCAGTGGATTACTTATTTAGGCATCCACGTATTCCAAGCTCTTGCCTCAGCGTGGATGGTCTTGGCTAAATCCCAGGGTGCAGCATTTTAACGTGTCTCCTGCTGCTCTTGCCTTCTTTCAGACTACACCCTCTTTCTTTACTATCAATAAAGGCAAAATATAGCAATTTAAAAATCAAGTTAATAAGTTACATATCCTGCATAGCACAGATAAATAAACCTCCCTGGAAAATCTCAACTTTTATTTTACCCATAACTGGGTTGCTAAAACAGAGCATACAATTCAACTCAAACTCCAAATAACTGAAAATGCTGCTGCATTTAACCCTGACCCAAAATCAGCTGGATTTGTCAGATTCTATAATGTTATAAGGAAATATTTCTTGCAAAGATTCAAGCTATTAAACCTTTCCTGGTCAGAAAACAAACAAATTACTCAGCCTACTTGTACTACAAGCCTGTAAATGATGACTGCCTATGAGGAGAAAAATTGTGAATGCTGCCAACATTTCCTTTTTTAAAAAAGAGCAAAGAACAAATTTAAAGCAATCCTCATGGAAAGGATGTTTTTGCTTTTCTTGCCCTTTGAGTAACAGCTTGACTCGCACACTTGCTAAGTTCTGTACTTTACTCCACAGCAGCACAACACAACACAACTGCTTAGTTTTTTCTTTTCTTACCTGATTGTCTCCTAATAAATGAAAATGACAGACTGTTCATCCAATCATCTCCTGAGTTTTTAGAGGTTTCGACTTTTTTTAAACACTGACTGTGGGCTGTTGGGGAAATACGTCCCATGGGACACTCTGGCATCTGGTATGTCAGGCTAGCATTAACATGGAACACTGAATTGAATTTGTCAATTTGTGTATGAACACTTCATCTAAATGAAACAGTTAAACTGTATTTCATAGAAAAAGAACCCAGAAGCTGTCTCTTACCTCTAAGTAATGGTTTCAGGCCACACTGATGAAGCAGAACAGCTCTCAGTTAAATGGTAAATCTCAAAGTCAGGACCATAGAATACATTTCTTTGCAATCTTTTGATTCTCAAATCAAAACAATGGCATGTATTACTTCAGGCTGTCAAAAAGGACTAAAACGTGATTTAAAATGAAAATGAAAGAACTCTTAAACGTTTAAATGAAATGTGATTATTAATGATTATTTTTTTGAAATTTATACATTGATAGAAATTTGAAATATTTTTGTTTAACAGCCTCCAGTTGATACATGTGCATGTTATAAGAAATGGGTCCAACTCTTCAAAGTTAAAAAAAATAAAAGCTTCATTTTTTTTCTTTAGGTAAATACAGCACTTTTTAGTTTTACACAATGTCCCAACTTCATTGGAATGGGGGGTTGTACAACATTTTCTCCACATGTACAGGGGCAAGAATACATTCATATTTAAGCCAAAAGCAAAGGGTATACAATCACACCAATCAATCTATTCATTGCAATGACATCAAATCTTCCTGTAAAAGAGATCAGATCTAAAGGATCTGCCTGCGTTGACTCTACTCAGTAACTTCGTTACCAAGCACCTGGCACAGTTTTCTCTTTAACCTCCAGTGAGGATCCCAATAAGATAAACAAAGACTAAAATGAGACATATCGGACCACTCAATGATATCACCACAGGATGGGTTTATCCAAAAACAGAGTGGAAAAGCTTCCAGTTGTCGACTTTGCGATGCTGTGTGACCTCCTTAACTTTCCTGTTTGTAACAGTATATCACTTTGCTGTTTGCAAACATCACTGACACAAAACTCGTCCCCTTACTGTGACCACAAGCCAAGAGGGGCTTTTATTTCCCCCTTGCTGTTGTGACATAGTTTTGCACAGTCATGCTATTAAAACCCCACCTACCTTAAAGAGGTGCTTTCAAAGTAAATAAGCCTCATAAAAGAACAACTGAGACAACTATAACAAATAAAACAAATAATTAAACTCACAGAGAACCTGGAGGGTCAACGTTTGTTCGTACAGGAGGTCACTCTTTCCAGCTTGTCGGTTGTAGAGAACGGCACAGGAGATCGTCTGTCCGTTTTGTAGGTATGAAGCAGTGAAGTTAATGACAGAGGTCACAATAGTACCATCCATGTGCTCCTCGATGTCGCCTAAATGTGGGTACCAGGTTAGAGTTGGGGGGAGAGGGAGACAAGGAGCTAAAGCTGAGCAGTTTAACCTCACTTGACCTCCGTCTTCTACCTCCAGCCTGGATGGAGTTATGGTGGGTTTGGGCATTGAATCTGTGGAATAAAACAAAGATAATCTGTTCAGAGCGAACCAAAAAGATGTCGAACATGTTGAATAAAATAATAAAGAGAAACAAACCATGAGCACTGATAAGGACACTTGTTTGAAAGTTGAACTTCAGATCGTTGTCACACTGAAGTCTGAAGTAATAGTTGTCGTAGTGGTTGGATGGCAGGTTGTTGAAGATGGTGGTGCAGTCTTTGTTTCGCAGCTTTCCCGTCAGGTTGCCCTGCAGGATGTTTAAGACCGCGTTGGTCCCAGTGAGGCTCGAATCAAACACCTGCGTTCGACTCCAGCTGCCTCTCTTCCAGATGGCTGTACATGAATCATCCAGGTACTGATCCCAACCTGAGGGCAGGCTGAACGAACACGGGATCGTCACACAGGATCCACTCAGACCGTCTACCGCCTGAGGCACGAAGGCATCCCACTGCTGACAGAAGCTACCTGAGGTGAGAAAATAGACTTGAGCTAAGGTTCATGCCGGGGGTGTCCCTGGTTTGGCATGTTGCACACAGTTTACCAACTACTGACTAAAAATGAACCCACCTGACCATTTGCAAATCAAACATGACAGCAGGGAAACACCATGAGTATTATAACAGTTTAAGTACAGGGTTAATCCCATGTCTCACATTTTCAAGGTGTAGAAGGGTTTTTTCCCCGTACAGCTCCTGGTTTCCCCCGTCTGATTTTCATTTTGTGTCTACTGGGGGGAAACACTTCCATCTGTCCCTCTGCTCTGGCTGTCTTTGACCAAATATTAATGGCAGCCTTTTGTAAGTATGTCAGTTTTTATCAGGTGTTAGCATGACACAAGTTACACTGCCTGTCCAAAAAAAGTCCCCATAAAAAAAGAACAAGGTGTCACACTTTTATATTTCGTTGGACCGCCTTTACCTTTGATTACAACACATATTTGCTGTGGCATAGTTTTAATACGTTTCTGAAATGTCACAAGATTTAGGTCCACCCAGTGTTGTATTATTTTGTCAACAAGATATTGAGTTGATGATGGAGAGTCTGACCGCCTCAAAAAGGCTTCTCCAGCAAAGATTAATCACGAAGTTTCTCAAAGGGGTTAAGATCTGGACTCTGTGTGGGCCAATCCATGTGTGAAAAGGATGTCTCATGCTCTCTGAACAACTCTTTCACAATTTGAGCCCAATGAATCCTGGCCCGTGCCATTAGGAAAGAAAAAATCCATTGATGGAATAACCTGGTCATTCAGTAATTCAGGTGTTCTGCTGAGCTCATTCTTTGACCTAATGTTGCTGAACCTCGACCTGACCAACTGCAGCAGCCCCAGATCACAGCGCTGCCCCCACAGGCTTGCACAGTAGGCACTAGGCATGATGGGTGCATCACTTCACCTGCCTCTCATCTTACCCTAATGGGCCCATCACTCTGGAACAGGGCACATGTGGACTCATCAGACCACATGACCTTCTTCCAGTCCTCTAGAGTTCAATCTTTATGAACTCTGGCAAACTGAAGCCTTTTTAGCCTTACTGATAAGTGGTTTTCTCAAGGCAACACAGCTGTTCAGTCCCAATCCCTTGAGTTCCCTTCACATTGTGCATGGGGAAAAGCGAGTTCTACTGTTGTTTTTCTTTGATTTGATTTGGTCAAACATTTAAGTAATCACCGATAACGATCATTAAGAATTTTTTTCTGACCAAATTTCTTCCTCATAGACGATGGTTCCCCACTATCCTTCCAGTTTTTAGTGATACATTGGACAGTTCTTAGCCCAATTTTAGTAGTTTCTCCAATCTCCTTAGATGTTTTCTCTGCTTGATGCATGCCAATGATTTGACCCTTCTTAAACAGACTAACACCTTTTCCTTGACCACAGGATGTGTCTTTCGACATGATTGTTTAAGAAATCAGAAGCTACTCATTGCATCAGCTGGAGTTAAATAACTTGCTGCCAGCTGGAAGATAATCAGCCATGCAGTAATTATCCAATAGGAAGCTTGTACCAATTTGCTTGGACCTAGATTCTGGTGCCGACATTTTTTTGGCCAGGCAGTGTATTTTGCCATCCAGGTGTTGATGCCTTCCTGCTCACAGCAAACCACTCATCAACACTCTGATTGAAAATGATATTGTTGTGTCCCTGTATGATGATTTTGCTTTTTCTTATCATTTTTAACTGTTTTCCTCTAAATGTGAAAATCATCAAGCCAGCAGCTTTACGTCACTGTTACTGTATACAGCCTTTTTTAAAATTTGTGTGGAACTGAATACATTGACTAAAGATGTGTAAATCGATAAATATAAAGATGTTTACAAAATGCTGAAAAGCTGGCTTTGGGGGAAGATTATTTTCTTATAAATTGCTCTATTGGGTACAAGTTTTTTTTCAGAACTGAAAAAATTTAGTAGTTTATTGTATATACTTAAAAAAGATTATGAATCATGTATTTTGACAACACATGATTACATTGACAGACAGAAAACGAGTAAAACAGCAGGTGTCAATGAAACTTGACCACATTTTGCCAGTGGTCTCTACCAGAAAGACTTATTTTCAGTTTGAGTAAATACAGCTAAAATAAACATGGTCAGAACTCTGTAAGAACAATAAACTCTATTATTTTCTTTACAGAGAATTCTGTACATATATGATTCGAAAGTAACACAGGAATAAAACAGATTCCAACTAAACCAATCTAAACAACCCAAAGTAACTACAGCCATCTCTAAAAGATCATTACAAAGCATCACCAGTAAAAAAAATAATATTTTTAAGTAAACAAATGGAAGACATTTAGTAGACATTAAAATGTTTCTAGCTTACCTTGAAGTAGACAGCATATGAGGAAAATCCTAACAGCCCCTGTCATTCTTTACTGTCAGGTTGCTGATCCTGTAGAGACGTACAAAAACAAATCTATTACATTTTATTTTTCTTCACTTAATATTAAAAACAAGTGCAACAATGTCGTCCAAATAACTGTGCTGATGAGAGAATAATCAGTGTTTTGCACTCTGGACTTTATAGACATTTAGGTGCTTAAACTTTCCCTCCGTCACTGAATCACACTCATCAAAATAATAATGAGAATGCAAGGATTTATCATTTACCAATACCTGATATAGATACCTGATAAGATTGTTCTATATAGGTCATAAAATGCTGTGTATGTGATTTAATAATTTTTAGATGTTTACATTTTTTAGGTACAATTGTACTTTAGACCAGAGTAGCAATGGGAAAGGATACACAACAACAACAACAGCATCATCTGCCAGGCAAAAAAACACAGCATCTATGCTATAAATGAGAAATTCATGAAAAATAAGTATTTTAAATTTGGCATGACATGAACTGGTATAAGCAGCAAATTAAAAATATTCTTGAGTTTGTGAAAACATAAGTTTCTCCACCTAAAAAGTAAACTCTTACCTTACTACAAACACTTCTGCTCCACATACAGGGTCTTTATTTTCTGTAGAAAAAACACATTTAGCATTTAAAGCCATGTCTCCTGTCATAGTAAAGCACAGACTCTCTGATTTGTGTTCAGTCATTTAAAATTGGTAAACAAAGAAATAAATGTTTCACCAGCATTGAAGGTCAGTTGTGGTAATCCAATTACGGAGTCATGTCAGACTGTCGCTGTGATCGGTGCCTCTCTCTGCTGATGGACAATCCGTCTGAGGGGTGGCGCTACGCACAAGAACAAGGATCTGATTCTGTCTGTCTCTACTCCAGAAACACAAACCAACGGTTAAGTTTAGAGGATAAGACAGGTTTGTTTTATCAGCCGTATCAACAAGCAGTCTTCTTCATGAATTTGTCAATTTACTTTGAACCTTTTCCAGTGTTTTTCAGTTGAAACAAATAAAATGCACAAACTCATCATGGTCTCAAATCCCTCTTCATTATAAAACTGTATTGTTACAGAATAAGATGAAGTGAGCAGTATTTTTGCACAACTAGAGTAAAACAGAGTGAATGTGACAGCCTGCACATGTAGGTAATCTTATTAAAATGATCTCATTACTTAAACGAACAGTTGAGAGCAGTTCAGCGACAAGGTGAGGGTACGATTATTTAACAAGCACTGTTTATCATAAAAAAATAAGTAGAGACAAAAACACAGCTATAAATCAATATTAACAATGGAAAATCTGGATGGTACTTTTGAACATAGCAGATTTATTCAAAAGCATAACAAAAAGGCCCTGAAGAGGTTGGAAAAAAGTTGTTTCCTGTGTTATATCCTGTCTGGATTAACTAAGGGGTTAATGCTGGAAACAATCCGTCAGCCAGCTGTTAAAAATACAACACAGACATGAAATAAAACGTCCGTACAAAATGCAAACAAGGACGTTTGAGAAATAAAAAAGAAGTCGAGATCAGCGATTCAAAGCAAAAGACAATACATTTCATGAATAATGTTAAAATAAAAACGTTAAGCTTAAGGGCCTGATTGACAAATGGAAACTTCTCCCCCTCTCATTAAGCGATACCGGGCTGTTCTAATGTCTCTCTGACTCTCCCCACTGCTTTACAACGAGCACTCATGTTCGGCATGGTCATTGCAAAACGGGTTATTCTAAGGGAATGGAAGTTTCCTTCCCCTCCCTGCTTTAGAAGGTGGCTGATTCATATGGTGTCTTGTTTCCATCTTGAAGAAATTTGGTTTTCTATGTTCAATTCCCAAGATAAATTTAAGAAAATTTGGGGCCCCTTCATAGAATATATTGGTCAGGAGAGACCACTAACCGATGGCTGAACACTTCTATAATTTTGCTTTGCTGTTTTGCTTTGTATACACATATGATGCGTCTTTGCCATCTCCCTTTTGCCCAGGCCTCATGGACTCATTCTCTGGCCTTTTCACTATACTTGGACACTCTTGAACCTTTTGTTTAATTGAAATGTATTGTATATCTGTTCATATTTTCATTTCTTACTGGATAATCGCTGGCTGTATTGTCTGTTGTTGTTTTTTTGTTTTTATTGTTCTTCTTTTCATTACTTACTGTAATTGTTTGTGTCTGAATATACTTTAAAAACCTATTCATAAATAAAATGTACAAAAATAAAAACGTTAAAATCGAACTTGAGGATACAATTTAAGGAGGTTTTAAGTATAGTATAAATCCAATGATCAGTGTCTCCAATACATACATAATAGAACATTTGACTCAGAGATCTGCTTCAGTGAGGAGCAGGTGGAGTTAAACATAATCTGTTCATTTGAATAAAACCCCCACAGTAAGGAAAGGTGTTTGGGAATAAAACTGGTACCAGTGGCATCAACTGTAGTTCAGCTCTGCTAGTACTCAAATTTTAAGTAAATGTACTCAAATTTGAGTACTAGAATACAAATAGACTTTACTAGTGAAGCAACAAGTGTCATTTGTAGTACTAGTTGAGCAAAAAGTATCATTTGTTAACAGTTTCGTTGACTTATGCTAATAAGGAGGCGGGGAAAGCAAATTTAGACTCCCCATTGGCTTTCAAAAATTAGTACAACCATTCAGGGTGCTGAATTTGGTTAAATTCCCTCATACATCATTTCCTGTAGTGCAGCGAGTACAATTAGCGAATCTTGTGGCTTAACTAGTTCTATTAGTACACTCAAAACAGTCCACTTGTACTGCTAATGAGATATTTTGAGTTTACTAGTAGTTCTAGTCAACAAAAATGAAAATAGAGTATTTAAGGCCCTTTTTTATGAGGCAAAGTAAATTATGTCATGTTCTTCTGTTTCATGAGTCCCTTCAGCAACATTATGAGCAAAGAAACTTGATTTGAAGGTCATGTGACCTGCAGAGCAAATCCCAAAACCTCTGAAATACATTTAAACTATTTCAGAGTACAGATGTAGTTGGTTACAGTTTGATAAAGAAAAAAAACTGTACTTCTTTCCACCTTTGGACTTTAAATTTCAAACCTAAATACATTTTTATCAGTACATACAATTAAAATTTCCCAAAATCTCCTGATTAGTTTAATCTTCTGTTTTCTCACATATAAAAAAAGGACTCAACATGAAGCAATTATTTTACTGAGAAGAAAACTTTATACTACATCTGACTAACCCGGATACTTCAAGATCAGAACATTCAGAGGGGTTTTCAAACTTATTTTCAAACTTGTTTTAACCAAAGCACACCAAAAATCAAGCCAAGGTCCCAAGACGCATCATATTTATATTTATGCAAAAAAGCCCCAAACACCTGTTACTTCAACCATTCAGTCCGTTCATGCTCTAATGCCTGATTAACTCTGACATACAGCTGTGTAACTTAAGAGATGTATGGAAGGATAACTATTTAAGAATTCATCTGACACTTTGCCAAATTTGACACATGCAGCAACTTGAGAGATCATCATTTTTAAAGTTACTGATCTCCTTCACCAGCTTTTTCTGCTGACAATGAAAGACGGTGTTGCCTTGATGGTTAAAATGATGAATACTGAGGTGAAGAATCTAAATCTGTATGTGGAAATATGAGCAAAAGAATACTGATGGCTTACTTAAAAACCCGCTGTGCCCACTTCACCATCTCAGAACCAGTGCACTAGCACAACACTTGGTGCTGAAATCAAGTTCTGATTATTTACTTAAAGCTATGGTCTACGACTTGGAAGCTTGGTACATCTTAAGAACACCGTTTATAAGGCCGTTATGGTCCTATGGTCCTATCTACTCAATATACAGACCAAAAAAAATCCATTCAGTATATCCGCTGCAAAGCAGCATAATAGTTGACCAATCCGAACCGATTGGTCCGTGAGTCCATCCAATCCCCTGTCTCCCCTGCTCTGCACCGTCTCACCCATGGTCCCGCCGCCTCCCCACTGCCTCCCTCATGTACTAGTGAGCAGCTAGCAGCACAGCTAGCTGCTGGAGCTAGCTGTTGGAGAGGAGCAGCACCGTAACCGGGAGGCCGCTTCTGTTATCCTCCACAACGAAGAGAAGGAAACGTAAAAGTTTTGAGGAAAAGGCTGAAGTATGGAAGAAATAAGAGCAATACAGGTCCCAACGGAGACTTAACATTGGAGAATCGTACGGTGGAAAAAGCTGCAGAATGATTTGGGATTGTTGAACACTGCGCTGGCCACCGGCTACCGAACGGCCGGCCGCAGCACGGGCCACCGGCTGGCGAACGACCGCAGCACCGGCCGCAGCATTGGCCGCCGGCCACAACACTGGGCGCCAGCCAGCACTCGGCGCCGGCTGGCAAACGGCCGCAGCACCGGCCGTTCCGCCCCTGGTTGAACAGGTAATAACTTTGTTTACTACAGTGGGAGATGTCTGCTGAATAACTCTGGTTAGTCTGTGCCTGTACTGGCTAATGACTGAACGTTGTTGGTCGGAGCGGGTAGGCTCTGTCAATAGATTTTAGCATAAGTTAGCCACGCATCGTTAGCATTGTAAACTGAGCTGGTGAGGACACGCTGAGAAAGATAAATCCTCGACCATAATCGGCTCTGCTCTGGCGACGCCAGACCCGCTTCGCCGCCAGTCCAATTGAAATGGCTACTGCTGTGTGTTACAAGGGGGATGACTGTCGTGTTTGTTACTTTCAGTTGAGCTGAGTTGTTTTTGGTTGTTGATATTTTTTGCCAGCCGCTTGTTGCTCTATCAGAGGGGGCGTGTTATTAGGAGGTGACAAGAGCTGGGGGGCGGGATCTTGGAACATAGAGGGGAGGGGTGAGTGAAGGGGCAGGCTGCGTTTTTCAAATCTGTCTCAACAGCCAAACTGGTTTTCAGATCGTAGACCCTAGCTTTACACTCTGATTTTCTTCAGAACGTGTGTCTCCAGGGAGGATTTACAAAAAAAGCCTCACCACATGATCAATGACCAAGAATTACTGAGGAAGTGTAAAAAAAAACCACCTACCCTGTTTGTGACCCTGAAAGAGTAATTAGGAAAGAAAAGAAAGTGAAAGGTGTGCATGATTTTGTAAAGATTTGCATATATTCATATGAAAATATCCTTTAAATTAAATAGTGTAAAAAAACAACAAATTAGAAGACTATTTGATACTGCTTTGTAATATTCTGTGTTTTATAAATACAAATATAAAGATATTTTTAAAAAAAGCAGAATAACTTTATTATTATTATAAATATAAATTTAACAGTGCATTCTGTACAGCACAGATATACCTTCATTTATTTGCATATCAATCCCAAATGAATTTTCAAATAATAACTTCATTTATGAAAATAAACTCACAATAACAAAAACACCAGGTAGGGACATAACAGTGAAAACATGTCAATACAGGGCAACCCAAAGCATAAAATTACCCCTGGATCCAGATGTGACTGCAGGCTGCAGTTTCTGCTGGGCTGGAAATTTGATTTTATTTATTCTGTTACTGTTTCGCTCTGTTATCTCATTATAGTGTGCAGGGATTAAAGCTAAAACGTGTTTTTCTTCAATAGGAGCTCGTTTCAGAGGCTGTTTTTCTCCAGTTCTGAGTATTAGGATCAGCATTACTTATGGCAGCTTTCAACTTATCTGTGGTGGTGATGATCAGCAGAGGATAAAATCTGTTTTTGTGGAAAGTAAAAGAGTGTTTTTATTAGCCAGTTATAAAAGAAGATCTTAATTTTTTAATAATAGTAACTGAAGTGACTGGATTCTCTGACTGAGAAAACTACATTGGAGGAATACCCAGTTCTGTGTCAAAGTCAAACGATGATTTTAAATACCCAATCTAGTAACGGTTGGGAAATATATACATTTTGATCCTTCATTCATTTTTTCGAGTGAGATTTAAAATTTACAAATAAGATTTTTTTTCTTGATGTCCTTTCACTCCAATTGAAAGTTGTTGCAATGTTTGAAAACATAAATACTGAAAATATTTTTGTATACAGTTGTCTTGATGGTCAGCCAGGTTTTGGGCAGGCACCTGTTTAGGCTTGTATTTGTTTGTTAAATTAGATAAAGGACTGAGTTTTAGGCTATTATCCAGTGAAGATAGCATAGATTTCAGTGTTCATATAGACAGACCTGCCAGCATTTAAACCACATTTTCAACATTTATGGAAAAATAACAGCATGCAACCAATTTTGTGTCACTTTGAGGTTTTGTCTTTACATGGTGAAAAATGATTATAACTGTTAATTGAGTTTTGATGAAAAAATCTGGGATTTTATTTTAAGGCCACATTTCCCAGACCTACCATGACGGCAAGTCTGTGATCTATCACACCAAATCACAGCGCAGGTTTAGGCTTTATGTAGGGACCACTGATTAAAGAGCCAAGGATGCTGAACTTTCTTTGCCTTCTCTGCCCAGTTGGCTATCTTGTTTTTATTTCTGTCTAAAAAAATGAACAGTGAATGCAACAAACACATTTTCTATAACCAGATAACATTATTAACACTTTAATTCTCTTAAAGAAAATATTAAGAAACCATTTAGGCACCAGTCACATTTTAAAAGTATTAATTTAGCACTGTTATTGAGAAGGGAAAAAAACACGACTCATGAGCGGAAATCTTTAGAAAACAACAAAGTGAAACAAATATTTACCTGATTGAGGCATTTATCATGACTTAAGCGTCGTTGATATGAAGCAAAAACAGTTTGAACTTAACTTTGTTGCTGATATAGGTAATTGGTTAGTAAAGGCTCACCAGCCGAGGATATCTTTCTTAGGACAAAATATAAAGTTGTGTCTTTGTGTCATTTATATTCAGTTAACTGTCTCAGTGCATTTACTGAACTGCATGTTTCACGGCCCATGGGAATTTAAATTACATACAAAATTAGAAAGTTTTATGCTTAGATATAAACATTTTCTGCATAACCCGTTGATACTGTATAGAAAATGTACCCACATTTGGGCTTAATGGGTGATGATAGGTGTCAATCTTGGGCCCTGGGAGCACATGTTTTAAGTATCATCATCAGTTGATATAAGGCTGTAGCTTTTATGTTGCACTATCAAAACCCTCAAATTATTTATTTAATCAATATTCCCCCATCTGGATATGGAATGATGACACCAGCACTGCTGTGATCTGGTTATATACCTCACTTGATTAGCAATGTTCAGGGTATTCAAAGCATGCTGTGTTCATTCACAATAAAAAAACAAAGTTCTAAACAAATAGGGATGGGAGCTGATAAAATTTTAGTGACACCAACCATAATTTTGTCCCCTTACGCTCCCTGTCTACCATAGTTTCTGATTCTTTGGTATCTGAAGAGAGTTTGACGTTCTTTACTAGCAAAGCACATGGAAAACAGTGGAAGGAACGGATATGGGAATTGGTAAGATAATGATGAATGAATTGAAAGAGACTAATGATATTGATTCCTTGAGGTTATTGTTATCGGTACTAAAGTGGAATTGGTTTTCGATTTCCCATCCCTTCACACAGCACAACTTCTACTGAAGTTAGACTATAGGTCCATCTACAGCACATTTATCTATGTGAGCATTTTTATGCATAAAGTGGACTAAAGGTCTGTTTAGGCTGATTATGGCTGTTCTACTGCAGGGTAACTGCTTCAAACTCAGACTATTTTCTGTTACTTTAACTATTGTACGCAGGAGTGCTGCAAGAAATTTCAGAACCCGTGAAAAGTAATCCCAAAGCAGCTTTGCAAAGCGTACATTTTTGTACAAAAAGTGATGAAATAAACTGGGCACTTAAAGACACTTTTAGGTATTTGTAAAAAAAAAAAAAAAATAGCATTTAACATGATTTCTTTCATCATTTGCTTTTGAGATATACCCAGTCTGAATCTTTTTCAACCCTGTCAGACTTGAAACCACTGCAGCAATACACGTGTCCTACAACATAACTTATTTAAAAGACAAATATTCTAACATGCCATATTGAATTTCAGATTTATACAAAATATAACCAGATAAATGTTTTTTTAATAAATGTCATTGTGTTTTTTGTAAATGAAGAGTAAAGAAATCTCGGTTTCCTTGAATTTTCAATTTTGGTGATACACAGTAAAACATATTTAATGATTTTTTTAGCCATAATTCCTTGATGAAAAACAAAGCAGTGATGCTTTTAGATCTTCATTTTGATTACTTCCTGTCAGTCAACAGAACTTCAACTCCAACTTGGTTTTCTTGTCCAACTGGAGACAACCAAAGACCTACAAGAGACAGGACAGTGGTCTCTCAGTTCCCAAAGGAATTAAAAAGTAAGCACTAATTCTGTCATGTGACCTGTTTATGGAACTATTAAGAAAGAAGCTACGTCCTAGAGAAAACGTGTTGATAGCTCAATTCTGCTCTCCGTTTCTTTGCATACTGTTTTTGTTTCTTCTAGCTGCCAGGGCTTAAGGGAACCATATCAGGATGTGAAAAGGTGTTAATCGTGTGTTGATTGTCTGTGTATTAGTATGTGATGCTGATGTGATTGCAGGCAACTTTGTTTATCGCACTGTTTCCTATCTTGACCAGGACACTCTTGAAAAGGAGATTTTTAATCTCAATGAGTTGCTTTTCCTGGCTAAATAAAGGTTAAATAAAAATATATAAAAATTTGCCTTTATGGTCTGACTGCTCTTATATATTAATCTTACATCCATTATTGATAATACAATCATTACTGTTTTTGTTATTAAGTGTATGCATGAATATGTTGTACCTCTGTGCAGCACTTTAATCAACTGAGGTTGTTTTTAAATGTGCTTTAGAAACAAACTTTGACTTGACTTGGTATCGTTACAGCATAAATATTCTGGAAGCTCAGACTCACCTCCACATAAAGGTGTCCTTAACTTGATTATGCTTGAAGGGGTTGAGGTTCAACATACATTATTATAAAAAGAAACCCAAGCAGACTAAAGAAGGCAGAAGATAGCTTGGAATTGTAAGGGTTAAATATGTTTAAAGATCCATATTTCTAACTGTCCATGATAGTTAATCTTCAAAATGTACAGACCTTGTGCTCTTGATGAAAAATATCTGTACCAATATTGGTGATATTGAGTACAGAAATATCGGCATAGCTATAGGATAAGGGTAGAAATCCAATATTGTGCATCCCTGCATGTGTTTATCAATAAATGAGTGTAGCTTTGGCTTGATCTATTGTACAATGTCTTGAGATAACATGTTAGGAATGTGAGCTTTACACATATGAATTGATTCATTAATATTTTCCTTCTACAGACTTTTGGAGAATGAAGTTTGTACACCGTTACTGTAAATCAGTACATGATTATCTGGTTGGCATTAGTGTGATCATGATGGTAAGCATTAGCTGTCATATAAAACCTGCTATATATATATATATATTTACAGCTGTTTCATGTCTCTCAGTCTGTTCTTGTGTTTTAATTGATTTTATTCTTTCTTCTGTACAGCACTTTGGTCCACTGTGGTGCTTTTTAAAGTGCTTTACAAATAAAATTGAACTGGATTGAATTATATCTGAGAACAAGATGGATCTGACAGGTCTTCATAGTAAAGGTGAAGAATAAACAGGTATAAAATATCCTTTTCCGAGTAAAAGTATGTTATTTGTAGTTAAGTACAGCACTTGAGATAATGTGCTTAGTTACCTTACACCACAGAGTTGAAAAGGTGCCAAACAGTAAGCTATTGATAGTTACTCGTCGTTTTAATGTCAGGTAAGGGTCGATATTTTAACGTTCGCCGTCTCTTATGTCCGCACACCTGAAGAGTTCACACCTGTGCGGCCCTCACTAACAATTCTCAGGTGCTGTTAGTTACCCCAAACCGCCAAACTACTCACATCAACAACTATTCACATGTGTTCACCTCACACCGAGCAGACGGAGAGCTTTCTCCAAACATTAACCGAGCAAGAACGCGTTCATGTTTGTTAAAGCACAGCAAAGCTTACTCTTTACCGAGGCCAGGCGATATCCTCCACAGGACCACACGGCGAAGACGAGCTGAAGGATGGAATTGGCACATCGACATGAACAGAAAATCTAAATAAAAACACACCTCTGTGCGACAGGACTCACGGTGGAGACTAAGTGTTGGTAAAAAAGCGGCAAATTTACAGGAAACGTTATGACACGAGCTCCCTTTGATTTATTTAGTCCCGCCGGATAGACACTGATCAAAACATCAATCCAATTATCAAATTGAAGAACTTTAATCCCTGCACACAGAGCTGTAGTGAAGTCTGCACCACTCCGCCTCCGCAGCATGGAGGGTATTACAGGCTGTCATGGTGAACTGTGGCCAGCAGGGGGAGGCCGGGCCCAAGCAAACAGCTGGCTACAGTGCTGACACTGCTGTGGTTAACATCTGTCTCTGGCTGCTGTGGTCAACATCTTTCTCTTTGGCTGCTGTGGTCAACATCTGTCTCTGGCTGCTGTGGTCAACATCTTTCTCTTTGGCTGCTGTTGTCAACATCCGTTTCTGGCTGCTGTGGTCAACATCTTTCTTTGGCTACTGTGGTCACAATCTGTCTCTAGCTACTGTGGCCAACATCTGTCTCTGGCTGCTGTGTGGTCAACATCTTTCTCTTTGGCTGCTGTGGTCAACATCTGTCTCTGGCTGCTGTGTGGTCAACATCTTTCTCTGGCTGCTGTGGTCAACATCTGTCTCTGGTTGCTGTGGTCAACATCTTTCTCTGGCTGCTGTGGTCAATATCTGTCTCGTCTCTGGTTGCTGCGGTCAACATCTGTCTCTGGCTGCTGTGGTCAATATCTGTCTCTGGCTACTGTGGTCAACATCTGTCTCTGGCTGCTGTGGTCAACATCTGTCTCTGGCTGCTGTGGTCAATATCTGTCTCTGGCTGCTGTGGTCAACATCTGTCTCTGGCTGCTGTGGTCAACATCTGTCTCTGGCTGCTGTGGTCACGAGACCCTGGTACTACAAGGGGCCCTAAAATACAGTGAAAACAGGTAAAGTAAGTAGGAGGAATTGTTGATCTATTGCCTCTAATGAGACAGTATATAGTGTAGATCGAGGGTTTTCCAAATGTTAAAGAGTGAGCCGCCCCTATAAGCATGTAGTGCCACCCTGCACACCGAAAAAAAAATAGGGTTTTAATAGAAAATAATGAATGAATTAAGACCAATACAAATTGTAAACAGTTACTGATTTCACACATTTGACTGACCCTGTTTAAATGTCTTTGTCTGACCTTAAAGCACTATTTTTTCACATAATTTTAGTGCGTTTTCAGAAAAAAAAGACATTTTCAAAATTCTAAATAAATGAAAATGCCTTTCATTCGTCTAAATGTTTGTGAGACTTTTGTCATTTTGTTGGCTTTTTCCTGCATTATTTTCAAACATACAAGAATACAAAAAACAGCTCCAAAATAATCATCTATTTTTTTTCTTTTATTTTCTTTTAAATAAGCTTATCACCTATGCCAAGTGCAGTTCATGGAGTTTTGTCATGAACAATTCACAAGATTCCAAACGTAAAGTAACAGTGGCCTTATTTTTCCTCAAAAACACATTTTAGCAGAATCTTCCTGTGCAGAACATTTTTGTTGTTGGCTGACTCGTTTTGTGCCTCTCCTAAAGTCCTCTAGTGCTTGTCTGGGGAGACTCGCCCCATACTTTGAAAACCTCGGGCGTAGAGCCTTCATACCAGTTTGACAAACCTGTTTAAATATATTTTTACAATTTAGACAGTTTTCGAAGAATTCATGTAATTTTAGATTAAGTCCTGGCTTTAACTTTATAAGTCTTTCTTTAATATTTGTCATCATTCTATCAATGATTAATTTAGGGACTTATCTGCACTTCTTTGATAAATTGGAGAATGGAGAGAACAACATTTGGAGGACAGACTGGGGACATCCTGGAGAGGAGCAAAGGCTTTTAATGACAACACTCTTAGTTTAGTTATCTTTTCTCGAGTTTTAAGCATTTTAATCTAATCTCCAGCGTGACCTCATTATTAATTATATATGTAAGTTTATCATATACATTGTTTACAGTGCTCAACAAATGTATTCGACAACCTGCCAGAAAAAAAAGATAGTTTAGAATAACGTGCTTAAATCTTTTTTTTAAAACAAAAATAAATACATTTGAAAATTCACAGAAAACGAATAATTATTACACTTTTAAATATTAAAAATATCCTTTCCGTTTTACAAACTGTACCATTAACCATTCAAGTATCAGAAAAAATGATTTTGTAATTAACAATACTCTCAATTTAGGGCAGCTGAGGTAAAAACCTTACATCGAGAGAGTGGTGGTCTAATAAATTTGTTAAGCACAGCATATTATGTTTTTATGATTTTATAGTACTTAATCATTTCATTTTCAGTGTTTGTTAAAACACATTATGTTTTATCCCTTTTTATTTTTTGCTTCGTAGTTACTTTTCAAACACTGTCAATTCACTTTTTCAGAAATATCACATTATAGCAAAATAAGCATTTTTCCCAACAGTTTTTTCAATAGAGTTGAACATGACAAGAAAACTACATGCATTTTTAGTATTTCTTTGTTGATGAAATAAGATCTTTCCCAATGGGTTACCTTTTTGCTTTGTTTTTTTGTTTTAATTTAATGTTGATATTTTTCTTGCACAAGGCTCTTTTTTGTTGAAATATTGCAGGTAAGTTGCAGCATACTATCAAAATGAGTTTACAAGCTCCTCATTAGCCCCGCCTACTCTTCTATGTAAAAAAATATATATTCACTTCTTAAACAAACAAACTGAAAGCAGTCCCTCTGGTATTGTCTGAAATGCAAAAATATGTATAAATGTTTGGACACGTGGTTGAAATTCACCAGCTTGCCCCAACATTGGTAACTGCAATTCAGACAGTGCAGGGGGAACTGTTTGCAATTTCTAGGAAAGCTAGGAATCTCTCGTTTGGATCTCTTTCGTTTGGTTGAGATAATTTAAGGCAAATTCATGCACAGTGAACAAATTAAACAATTAGGTTGCCAAGCTCTTTGTCAGTTACACCCATTCATCCAATTGTTACAAATCTAAATGTGCAATTCAAACTGATTAAAGCAAATAATTCAGTAAAGTATAGTTTTGTCGTTAAAATATTGCAATAAACTAGCAAAGAGTGAGTGCTCCTCCCCAGTGTCATTCTTTTGTCCAAATATTTCTAGCATATCTGAACAGCTTAGACACTGTCAGGGAAAATAGCTGCATTTGCTAGTGATTTTCCAGCAATAAATGACATTTTTAGGAACTATTTTCCTTTAATTTCTTTAAAAACTGTTCACCTTTTTCTGACGTTTCGACTTTGCTTTACTTCTTTTGGCCAAAAAAAATGTTTTAGGCAAATTCCTGCAAACTGTGACATTGCACAAAAAGGTCAGTGCTTCTCAATACTTCCACTTGTGCGACTTTTATTAATAATTAAAGCAAATTAATTGAAAAAATATCATTTCATTAACAAAAACTATATTACAATGAGCAAGAAAACTCCTGACACAGCCCAAACCAGACCTTTTTGCATCAAGCCTAACGTCATCATAGCGTGAGAACAAAATATTTTGCAACGTTTTAAGTACAGAAACATGTTTGTCATCGTTTTCTCTAAAAGAAAGAGTGCACTGTCTAACAAATATGTAAGTAATGTTTGACAGCATTTCCATTTAGTTTCAGTCTCATGTCACATCACTGCCAACATTTTTGTGGATTTGAGACAGTTCAGGGGCTTGCTTGCATTCTTCACTAACTTTCTGCCAATGAAATGATACTTCTGTTAATTATTTTGCTTTGTTGGACAAACATTGTCCACATTAATCTTTTGTCTTTATTAAATGAATTAACTGAGGATCATTTTGTGTCTGTACTTTAAAAGCCTAGCAAAAGGCCTCAGAATATTTTATCCACATGCCATGATCGTTTTAAGCCAGAAGTGGAAGGGCCCCATATTGGTCTTTCCCTAAAGGCCTGTAAATGACTAAAACCGCCCCTGCCTATGTCCCCACTCCAGCATCACTCCCTCAGTAACAGTTTCCTCCGCTGTGTCCAATCATCTTCAACCACTCCTCCTCGTGTCACAGGTATGCACAGTTTTTCATAGTCCGGGTACAGCAGCGGTCCCTGAGGTGTCTTAGCCACTCCAGCCCCTCACACCGGGCAGAAAGTTCACTAAATGTCTCACTAGTTTCCCTGAAGGATCGAACAGTCCCATGAGCCAGGCGTCAATACCGGCTGTGTTCATCTGTAGCAGTGACGATGACGTCCATCCAGATCCTCATGGACACCGCATTAGAGGCCACCAGAAAGAAAAGACGGTCGTATGTCTTCACACAAAATGTAAGGCTGGGCCGTGGAGACTGAAATGAAGGACAGAAAAGGAAAATGCTGTCAAGATAACATAAAATATTCCTTTATAATCCAAACTTACAGCAGCTACAGGATACAACAGAAATAACAGAAAGAAACAAATGCAAAATAAAATAACTAAAAATCAAATCAAATAAATAAAAATAAAAAATAGAAAAAAGATATACAGTAAGTGGTATATTTACAGTGCTTGTGGAAATGTTTGAAATTTTTGATACTTCACAGATACTTCACAGAGAAGTGATGAGGAACCAGTTACCAAGTTTATAAACCCTCAGAGGAAAGTGCAACTCATACATGTTTGTAAAGGGGCAATTCTAGTGAATTAATTTCCATGACTCTCTTAAGTATAGAGTTGAAAATAGGAAACAGAATAAATAGTTTTATCAGAGTTTCCAGAGGCATTTGTACAGTTAAATTGACCTTCCAGTGTTATGTGATCTGTTATTTAACACCTGTGACCAATTCACCTCCCCTCAGCATATCCTGAGTAACCGGACACCTGTCTTTGATTTCTAATTCAATAATTACAGAGATCCTCTGTGTCTTTAATCCCACACAAATCTGCCTGCTCTATAATCTGTCCACTGACCCGTTTGAAGAGAGAGCGAACTCAGATAATTAAAATGATCCCTGAAAACACAGCAAACACAGACACAGAGAGGTGATTTGATAATCAAACAAGGCTCAAAGGAAATCAAACTTACAGAATAATTTAAACAAAAAGATTAAAGTGACAAACTATGAGATTTAACTTAAGCTGCTGATAAAGTCCATGCATATTTTTCATTCCTTCGTTTGAGCATCAACAGCATTTCCTACATATCACAGTTGTCAGTGAAAAGCAGCAGGTGCTATTCTTAAAGTAACTATTACTCAAGATTTTACATAGAGTAATAAATTAAGATTTAACATGTCGAGCTTTTTGATCATAGATTATGGTGTGATTGATTTGTTCTGCATAAGAACTCACAGAAGTGGCTGTTCGTAGATGGTCGTAGTAAACTTCTTCTATGGCCTGGAAATAAATTACTCCCTTTAGTTTCCTTTCGTCACATTCTGCAAGGAAAGAGGAAGCAAGTTACAAAATATGTAGCTTCAACATACTCATTCATGTGGTCCGTCTCATTGTTAGGCTGCAGCCTCTGTAGGCTGCTTAGACCACTGAGGCTGAACTGACATGAGACAGTCTGGTCTGCAAGAGTCCTTGTTTGTTTCACCAACATCCTTAAAGGAGACATATCATGCTTGTTTCTCCTTTTCACTATGCCAGACTAGGATGCCTGTAAAGCATTTCTGCCCTCAGTACAAGTCATTTAGTTCCTTCATTGCCCCACAATAGCGTTCTCAAAATCCTCATTTTAGGCCATTAACAAGGTCTCGTTGAAATGCTCGGATCTGAGGATGACCTAAAGTTACCTCACAACGTCACAGCCCTTTGTGCTCTGATTGGTCAGTTCTATCGGGGGTAGAGCCAGCCTGAACTTCTTCTTCTTCTACTGTATTTTCTGGCAGGCTCAAAGCATTGAGCGCGTATTGAGTCCCCCTACAGGCCAGAGCAGGTAATGAGTGAGTGTGAGCTAAGGAACTGTAAACCCCTGCTGGACAGATGTGTTCCTCGATGACGGTTTTGTGGCTAACGGACATCACAGAGGAGGAAGTGTTTTATCAGATTACTCCAATAAAAAGAAAGGTACCTCGTGTCGTCACAACGATTTAAATCTCGCGGACATCTCGCAATGACCTATTTTTAGAGGCATCAAATCTCGTTCTAGGATATCAGAAAAAATACAATATCTCATTTTTGAAAATTAAGGGGGTGTAAGGACTTGTTTTCAAATTTATTATATTATATGTAAGTATTAAATCATGCATCAGCATGATATGTCTCCTTTAAGGAACAATTTATGGGTGAAAATTGTAGCACAGAATTAGTTATGTAGCGGTTTTAACTCGTCTTGCACACCAGCAACATAATTTCAATGAGCTAAGTTGCAGTTTGTATTTTGTTCACATCGGGTAGGTCCACATCTGACCAATGAAAGAACTTCTTGTTGGCCCATATGTCACAAATAAAACATTCAAAATGGCAGACCACTGATCATATTTGTTTCACAGCACCACATTTTGTTGGACCAAAAGCAAAGAAATTATAAAGTCAATGAATTTGAAGATGATGTATGAAGGAGAACAGTGTCAGCGCTGCAGTATGATGATGCTGTGTGGCTACAAAGCTTCTATTATCATGATCAGCTGGTCCTGAAGCCGTACTAGTAAAGTTTCAGCTCCTAAACGAAAGAGTTACAATAAAAAAAGTGTTGTATTAATAGAAGTTTTAACCAGGTGTAAACAAGCAGGCCATGGTTTTCCTGTTATTTCCATTGCTTAAATCAGTTGTTGTTTAAAAGTACCATTATCTGAATAAATAATTTCATTTTTTTTTGTTTTTTGTTTTAATCTGTAGAAAATACTCTTTCCACACTTTAACTGTAAAATCTGCATCAGCATGTGCAGTTGGGTGTATTTCAGTCCAATTAAACCTTTTTATTCTAACATTTATCTAATTCAATGTAATTCAAACTCAAAACTTAAAAAGGTGATGTTTGTTCTGGAAATGAACCTTGTCTTGTTCGTATGCCCCCTTGAACATTATTCTTTAGTCATATTAAACATTTTTTTTAAACATGATCATGTGCTGCTTTTTGGAAATTTGGAGCATAAAAACATTTTTTTTGTACCCCCCTAACATTCGTGTACTCCCCCTGACAAATTATTCTTCACATACCAGGTCTTGATCACTTGGTGTCAAGTTTGTGTTGACTTTGGCATGATTTTTTTAGAATCTACATAAATTATTTATTCAATCACGTTGCTCCACATCTGAATAGGAAGGTGCATCAAAAACCACCTCTGACATATGTTCCTGTTTATTTCCAGACCCTTTGGTGTGTACAGGCATTCACTCTTATGGCAGATTCACTCAAAAGCAGTGGTGCATGTGTCTGCTAGTTTCTGCAAACATTTTACTACGTCAGAGCTTTCAGACAGCCGGCATGAGCCAACTGTCTCCAGTAAATATGTAGTAGAGTTTTCTGGGGACAACTGTGTTTGAAGAATCACATTTGTTGATCCAAAAATGGCTTCTGGTCAATCTGTATCCCCACCAAAAAAGGTTTGAATTGCAGAATTTTATTTTTGAAACGCCGTATTTGTAGCTCTACAGCAAATAAAGTCATGATAAGTGATTCTTCTTTTTTTTTCTAGACAGTAGCGTCCAATCAGGAGAAGCCAAAGATAGTTACATGTCACTTCCCAAAACAAGTAAAGGAAGTATGAGTAATGTTCTGTGTCCCCTTGAAACATTTGAGATGGAAATTGCATCCAAGAGTGGCACAAACACCACTGTGAGGCTAAAAATGGTCTGGAGGGGTAATTATAAACATTTATTACTGTGAGTCCTTCTGTATGTTCCCATAACATCGAGGGCTCAAGGTGACCACATTCAAATGTGAAAATTTTGTTTATGATTATTTTTATGTGATTTGTAATAAAATTCTGTGAGATTTCAACTCCATTTTACAACTTTGTTTCACCTCTTTGGTCATACAACTTTAAAGACGTGTATCTGACGTCAGTTAGCATCAATATTCAGACATATCCTGAAACAATGTTCTTAGCTTGATCATGAATGACAGGGTCAAGGTTTACATGAATCATTACAAAAAAGGTAGATCAAAAAAGGTAGAATATGGCTTGGAGCTGCTGGTTAAAATACTTTCTTCTTAGGCTGTGATGCTGGTTTAAGACTATTCACTATCTGAACGTCAAAGTAAAGATGGATACGGGTTGGATATGTTTTAATTTCAGCACACACCAGACTTCCTTTAGGGATCTATCGTAGCACACACAGGTCTTTCATATGCAAACACACACAGTCAGTATTTGCACACCCACTGCCCTCCCATCCTGTCTAACCTGTATAGTAAGCTAGTCTCCTGTGATCCATGTCAAACAGGAACCATCTCTTCTTCCAGGTCTTCACCCTCCCCCCTCGTTTGGTCAGGAAGCCTGCACAGCGTCGAGACGTCAGCCTCAGATCCGTGCAGCCGGCAACTCCGTGACCCAGAGACTCCAAGTGAGCCCGCAGGTCAAAGTTTGGGGAGAGGAAGAGCGGGAGACTGCGCTGCTGGAGAGATAAAATTAAAATTAGCAAGAAAGCTCCTCCTGATGTTGGATTTTAATCAAGAAAACACTAAAAACATCCATCTGTTTTATTGTGGAAACTTGTTTTATAAAAGTTTGAGATGAGCCGTGTGATCTAGAGACAGATTTATCAGCAAGGGGTCGTAAAACTGAAAAGACTTGTTGTTTTTCTGCTGCACATGTGCTGAGATGTGTATTTCTGATTTACTTTATCCTTGTCCTTCAGTCCAAACAGTACATTACTTGTGCAGTTTTTAGTTTTAAGACTGCACTGAAACAAACTGAATTTCCCTTTTCTGACCTCTGTGGAAGCCCTGAAGGACAAATTGGGAATCAAATACTTGACATATGAAATCTCAATCTCAATTCTGGTCCCCTAGCTCACTCCTGATTCCCTCATAATGACTGTGGACCCGTCTTGTTTCTGGGGTTTCACTTAGATCTGTTGATCGTTTTTTTTTCTTTCTCAGTCTATATTATGAATGTCCTTATTCATCAACCTCCAGCGAGTGGGATAGGCACATCTGATGTTGTGGGACATTTGCATTTAGTTTTCTGTTGTTGTTTCTTTTAGCATTAACTCCAGAAACCAATAACAATATCTGATATATAATCTTAAACTGAGGTGTCACAATTCAATCGATAGTAGGGAAGTCCAAACCTTTTTCACTAACAGTCACATACAGAAGAATACAAGGATGACACATTGTACCTCTGCATACATTTATAAGATTCAGTATTTTAGTGTCTCAACTAAGTCAGATTTTGGTGGCCCTGGTTGGCCCTTGTGACAAATGGATTGGCCCCTGGTCTAGATAAGAAAAACACTTTGTGCAGTAGAGCAGAGACGCTGCCAGATCATTTTCACATTCAGTCAGAGATAACAGCAAACTGCACAAAGCAGCCAAACACTGTGATGTGTTTGTCCCTACCGATTATCAAAGATGATCACAGCAATATTCTTTGTAATCCTCACACTGAGCAGATAGTGAAGAAAACAAGTGTGATGAGTACTATTTGCTGCCATGATCCATTTTTCCTATTTATCAGCCAAGTCAAAACTTTTTGTTGTAATAAGGACTTTATATAATTACAACTTTGAGTTATATTGCAGGCCAAAAAGGAATGACCCACAGGCCACAGGTATTGTGTCATACCTTCGATGCCCCCAATGATTGTATAAACATCAAAACCTGACTGTAGACAGAACTGGACAAAATCATTACATTAGCCAGTTGATATTCATCAATATTACTGATGTATATGCATAGATGCTGTCACACTGTGCATGTTGTCTCAGGGAAACTTTAGGTCAACCTGCTCTCAGACATAGCAGCAGTGTTTAGGTGAGACTCAAGACCGTCTGACCAAGCGCAACACTGCCGGGACTTGTAGTCATGACATTCATGTCCCTAATTTATAAAACTAGAAATCCCTAATAAAATTAAAACTAGCTGGATTTAAAGAAGTTCACCCTCTGTACAGTGAGACCTCTTGGATGTTTTATTTTTCCAGAAAAAAGCCATTTCTTGAAACAGGCTTTAAATATGTTTATTAATGCCATAAAAATGTCTCTTCCCTGCATACAACCATATAACCTCTGTGGTTCCTACCACCAGCCTCAAGTGGACACTTGAGGAATTACAGTTTTTGGTATTTCTGCATGTGCATCCTTTTCCAGCCCCAGAGGTTTCCACTTGAGCTAAACTACAGTTCGGCTGTGTTTTAAAGCAGTACTAAACAAAAAGAAGCTTGAAAGCAGAAAAGTGAAGCATTGAGAATGTGTCTATGTTACGTGTGGCCTTGCTCCTCTCTATGTTTCTCTCTGGTATCCCTCATCCCTCTCCCTGCTGCACACCTGAGAGCAATCTGTGCTCAGAGAGGAAGAGGATTATTTAGAGGAGCTGAAAGAAGGAGCTATGGTTGACAGACACTCACCCCACGACCATGAGGGCTCTGCTTACTCCCTCTTTGTTTCCTGTTTTTATTCCCGGTCTTACAGGTATTTTTGTTTCTATTTTCCTCTTTTGTTCCTCGGCAGGGCTAGGTTAATGGGCTTTTTTATATTAGTTTGGACTGGAGACTGTCAAAGGTCCGTATCCCTCAGTTATTTGATTATTTCTTGATTTAGTAAGTTTTAGTTAGGCAGCTTTTGGGGGAAATTTTGAGGTATGACTGTCCCTTATAGGTAGGCCAGGTCATTTCTCCTGGCTTCGCAGCCTCTATTGGTTTATTCAGTTTGTTTCTCTGTAGGTATTTGTTCTATAAAAAATAATAATAATAATAATAACTTTGTCATTCGTGTGGCATCCTTTTAATATGTTTCGGGTCTCCTTTTGTTCAGCCTTGAGCTAGGTTTTCTTTGGTATGGAGGCCATAACATATTAGTGTGCAATGATGTGTCTCTTTTTTAAGCTCTGTTCCACAAAAAGTGCAAAAATAAATTACTCAAAGCTCATAGCCCCCAGCAGCACTGTACAGCCTAGCATTGGAACTGAGCTGATCAACATCACTATGGCTATTACCTCCAATATTTACCTTGTACAGCCCCACTTCAGATATTCTAAACTATCCCTTTAACAAAGGCATCATTTTGAACAAACCTCTGGGGACCTGAGGGGAGAAATGGCCTTTGGTTCCTCTTTTGGTTCTGGCTCTGGACTGTGTCGGGGTTCAGGTTCCTCTGGTTCTTCTCTCGTGGAGCTCAGTTCTCTTTGTCTCCTCTCCTCAAGCAGCAACCGCCGCCGCTCTTCCTGGGGGTCACAAAAATAATTTGATATTGTTTAACAATCATATAGCATTCATGACCTTGTCCAGCCTTACGAAGATAATCAGTCAGCACAATTCTCAAACAGAGGTGTATTTTAAACTAGAAAGCACTCGGAGAGCACAAATCTCTGCCAAGGTAGCTCACATATTGCTGTTACATCTATAATCAATAGTTCCATGATAAAGTTACCGTCATAATATGATTCCTTGACCCTGAAAACCCACACCTAGTACTCAGAATCATGTCGATATCTTTATTAGTTACAAAGTTATTAAAGGAGACATATGCTTGTTTCTCCTTTTCACTATGCCAGACTAGGATGCCTGTAAAGCATTTCTGCCCTCAGTACAAGTCATTTAGTTCCTTCATTGCCCCACAATAGCATTCTCAATATCTTCATTTTAGGCCATTATGAAGTGCTTGTTGAAATGCTTGGTCTCAAGGATGACCTAAAGTTACCTCGCAATGTCACAGCCCTTTGTGCTCTGATTGGTCAGTTCTATCGGGGGTAGAGCCAGCCTGTCCTTCTTCTTCTACTGTATTTTCTGGCAGGCTCAAAGCAGCGACCGCGTATTGAGTCCCCCTACAGGCCAGAGCTGGTAATAAGTGAATGTGAGCCAGGGACCTATATACCCCTGCTGCTGGATGTGTTCCTCGGTGACGGTTTGGGGCTGACGGACATCACAGAGGAGGAAGTGTTTTATCAGATTACTCCAATAACAAGAAAGGTACCTCGTGTCGTCATGACATTTGAAATCTCGCGGACATCTCGCAATGACCTATTTTCAGAGGCATCAAATCTCGTTCTAGGATATCAGAAAAAATACAATATCTAATTTTTTGAAAATTAAGGGGGTGTAAGGTCTTGTTTTCAAATTTATTATATTATATGTAAGTATTAAATCATGCATCAGCATGATATGTCTCCTTTAAGCAAAAATGATCAATCGCTAATGACAGTTAACTGGATCACTACCAAAAATCGAATTATTATTTGTTGGGCTATTACCAACATCTTCTGAAAATTTAAGCAAAATCTGTCCAGTACAATTTTGCGTAATCTCCTTGGCAGAGATAATGAACAGTTTGATGTTTGTGTACTTAAAACATGATTACAGATGTCAAAACTTCTTTCCTTTCAACATTTCTCTCTCACGTTTTCATGTTTTTTTCCATCTTCGTGTTTCGCCACGCTTCACACATACATCACAGACATTCACACATCTGGTGGCTGTTTTCTTGGACTGTCATGGGTGAGCTGGGTGGGTGTCAGTGATCGGACAGCCGTGCCTAATGCAGGGTGTCGCGGATGATTAGAGGTGTCAGTGGGTTGTTGTTTTTTTTTCCCACAGCAGGTGACTCACCCTCTCTTTGAGCAGCCTCTCTCTCTCTGCTTTGGCTTCCTTCAGTTTCTTCTCTATCTCCGCAAGATCCAACAAAGACGGACTGTGAGACAAAAGTGAGAGCATCGCACACAGTCATGTACTGCACACCTGACAGCTCTCTCCCTGTTACAGCTTGCTTTTTAATACCGCTCAGCAAAATTCCCACGACTTCAAACTTGTTTTTAATGCTGCCAAGACAAAAAACAACACAGTTTTTCAATGCTAAATCTAAGTCTGTGAACATGCCCGCCACCTGCACTTCTCAGAGTAATCAGATTGAGGCTGTCTTGACCTACAGATTACTTAACATTTTATTAGATGGATCTTTTTCTTTTATCCCCCACATTCAGCAGCAGGGTGGAACTGGGTTTTCATTTTAGGATTAAATCTTGTTTTTCTTTTGAATCCAGAAAGAGTTTGTTGCTCTCATTTCTGTGTCTGTGCTTGATTATTGTGATGTTTTGTACAAGCACGCCTCACCTCAGAGCGCACCTGCTTTGGATAATGTGTATCACAGAGCTCTGAGGTTCATCACTAACTTTTAATTCCTTACTTATTATTACTTGTTGTATGCACCCATTGGAAGGCCCTCATTGTCCGCATGTAGACTTAACCACTTATTTACAAGGAGATTTTAGGTCTGCCTCCATCTGACCTTTGTCAGTGCTTCCTGTCCCTAAGGTCTGATCTGAGCAGGTGAAAATGCTTTTAAAGTCGCTGCTGTCTTTACTTGGAATGAACTAAAAAGAAACTCAATGAGCTGCTTTCACTGAACTGGAAGAAAAGAAATCTAGCTGTAGATGATTTGATATTCATGATATACATTTTGATTGTTGTAAATCTTGACAAATACTACCTACTATATTAATTAAGTATTGTCAACATTTGTATGTATAGTTGTTTGTTTGTAAAAAACCTTATTAACTGTGCTGCTGCCTGTCTTGGTCAGGACACTCTTGAAAAGGAGATTTTTAACCTCCATGAGTTTTATTTTCCTGGTTGAATAAAGGTTAAATAAAAATAAAATAACACATTTGCCCCACTGACAGACAGGACATTTAAGATACTGTTATGTGATCTGAGAGCACAAACCTTAACCAAAGCATGTCTAACCATGTTATTAAGGTGAATGTGGAAAACTGTCAAATCTCACACTATTAACAAATTCTTTGGGAAAAAAATTCTCTATCTACATCCAGATTTTAATCACTGTTGAAAACAAACCACTTCTGCCCTGTCCATGGCCAACATACCCTGAAAATGTCATCCCAATTAAGAACTAATTGGGTTTAAAGCAAGAAATGTGGGAAACTGCCCTGTCTTCCAATGTCAACAAATACTCGAAAAAGCTCCTGGATCTGCATCTGGATTCAGATTAACACAAAGTCAAATAAATACTTCCTTGTGCCATGACCAACATTTTCTGAAAATCTCCTGAAATTCTGTTGGTAACTTCTGGATTCTTTTAACAAATAAACTAATGAACAGTGCAAATATATATACTCCTAAGTTCTCCCCTTCAGTCATTGTTTCTTCTCATTCTCACCTGTTTCTGCTGTTTCTGACAGCTTACACCTTCATAATCAAAATGTGATGATGACTGTTCATGCATGAATAAGAAAGTGTCCCCTCTATTAGGGAAACTGTTAACAATAGAAACATTTATTGTCTTTAAATATTTTCAAACTCAGTTATGTTTCCTATACTTTTATCACAGCTGGCTGGTTGCTTTAAATGTAGAATAATATCAACAGTACATAAAATGACGGCAGAGCTCACCCTATACATTTAACGAAAATACTAATTATTTTTCCACAAATGATTCACTTGGATCTCACTTGACCAAATAAGAGTTATACTAACTTCTATACTTAATTAAATAATTCAAAACTGAAATTTAAAAATAAACACAACAGAGTAAAAAAAAACTCTATAAACAGGAGCACAATAAAACAAATAAAGCTGTTAAGCTTAACTTGTGTGAAAAGTCGGTGCAAATGGTGTTTTGAGCAAATATTTGTAGCAGATTTTATAAATGTGAACCTTCCCCCAGACAAGTATATCATAAGTGGGATAAATAGTAATTTTGACAATCTAGACTGTGATTTCTTTTTATTGTTTTCTACAACAGCACCAAACCTATCAAATTTAAATCTGCAAATAACCTGACAAACCATGACAAGCAGGCATCTTTGGGGTAAGGAGATCAGTCTCATGATCTTACACAATTCTTATTTAAAAAGGGAAACGGTAACAAAGAGCAGAATTATTACCCTTAGTGTCATTGTTTGACCTCCTTGAAAACAACATGATCTTTTGACGATCACAACATGATCATTTGACCACTTCAAGTTTTACCTGCAAATAAAGCATTTTGGAAATATCCTTGCCTTGGTATTTCTTCAACTTGTTGCCTTGCTTTTTTCAGGAGGCATCATTTTTAAATGAAACACAGCAGGATGTTAAATGTTTTAGTATCAGATGAGATTTACAAATAACACCATGAAAAACTGATCCAGCTCATACTGAAATTTAAGCCCTTCACACTCTAAATTTCTCCATCCAGTGGATGAATGTATAAACAAAGAAACAAGTCTTTGCTTTGACTGTAGCATGTAAAAACTAAAAGAAGCTCAAACACTTCTAAAGCCCACTCTTTATTCTCTTCTGTAAGTCGGTTCACATCAAACCAACTGTGTGGAAACTGACCTGGCAGCACGAGAACTTGTCGTACTGTTGCAGGGAGTAACGAGCCCTCCACCATTGCTGATCGGGGGTCTGTGAACGCTGGTGTGCCCATTGCTGAGCCTGTGAGAGGGGAGGGGGGTGGTGAATGCCTCAGGGCTGTCTGGAAGCATCCTCACAAGACCTGACAGAGGAAGGTAATCAAGAAAGACAAAAGCATGACAGGTTAATGTGGCATAAAAAAAAAATTCAGTTTCCAAAAATAGGACAATTTGTGGCATAAAATTCTGCAAACTCTTGCTTTGAATCTTTGAATATATATCAGAATTAGAAGAAGCTCTTTTGGCAGGGTATGTATGACGTGTAAGCAATTTGACTCTGGTTTAACTTGTTCTCTGTGTTCAAATTATGTACATGTACAGAGGAGAATAGATACCAGGAACTATGCTTATAAAGAAAACCAAAGATAAACAGCAGTTATCCGAGGACACAAACCTCAAGGCATTTCTAACATTGTCAGGGAAGTAGTTGTAAAAAAAGATGTAAAACTCCCTCTCACTGTGGACTAATAATTTTAAAAATTCCAGGGTCCTCATACAGATTCAGATCACCACTATATTCTTCCCACTTCTCCCTTGTTTCGTCACCAACATTCCCTAAAACTGTTATGAAACTCTGGTGCGAAATTTTGGTGTTGTTAGCAAAAATGTGTAAAACTGCCCAATCTTTAAGAGTTAACTAATCGTTTTAAACATTCCTGGATCCACATCTGAGAACATATCACCACCAAAATTGTATCACCTCTTCCATGTGTTATGACCAACATTTCCAGAAAATGTCATGAAACTCATCAATCAAAATTTCATAACAATTGGTAGAGAACTTTTGATGTTATTAGCAAAAATGTTTAATGCTGCCCAATGTCTAAATGATACCAAAAGCTGCCCATTCTTCTTGGAAAAAGCTTCCAGATTCTGTGAATTCTTGGGCTGTCTTACATGTTTGAGATCTCCTCAAGAGGCTCAGTGATACTGAGGTCAACTGGGGTGGTCACTTTAGCTCCTTCACTTCTTTCTGCTGGAGTAAAAGACCTGTTGACTTTGTGTTTGGATCAATGTCATGTTGGAAAGTCCAAGTGCATCTCATGCCATCCTCTAGGCTGATGAGAGCAAATTGTCCTCCAGTACCTTTTGATAACATGATGCATTAATCCTGACATTCATTTTGGCTAAATTCCTCTCTCACCGTAGGTCACAAACACTCAAAACATCAGAGATCCACCTCCATGCTTCCCAGTAGGGTTGGCTGATGCCCCTCCAAACTTAGGCTGCGTTAACACAGCGCCAAAAACGGTCAAATCCGACAAGTTTTCATTGCGTTTCAGCCTTACGTCTATATGGAAACTCATTGCGTTTTGTCTGAAAATGGAAACCTTTGAAAACGGGCTCCAGAGTGGGAAGTTACCAAAACGCTCTCCATGCAGCTCCGTGTAAACCCGTATCAAAGCATTTCAGGGTGAAAACTGACGTCACCGCATGGGCAGTACTCTTTCAGATGAAGGCTGGGTGCGCATACCAGGAACAACAAAAGCTTCTGCTGTCTTCTGCTTCTGCAGAGTAACGTGTGAGCGTCTTAACCGTGCCCGTTTTGTTATCCAAACAAAACTATCCAGACAGATTTTTAGTCCGAACTGATTTGTTGTCCTGAAAAGAAACTCCTGCGTCTCTGTGCGTCTATTCGCCATCGTTGTTTGTGAAAAGTTTTTCTTCTTCGTACGTGTATTGTAGCAGCGCTGCCTCTCTTCAGACCTACACCGCCATCTACTGAACCGGCATGCATACTACAGCGGGTCCATACGTCTCCAGGGTCGTCGTCTGAATGCAGAAGAATTTGAAAACGCAAAGGAAAAATCTTTGCGTCTTTAAGTCAGGAGTGTCCGTGTAAACACAGCCTTAATGTTCAAGGTTATGACCATCAAGGTCAACCTTAGTTTCATCACTTCCAATGAATGTTGCCCCAAAGCATATTTTCATCAGGCTGTTTTGCGGCACTGCTGTAATAATGACTTCATTCTGGCAACCACTATTCTTTCAGGAAGTTTGCAAGTCAGCTGTGGTTATTTGGAGGATTTCTTTTTAGCTAGAACATTTTTCCTGGCAGGTGTGGCTAAATAGTTTGTTGGTCTACCTGACTGAGGCTTGGTATCCACTGAACTGCTTCATTTTCCACTTCTTTATTCAACTTTGAACAGCACTGATTGGCATTCTCAAATGTATGGGGATCTTTTAATATCTTTCTCCTGTTCTATAAATTCCTACTACCTTCTTTCACAGGTTGTTTGACAATTATTGTCCTTTCCCAGTGGTTCAGACTCCAGCGAAGCCAGTGCTGTTATAAAAAGGAGCAAATACATGACGATGAATGACCATCAACCTTGAATGAAAGAAAATTTTTCCCTGATCAAACATATTGTCTGAAAAAGTTGCCAATATTTCACTTTTTTCACAAATGTATTCACTCTGCAGAGACAGGGGAGTTTCTCGTCAGAAATGGCAAATTAATGCGTTTCTCTGTCTTCACCTATTGAGTTGTTCCACACAAAAAAGCCTTAGTGGAAAAAAGGAGGGCACAAAAACAGCAAGACTTGACACGACCTTGTAGATCAGGCTCCCTCTAACGCAGTGACAGAGTGAGCGTTCAGTCCCTGTGAGGCGACTTTTGGCTTCAGTTAATGCACCCTCCACCGGCTCATCCGGTCCGTACAGGTACATCCAGCTTCCCACCAACGCAATAACAAGCCGCAGTCTCTACTGACACACCTTTGATTTGACTAAAGGGGAGGGAGCTGAGCAAACAGTCGGACAAAACGAGGACACGAGTGCAGGGAGAGAGGGTTTATTGTTCTGTATGGGGGTGATCTCAGCTTGACAATGTAGAAAACAATAAGAAACAGAGAAAGGCAGTCGGTCAGAGCTCACCCTGTGCTGACAGCGGCCGGTCACTTGGCCGGTTTCGGTTTGAACTCCGTCTTCTTGGTAAACTGGCAGTCTCTCTACATGGTTCCTACAACATAAAAGAAAATGGCACATCATGGGCTGCTGGACAAACTATGGCCTCAAATCTCTTGCATGTTTATTTACTCAACTTGGGTTTATGCTCAAGAAAATACAGGATTGCAAACCTACAATGCTTTATGCAAAAATGTATGAAGTAGATGAACTAATGACATCTTGACTTCCTGAGCTAGAATGACTGTGGCCAACAATTTCTATGAACTAGTTATTTAAATCAACAATAAATTTGCTAAATTTGAGTTTATTTGAAATAATTACCAGGGCACCACGTTTGGCTATCCAAAGTTAAGTTATGTTAATGTGAATATTATCAAGAATTTATCATCTTCTTTCATTTAATAGTCAAACTTAATTCATACTGTGCCTTTTAAACACAAGACATAGTTATGTTTATCCTAATTAAGTGACACAGATTTTTGTCATTTTCTCTACTAGATATTACAACCATTGTCACTTTTTCATTTTTTCTCAATTCAGATGAACATTATATTTTCAACCAATTTCATTTATCATTAAATGTACACAAGAACAGTCAAGTGCTCATTAAATGTATAAGGAAAGTCAAAGAAAATATACAATAAATTAGAACAAATAAAAATAGTGGGACAGATGTGTTGCAATAATTATAACAATGAAATGACAATAATACATTTGAGAAAGTGTTCATTATTCCACTTCAAGAGTCTATTTTAAAAAATGTCATTCTATTGTATAATTTCTAAATTCATCCATTTTTATTAATTATTTTTTAAAAGACACTGATTGGACAGTGCTTCTGCAGACTGAGCTAAATCATTCTGGCTTTGAGCTTTGCAAGATGTAACTGCCTTGTTGGATCCATCTTACTTTTCCAGCTTTTCTCAAACCAATTCAGATTTTTGGATAATCATGATTGTGGTGTTTTGTTGTTAACACACAAACTGGTGGTCCAGCTGAAACCAGGACTGAATAACTTATCTTATCTGATTTTGTTATCCAGTTCTCTGCTCTTAACAACCTGATATCAAGACTTAATCCACTCTGACAGCTTTAATCCTGCTGGATTACATTTGGGCAGCCTGGCCTTTAGTTATAAAATACCCTGACTAAAAACATTAACTTTCTGTGTGTTACTTCTCTTTTAGCCAAAAGATGATACTCAATCTCATTAGGGTCTTAAAGTCATTTTCAGATTTTATATTTTAACAGCAATACACAAGAATATATAGAGCTAACAAATTTATTGGACACTGCTCAATGTAAGGTTAATGACATAGCTGCCCCATTGGTAATTACGAAAAATATTTCTATCTGTAATGATTGATACACCAGTATGTAAAAGCACTTTAAGTGAAATATTTTAAATGCTAAAATGTTATTGTTATATTAAATTATATTACATTTTATGAACTTTACTGTTTCACAGAAAATTAGTACGTCACATAATTATTTTGTGATTTAAAATGTCATGTTATAGCATTGAATGTCATGCATTCTTAGAAAAAAAATGTTTTAGTGGTATTTTAATAAACCTTGATTTATTTCTGACAGCTCAGAGAAGCTCAAATCTGTGTGTGAAAAGTTGAACTCAGTTTGAAATTCCTCATTTCTAGGTACATTTTAGAAAGATTTCTAAAATATCAATGTTCTCATGTCTTTATGACAGGTGGTCTAATAAATTTGTTCGTACTAAATTTAAAATTAATTCTAACGCCAAATGTAATAGTAAATACGAAAAAAGACAAAAAATGCTACATGTCATGCACTATGATCTTGTATCCTTGTAATCCTGATATTTTTTAATGTTTAATGATCATGGGAGGCAGTAATATTCATTACAATTGAAACCCTAGTGGCTTCCATGATAATCCCTGTATGAGCATAGACTGTAGAAGAATTGGATGAACCAATGTCATAGGAGCCTTTGGAAAACGTCTGATGCCCTAAAATTGGCTCTGCCGTACTTCACGTGCTACCTCAACTGAACTTTAGCTCCGCCTACTCATGCACAGAAAGGCTGTATTGAGGCAGGACTTATGACCAAAAGCAACTCTGCATCTTCAAAACAGAAAATCAACAATAAACCCATGATAAAAGAAAAAGGGGCCCAATATATATATATATATATATATATATATATATATATATATATATATATATATATATATATTTATATATATATATATATATATATATATATATATATATATATATATATATATATAAACTCACCCCCCTTCGCAGTGAGACAGCATAGATGTGTTGTTTATAAATATATGACCCCACTACACCTAAATGGTTGAATGCCATTTCCTGGCATTTAGTTATTAAGGTATCAGGCTACTGCAGCAAGCCCCAAGTGGACACTTGAGGTAATACAGCTTTTGGCGCTTATGCATACACCTCCATTTACACCCTCAGAGGTTGCTGCCTGTGTACGAGCAGCCATTGTTTACATTGTTGTTTACAGTCGCATGTCACTATCATCATGCTTGTAGTCCCCGCCTCTCTCTCCTTGAAAGATGGTGATTGGTCAGTGCTCTGCAGGTTAATCATTCCAGCTTTGCTAAATGCTTCTGCCTGATTAAAGACACTAAATCAGGAGGACCCAGTGGTATCCATAGCAACATGCTTCTTACCTGAGGAGGTTTATGAACAGTCAGAGGTGAAAGTGACATCATGCAGGGGGCAGAGCCAGTAACAGTAATGCTTGACCAATCCCTGAGCTGCTTCTTCTCCTTAAGAACCTGTGGGATCAGACAAAGTTTACATCTGACTTTCAGGCACAGAGATATATGGATGTGATGACAGTTTAAGAGGTTAGATAAATAAAACAGGTTTGACAAATGAGCTGGCACGGAGCAGCCGAGGGGACGACATATCCTTTGCCTTCTGACTGCTGCTGTGTTCAACATACCACATCTGACTGTGAATGAAAACTGCCACTGACAGGAAGGACCCTAATGAGTTAAAACTTATCATTCCCTCACTATCTTTCCCTCGAAGCCTCCCTCCCTGCTTGACTCACAAACACATGAGCGATTCAGACGCTGCATGCCGTCCACAGTTTAACCCTTATCTGTCTCCAAGCTCACACATGCTGACAGGGAATGTGTGAACAGTGAAGATTTAAGCCAGTCTCTGACCTTTGGCTGTTGTTTTCATCTCCTTTGAGTCATATAATCTTTACAAACCGTCTTTTATTAAAGCTTCATTCAGTCAGAGTCATCTTTAATAATCTGTCTATTATAAGTCAGCTCCTCCTCAGAGTCCTCACAAAAGTAAATAACATCCAGCATGCAGTCATATCCTAGCCATCCACGCTTGGTCATGCCGTCTGAACTGCCTCGTCCGTCTCTCCTCCTCTGCTCCACCACTCCCTTCTTCCCTCCCTCCAGCTGTTCCTGTTCTCTCACTGAGTTGAGCGTATGATCTAAACGTTACACCACATCCCTGAAAAACACAATTTTAACGGCTGTCAGCTGTGGTCATTGATTTAAGCTTTTTTTCTTTTTTTTAATGCTTACCGCTTGTTGGTGAGATGTGGAACTTCTCCCGGCTCTTCTTCTCTCCCTCTCTCACTCATCCACTCACATGTACACACACATTCACAAAACACGGCTCACCCCCTCCAGGGCTCACTCCTCCCTCTGTCCTCCCCTCTCCTCCCTTCAGCCTCAGTTCTGCCCTCCCTCTCTCTCTCTCTCTTTCTCTTTCCGTCTCTTCACGTCTGATCTCCTCGTCCACATGTCGTCTCCTCCTCCGTTTAACTTTGAGCTGTCATCAGTCTGATCAAAGTCAAACCTCAGCTTATGTGATAATGTGGAATCAACATTAGGTAGGGAGTAAACCTCTTACATTAGAAGGATATAATTCATAACAAACTGACTTTACAAGGCAGGGTGTAGGGCTGGGCAATTAATCGAAAAACAATCTAAAGCGACATTCAGACCCTCTTATCAAAGTTATACTCATGTCAATTATTTTGATTATTTTCCCTGTGTATATCACATGACCGCGCCCTCTTGATACAGTCTGCATTAACTTTTGACAAGAGCGAAGGACACGCTGACAACATAGAAGACAATCTATCAGAAGACCTTGTGGCCAAGAAAAAATGCTGTTGCCATTGTTTGGGTACTTTTTGGATTCCAAGCAAAGGACATGGAGCAGAAAGAAGTTAAGTGTAAATACTGCAGGAAGACCGGGAATGACCATGGATAACGCCATCAATTCATTCCAACATAGCATAAAATAATGGTTCAGAAATTGTGTTTGAGGTAAAAGCTTCAATTGATCGTGATACAGAGATTAGGTAACATTGTCCAGCCCTTGCAATGTGGGCTGTCCAAGTACTGTCACTGTCACTACATATTTTTGGAAGTATAAAGGCCGGATAAAAAGAGAAATTTCACTTACCAGTAATATCAAAAAAATATAAGAATCAGATTAGCTATTTTTTAAAAAAATGAACAGTTACAAGTATAGTTTAGGGGTGTCCAAAACTGTAAAGATATCAGATTGGGTCCAGTGAGTGTTTTTCATTTATCTGGAATTGGAATTAAAAGGACTTTTTTTAAGTGGAGTACATAGAGTACATGAAGTACATGGCATCAGCCTGAATGTGTGCCACCTTGCCACTGCTTAGTTCTCTCTCTGCTAAGAAAACCTAGGGACAGATGCTAATGCTATACATTGCTGTACATGGTGGCCACAGTCTCTGTAATTAAAAGAATTGGAGGAGAAAAAAGCCACAAAAACAGTGTGGGGTCACCTTCCCTTTGACTTTGTTTGTATTAACTTATTTTCCACTATTAAGCTACTTTGATGAGGCACTATTTTGAGACACAGCACAGCCTTCGTGTCCTTCACCAACTCTTTTAAATTTTAATAAAACCCACTGACCAGCATGGAGGGAGACCAACAGCACAGACACTTAAAATAATAAAAAATGCAGATAGGAGGTTCATGCCTGACAACAATGATAAGTGAGTTATAAGTTGACTCATTCCTGTAAATTTACCCATCAAGTAACAAATTGAGTAGTTCTTTTTCTTTTACTATCATATTTGGTGACATAAACTTGAAATGATCACACTCTCGGTATCCTAGAAAACCATGCGGTGCACTGCATGTTCCTGATTGTCTTCATTCACATATTCACACTTGAATCAGCTTTGTACTGAGGTTTATAAAAGGTGAGGAGGTGAAAAGTGAAATTCCAATAAAACAATAAGGCTGCGTTATAATATGGACTGATATCTGCACAAGTACTGAGATATACTTGCATATACAATGAAATACTACTATTTTTAGGTTACTCTATTGTGAATCCTTCTTACTGTTTGATTGGTGTGGACGAGGTCCCTCTTCTCCCTCCTCAGGGCGTTCAGCTCCCTTTCTTTCTGCCTCTCCATCTCCTTGAGCTGCCGCTCCAAATTCTGGACTCGCTCCTGGAAATTAAAAACACGACTTCCATCAGTGTGAACAGCCAAATGATTCCCTCTCCTTGAGGGCAGCGTCATTTGTCGTCTCCGATTCATTTTCTGGCCCGAGTTTTCTTTATGTTGTCATGATGCTGTAATAAAACACTGGGTAAATATCCTTGTTGTGATGGTGTGTTTGTGTGGCGTGAATGAAGCCAGAGTCGACCTCCTCTGATGACACACGATGCAAATCAAACGCTGGTTTTGCAAGTTAATGAGATCCATGAAGACACGTGACAGCAGGGCAGAGAGGGAGATTAGAAATAACGCAGGACTGTCGACATGCCCAGTTAAAGTACAAAAATAATTTAAAAAATGTTTGCAGCCATAATACCAAAGATTTTAACTTCAGTAATGTATGGTTAAAGTAAGTTTGGTGTAGATTCCTGCTCAGTAGCACTACAACAAAAGCTTAAGTCTTCAGTACTATAAACTGGGTATTAACTTTTGTTTTCCTACAAGAAAATTGAGCAAACTCCAGCTCAGTGTATAAGTCACAAATCCGTGTTGTGCTACCAAACTGTAAGTCCTAAAATATAGCCAGAGATCAACCTATTAAGACAGTCAGAAATCAGTCAAAATTGACCAAAGAGAGGGCTTACACAGAAGGATACCTAACTGCCACTATCACCTAAATCACCATGGTAACTTAGGAGAGGAGCCTCAAACACATGTGCCGCAGATCAGTACTGGGCCATGGATTATTTGGTACTGGATTGTCCACAGATTTAACAATTAGTCTTATTAATCATGTTTTTTTTGTTGTTTTTTAAATGTATTTTTTGGGGCATTTTGTGCCTTTATTGATAGGAGAGAGACAGTGGATAGGCTTGTGAAAGGGGGTGAGAGAGTAGGGGAAGACACTCTGCAAACTGGTCACAGGCGGGATTCGAACTTGGACCGGCGGAAGCAAATACATGGGGTGCCTGGTTGCTAACCACTCCACCAAACCAGCACCCCTTATTAATCATTTCTAATTAACAGAATCTGCATGGTTTTGAATTTGAAAAAAATCCTTCTCTCAACGATCTGTGTGCCATGACTGTTAAGACTTGACTAAGGGAGCCCTAATTTGATAATGTATATAAATTAAACATATACTCCACAAAAGAAGTTTGGAAATGTTTTTCAGTTGATCATGTCTCCCATTTAATTTTACAATTTGGCATTGTATTTTATATTGTTGGAAAGCCTGAAAAGTCACCTTTACTCAATGTACAACTCTAAGAATCTTGCATTCTTGGAATTAGCGAGACTGCTAAACATGTGGGTAGCCCCTCTAAAAAAGTGTCCAGTTCCACTTCTCTCCTGGAAGAAAGTCTACCATTTTGCATTGAAGCAAGGGTGAGGAACTGGTCCTCTTGGGGTGTTGTCTTCCTGGGACGCCAACTTCATGGCCTGTCAATCCTATGGAACTTGGTGCTAAGTTTGGAAATTACACCAGGGCTGACACCAAATATTGTTGCCACTCTGCATACCACAACACACTAGCTTCCAGTTGCCGGGAATATTGGTAAATTATCTGGCTGCATTACAAGATATGTTTCTTTGTAAAGGTGACTAATCAGGGTTTTCAAGGATATACAGCACAATATCAATCGGTATTATTACGGCGTAGGAAAAATCTACCAAACAATGTTTCCAAACTTTTTCTATGGCGTACGGATGTGTTTTTGTTGTAATATATACAAACCCAGAGTGTCAGTGTGTGGTGTCTGGATGGTCTTTTTCTTTCTGTTTTTTATTTTACAACAGATTTCAGTGTTTCTGACCTTCGGGTGGCTTATTAAATTATTTTCTTTCTATTGTGCATCTGATGACTGATCAGACACAGGACAGAGTATGAAATGGGTTCATTGCAAGATCAGTTATATTTCATCAAAGCATTCTCACAACATCAAAAATGACCAAAAAGATGTGCTAACACCTACATGCAAAAGTATAACTAAAGGCTTTTATTTTCTTACGCTACGGTGTTGTTTTAAAAATCAGTAACTACAATGACAGTGTTTCCCACATATATTTTGCACTTGTTAGTTAGAAGTGCTGAGTATATCAGATCTTGAGATGGAGGACATAGTGAAACAAATGAAGCCAATTAAAGCTTCTCCAAAATGCTGTTATCTGTCAAGTACAAGCTTCATACTGAAGTGTGGGCAAGATTCCATCATTTTTTGGAAATACTTGCAAGCCAGTTGAAAGTGTAATGTGGACCGCTGTTGGCCTCCAGGCTATAGTAGGACACCCCTGATCCAACCAATGTATCAGAATGTGAATAACACAAATGAAAACAGAAAGAAAAACAGAGAGATGGACAGATAGGGTGTAGAGAGATGAGCTGTCAACCACAGCTGAGTCAACTACAACATCCCTCCAACACAATCGCTCTCTTTATCTGTTTGACTCCTCCTCTTACATACTGCAGCTGATTTGGAAACAATTCAACTTTATTTTCACTTTCAATCTGTCCTTTATATTCTTATTATCCACTGGCATGGAAGAGGAAAGTCAGCATTCTTCTGATTTTTTTTTCTGAATGTAAACTAGGACTGAAAAATATGCTTTGCTAAAACCAAAAAACTAAAAGTGGAGCTGTCAGTAAATATTCTGAATACTTGAAGGTGTTTACTGTGACTTTGCTGTCACCACAAGAAAGAACAACCCGTGTTATTAGTTGTCAAAAAATGTGTGTGCAAAGCTGCATTTAGCATTTTACACCCTTTTCTGGGAGCACATGTTTGTCAGACTGCCAACCCAGACATGCGTGCACCAGCAAGAACCACCATGAAATTTGATAAAAACATCCCTGATCCTCGACTTTATCTTTGTTTGTTCCTTTATCTTTCATTCCAGTTTTAAAATTTTAGCTTTTAGAAGTGAATTCCTGTAAATAGTCCTCAAAACATTTCAAAGAATCATCAAGTTATAAAAGGTCATTCATTTCCCCATTCGAATCACTGAAAACACTTTTTTAGCAGTGCCATGACATGATTGCTCATAGCTCACCTTTTTATTATACACTCCTACCTTAAATAACAGAAGTAACTGGAAGCCCAGTCAATAAAGCAGAATTTATGATCATCAGCCTCGTGTTCTTCAGGTTAAAGTTAAAATACTTTTCAGGTGGAGCGCTGAATCTTAAACTGAGTTTAGGCATCAACTAAACAATCAATTAATCCGTTAATTGGCATTTTCAGAGTGCTTAATCCTAATGAATGAATTTTGCGAACAATTTACAAAAGGAATCATTTAGACTGGACTTTTGGTAATATTCTTCACTATGAATAAGCAGTTGGCAAAAGCAGAAGAGATACAAGTTCTATTTAACAGGAAGAAGCCTCACACAGAACCAGACAGAAGAGAGCAACTTTGAGATAGAGTAAGCAGTTTAATTTTTGGGTCAAAGATTCAAAAAACATTTGATCTTCGAGGATCATATTTTTTGATCTGTCTGGAAGACTTTAAGACATCTACGCTCCCTCTTGGCTCTGTGTTCAGCTTTCAGAATCTCTAGAAATGGATGCATGCCTTTGGCCAATAAGGGCTTAGATTAGGGAAAGCACCTCCTACAGTACACCTGCTTCTCAGCCAATCAGGGAGGGCAATTCAACTGACTAAGCTACTGAGGCATATGTGCATGCACCTACACTTGCTGAATAACAGGTATCTATGGCTGAGATACCTTTTGGCTAAGTTGCTATGCTAGTGATAATCAACTGGCCCTCCAGGCGCCTTTACAGCTGCGCTCCGGCCCCTAAACATTATGAAATGCTAAAAATGTGAGGTAGATACATTTTTTATGGTTTTGAGGTTGTCTTTTTGTCATTATATCCCTTTGACTCAGTCAGTCTTTATTACTATGAACTGGTAGACTATGAACGCAACCCTCAAAACCACTGCAGTTAAAACAGTTTATCAGGAATGACCTAATGTTTGAGCTGCAACCCTAAAACCTTTATTAGCCAACATTTAACCAGGGAGCAACTAAATTGAGAATTAAAAAAAAAAGACAGCCCCAGAAAGAAGAAGGCAAAAAATATTTCTTCATCATGTAGCTGACAGAAGTATGGGTGATATGGACTGATATTTTTGTGGTAAAAATGCATATTATTGTAAAATATAAAAAATAGAAACAAATAATGGTGTGTTATTGGTCGAATTTTGACTCCCAGTGGCCGGGAGTTGGCAGGTACTTGGGCATATTCAAATGGTTGCATCTGTATGTTAGTTTAACCTAAATATGTATATAATTGTATTGTTTTTAAAGCCCATCCCCTTAACATCAGTCAAACTAAAGAATGGGCCTTGCACAAATGTAGGTGATGACCCTCCACAGTTTACCAACTGAAGAAAAAGAATACAGAAGACAAATGACTATGTGTGCTTGCGCCTGTGTTCATTGATTAAGCCAATCTGCTGTTTGGCTCTAAGGAGCCATGAAAACACAACTGAAATATCCCTTTGAGATGGTAAATGATGAAAACGAAAATTGACGGGGATGGGTACCAGAATCCAGTGCCTACGAACTGAATCAAAATACACGGGTTTCAAGGCTTCTTTTTCAGCATTCACTGAATTTCAGAGCCAGAGTTGCTGAACCTTTTCTGCCTCTCTGACAGTGAGCTGTTCATTCATCTCTCTCTCTCTGATTCTGTTTATTGATCTGATTCTTGTATGATTCCCTTGCTGATTTTCTATGTAGAAAAATAGAGCTGCAAAGGTTTCCCGTGGCAACAATGTTAAACACATGACACTCCTGATATTCAATGCAGTGCTGCATAAATAAATGCTCCCACATGTTGCTGGTGTTTCTACTTACTGAAAGTTGTGCTATGGGGTCTTTTTGTCAAACATTAAGACAGTTTTGACCACTTCTGTTTCCTGTTTGCTTTGATTTTTTACTTATTTTATAATTCCTGCTGACTGTCTCTAAATAGAGTGTGACCTTAATTTTCATGGCACACATCTGTCCATCTGTCTCAAAATGTTGGTTTTTAAAGAAAAAAAAAAATTCGATCCCAATATGGACTTTGTAGGCATAATATTTTGTTGCTCTGCCCAGTTATATTTTAATATAGTTTGATTTAAACTCAAAGACATCATTTAAAAACAATGAAACAATTTTTTTTAGTGTTTATACCTCCTTTGTTTTATCCATTGTTTTGTCTTATGCCTGCGTTTTTTTTTTTTCTATTTGTGTATAGCACTTCGTTTTGACTGTGGTTGTTTAAGTGCTTAATGAAGTTCAGTTGAGCTTAGAGTTGAGAAAACAATGTGCAAGAAATTGATAAGGAAAAAGACTAATGTTACCAATTCCTTGAGGGAGTTGTTAACGATTCTTAATTGGAATTAGCTTTAGATTCCCATCTGTAGTATTGACACACAAGCTTTCCCAAATAATACTGACTCAAGCACCATTTTGGCTCCTATGCCTTCTTTATAGTATTGATTTAACACCGATATAAAAAAAGACAAATAATTTCCAACCAAGGCCATTAACATGTTGCAAAATCTCCACAGTAATTAAGTACATGCTATTAAAGCAGCTTCAATAAAATCTGAGTCCTTTATAAAAAAAAAAGGAAATGATTTGAAAGCTGTCAGAGAAATGTTCTGTTAGACAAAGCAACATTAAAAGCACATGTTCAAAACAATAACTCAGTATGAACAAAAAACATCAGGGGGGGAAATGTCTTTAAAGTCAAACCTCTCTGCAGTCATAAACTTAAGATTTATCACATCAGTGCTACCATGTCCCTGTCCGTTTCACAATGAGTGTGTGAATCCCATCCTGTGAGAAATTATGACCATCTCTGTCACAAAGCTTTAGAATGAACTGAATCTAAGCTCGTGATAAGAAAGAAATAATCCAGGGTATTCTTGTTCAACAGTATTAAAGTGACTGTTAGGGAGTGACAAACTCAGCCCTCTCTTTTCAAAAGTTTATTGCGTCACCAGTGAGGCTCTCTTCATGCATGTCACTTCTCGAAAACAGGCTTTAAGCTTCAGGTGAGGTTTTACTTTAACAAAACCTTTTTATTCAGGTTATTAACAGGATGTCATTTTTCTGTTAGACCTTTACTGTTGAACTTGGATGATGCACTATTTCAGGTCAAGTAAAAGTCGCTGGAATGTAAAACTTAAAAAAAAAAGAAATATCTTTTAGAAATATCTCTTTGGTTTAAGAGCCCTCGATAATACTTGCAGAACACCAGTTTTTATAAAGTTGTGACATGTTGTATAATACATAAAAACAGATCACAATGATTTGCAAATCATTTTTAACCTGTGTTCAATTGAATACACCACAAAGACAATGTATTTAACGTTCAAACTGACAAACAGTGTTTTGTTGAAAATAGTATGAAAAAAAAAAAAAGATAACAATAGAATAGGGTTAACAATAGACAGGAAAAGTTGAGGAATGGCCAAAAAACACCTGTTTGGAACAGCCCACTTGTAAACCAGTTCACTGGAAACAGATAAGTGTCATAAATGGGTATAAAAAGAGCATCTCCAAACGGCTCACTTGTTCACAAGCAAGGAAGACGTGAGGGCCACCACTTTTGAATGACTATAAGAGCAAATAATCCAAAAGTTAAGGAACAATGTTTCTTCATGTAAAATCATAAGAAATTAAGGCTTTTCATCATCTACAGTTCATAACATCATCAAAAGGTTCAGAGAATCCAAGGATTTCTATTCTGATTTTTATAAGTTCTACACAATGTCCCAACTTCAGTGGAATTGGGCATGGATTTAATCCTTTCACTCCTGTTGTTCCTGCTCTGCTCCCACCTATAGGCTAATTTAAAGCTCCCCCCTCTCTCTGTCTCTCTCTCCCTCCCTCTCTCTGGCCTCTGATATAATCGAGCTTTACGGCATCATGTGACAGTGTCAGGGTGATGCTGGTGCGAGCGAGGTAAAGAGTTCACACCCGTGTCAAGCCTTAACCTGAAATGAGAAGCATGGACTGACAGGATATGAGAGTGTGTATGTCAGTGTGTGCTGTAAACACAAATAGACTCTCTAATGAGGTGTTGACCTCCTCAGGACTTCTTAATACTCTTTTCTGTTGTAAATGAAGCTCAATCAATCTACAGAAAGATGTGACGCAGAGGAGCTCAGATCTGAAGCTTTTAAGTTCAACTTCTCATCTTCTGATTGTTATGCACCTCTTAGGCAATCTACACTTACTGGCAACTTTATTCAATATACTGACTTAACTGAGGTTTTAGCAAGGCGAACAGCCTATTAAGTTAATCCCATGGCAGCAACTCAATGCATTTAGGCACATAGACATGGTCAAGGCAACCTGCTGAAGGACCAACCGAGCATCAAAATAGAGAAGAGAGGTGATTTGGGAGACTTCAGGTGATCTCAGGGATGAAGCGTGCAAGAAGGGTTGGTCTACGTGTTAAAAAATGCTGATATTCTACAATGTTTAAGCCCTACCATCTCCAGGATCACAGAGTGTGTTCTACAGAAGATGTCTTATTGATGCCAAACATCAGAGCAGAATGGCCTGAGTGGTTTAATATGACTGAAAGGCTACACTAATGAAAAAAAAAAGGTATGCAAGAGACCATTTCTGACTGCTGAACACACTGAAACAGATGCTTCAATGTTTCTACAAGAAACTGCATCTCCAATTCGCACATTCTCCCCCAAATTAAACAACAGAAAATGGGAAAAATGTTGCCATATCTGATGGGTATTAGGCCCTGTACACATGGAGACGAAAACAATTTGGTATTGAAGACATCCTCTGTAAAGATGGCATTATTTAAAGAAATGTGTCCGTCCACATGGACAACACTGGAAACGATGTAGCTTATATGCCAGGTCTGTAAGTGGTGCAGTAACGCTGCTGCAAAAAGACACCAAAACAAGAAAGAAGACATGAAGCATACGCATACATCTTAAGAAATATGAACAAACACTAGCACATGCTGCTCTTCATGTCCTCTCGTTGCTCTTGACAGTAGTACAGGAACAATAGATTTTGCTGTTAAAGCCAAAACAACCTCAGTAACACAAACACAACATTGCAGTTGAGGTTTGCTCATGCGGGATAAGAGAAGGGCCTGTGACACCATCATCACTGAAACTATCTGTATTCAGTGATCACACAAAACTTCAGTCTTGGCACTTTTTGGTCCCTTTCATCAAGAAAGCATCATTTCAATGCCACAGCCTACCCCAGTTAATGCTCACCATGTCCATCCCTTTATGACCACAGTGTACCCACCCTCGGATGGCTACTTCCAGGACCATGTCCCAAAGCTCAAATCATATCAAACTGGTTTTCTCAACATGACAAAGAGTTCACTGTACTGCAGTGGCATCCACAATCACCTGATCTCCCACAGAGCAGCTTTGAGATACAGTGGAACGAGAAATTTGCATGATGGATGTTCAGAAAAATCTGCTCCAACTGTGGGATGCTGTCATGCGAATATGGACCTAAATCTCTGTGGAAGGTTTCCAGCACCTTGTGAATCCATGCCCCAAAGAAGAGGGGCTGCTCTGAAGGCAAAAAATAAGTACCAGCAAGGTGTAATTAATTAAGTGGCCATGGAGTGACGTTATCTGCATTGCTTTATTATTTTGAGATAGTTACTCAAGCTCTCTTAGATTCAGTTTATTTGAGATCAAGATAACTTTGCTGCAGGGACTAAATAAAATTAATTGATTCTTTTTTTCTGAGGTTGTTGTGAATTGAAAATAATTGCAAAATTGAGATAATCTGATTATGTTAGGAGGAGAGAGAGTGGAAAGTGGTGAGTAGAAGCATGTCAGAGGTCAAAAGTCCAAAGTTGATCCTCTGTCAGCCTTCCAGCATAAACACTGACATGAAGCACATGACATGCAGATAAGATATTAACCCGTAAAACACGTCAGGAGCAACTGAGAAATTCAGTCAAACTCCTCTCAGACATGATGTGTACCTTTGCTTTGTCAACTGCACTCTGCTGGCAGGAGATCTCCTTCTCTATCTCTCCTTCACTCTCTGCCTCCTTCTCTTTGTCCAGCGAGCTCTCGTTCTCCTCGTCGATGCCGCTCTCCTGCTCCAGAACCTGAAACTCCCAGTCCTCAAAGGCCCGGACCGCTGCCTCCATCGCCTCCTTCTCCTGAAATAGAAAGATTAAATGAAGGACTTCCTTTCCTTTCATTTCGTAAAGTTAGCCCGGACTGATTAAAATTCTTGAGGATTAAAAAAATCGCTACAGTTTTCTTGTGCAAAAATCTTTGCCTTGACTTTTAGCGGCGCTCTCTGCTGGAAGTGAAAGGAATCCCGGCTCTGCAAGTTCTTCCAGACTGATGGTTTCAGTTTTATAAAAGACCTAATTAAAATGGGGGTTTTGTGAGCTACACGTCTATAGTATATGCATCAACCACATAGGTCAGCTCTGCTTCAAAAAACTCAGATCAGGTAAGACTAGCGGTCTAATTTTAAGTAAAAAATACCTCACTAGACTTATTCTAAGACACGATTTCCTGACATGTCTGAATAAAGATCTTATTTAAAAATATAAAAACAAAAAATAAAGCCTGTGTTGCTTGTATTAAGTAAAACAATCTACAAATGGGACAAATCAAATTGAACTTAAAGGGTGTCTTAAAATGTTTTATTTTTATCCAGAACAGATTTTAAACCTGATTTTAAGATCCTCACCGTGTCAAACTTGCTTGTTTCATTGGCAGATATTTTCTTATCATTATGGACAATTCAACAGTGTGTGTCAGAACACATGAGCCCTTGTTCCTCTGCAGGTGTGAATGTGTGCATGTGTGTGTTTCATACCCAGTGGCGCAATGTTGGACAAACCAGTTTGTGAAGATTTTAATACATAAATCAGACTTGTCACAACACAAACTAACAACCTGCTGCTGGATGTCATGAAACAAAGCCATCTATTATCCTGTTCTGTCACATTCATAAAGGAGGATTAATGCCCTTTACTATGTGTGTTTGTGACTTCATATTACGAGTTACACCTCAGGCTCAACAACAACTGAACAACCAAACAGTGTGACACTAAAGATCAGCACAGAGACTCAAATACGATGCAAACTCTGCAAGAAGCAAACTGTCATGGGATAAAACAACAAACAAGTGAAGACGTGAACTGTCACAATATAAATACAGATTAAGTGACTGAATAACTAAAGTTGTAGTTTTTCTGTCCCTTTGAATTTGCTGAATTAATTAATGAAACCTTTATTGCCTAGAAAATGAATTTGTCTTGTAACCTTCCAGTGCGGCTGGATATGAATGATTTAGATCTGTAATCATGTTATAATCCAACTTGTCAACCTTCAATATAAAATGACTGTGCTCAGCTCAAAGTGACACAAGCTGTGATCAAAATCGTCCACTCATTCACTGACTCACTATCCCCTGTGTGGTGTAAATGAAATAGTGGACTACACAGGGAATGACCAAACGACATTTCGGACACTACACTGAAATTTTCTAAACATCGTAGCGTCAGCTGATGGGCCGTTATTCCTGTGACGGAAGTGGACGCGCCAAAATTCACGTAAACAAACCGGGCACTCAGGAGTACAATATAGGGTACATCGTATGTACATTCACTTTTGCTGTGCATTGTGGGTATTTTGTAGTGCACTATATAGTGGATGAAATTAACTGCTGAGAATTGGAACAAACACTACAAAATGGCGAACACACTGTGCACTAAATCCGTGATAGTGAGCAATTTCAAACACAGCTACAGACATACCAGAGTCCTTTGGAGCAGGAAGAGGTGGGAGCTACACAGGAAGTGACTCTTCATACAGAGATTAGCATAGATGCTAACAGTTTCAGAAGCAGTTTTCTGGACCACACTTCTTTATTAAGTGAAAAATACATAAACGCAATACAAATGTCTCCATAAAGGATCATTTGGATCCATTTTCTTACATATTTTGGTCAATTTGTTTTTCAAAGAGGCTCAGCAGTGGCATCCGCCTACAACATTATCTGATTGGCCCTTTATGAATGATTTACAAAATGGTTGTCCAATCACCTGCTGGATTTGCTTTTGACAGGATCCGCCCATTTCCAAACACTTTCTATGGACTGTCACCCTAATGGACAGTCCATCTGGTGTGCCTGCCTGCCCCCCCCCCTTTTCCCCACATAGGTAGTTGCTTGAGCCACACCTGAGAGACTCTGCTCTGCTGTTGATTGGGAGGCCGAGATGGAGGAGCTGACTGCTGATAGGCTCACAGAGGTAGACAAGGAGCAGTTTCCTGCAGTCTCTTTGCCTTTTTCCTGAGCCTGATTGTGTCAAGTGCCCTTTATGTGGTGGGAGGTGGAGGTGTTAAGGTGAGTCTGGGGTACCCTGTTCATTTTTTGCACTTAGTAATTCAATTGTTTAGACACACAAGGTTAATTGGTTTGTGCCACCCCCGTGTTTATATTGATTTAAGCTTTGTTTTTAGTTTAATGTCCAGGCTTTTTTCAATATTTTGACTTGAGAATTAAATACAAGTAGTTTGATTTTTACCGTACACTTTTGATTTTATTTGGAGGGCGGCACGATAGCGCAGCAGGTAGTGCACGTGCCTCACAGCAAGAAGGTCCCCGGTTTAATCCCCGGGTCGGACAGGAGCCTTTCTGTGTAAAGCGTGCATGTTCTTCTTCCCGTGCATGCATGATTAGATTAATTGGTGACTCTAAATTGTACTTAGGTATGAGTGTATGTGTGAATGGTTGTCTGTCTCTCTATGTGGCCCTGCGATTGACCGGCAACTGATCCAGGGGGTACCCCGCCTCTTACCCAATGACAGCTGGGAAAGGCTCCAGGCTCCAACCCCAAAAAGGATTAGGGGTATAGAAAATGAATGAATTAATGATTTTATTTGGCACAACCACTCTGTCCTATCCTTCCCTCGTTGTGAAAACTGATGTTCATTTGAGTTGAAAAATAAAAAGGAACTTTGCCTTCTTTCACTTTCACCCTGACTTCTGTCAGTTTTTTTATGGTTGTAGTGCATCCTTTCTTTGTTTTACTGAAGGTATGTAACACACAGAGATAATAACAAAACAGCACTTACTACTAAAGATGTCAACAACCACACAACACATAAACAGTTAGTCAAGAACAAAAATAAGATAATTGTACTGAATTAGTAAAAAACCTCATTAAAGCATTGAGTTACTCTATGTAAGGCAGATTGAGTGTCAGAGTCTGTAAAAGTGTTCGATGATTCATCAGTAAATAAAACAATAAAACTACTTGAATGGACCGAAAAGGGGGAGGGAATAACCGCACTACCCATGAGCCTCCTCTTCTCCATGTTATGTGATCAGAGCTTATTTAAAAGTTCAATGCCCTGCGAGTCCTCTTTTAGTCCTCATCCTACCCACATCCTGAGTTTAAGAGTTCAAATTCAGACCAAAGGGGGTGCTGGTGGTTTGCTGAGCATTAAAAAAAACTTTATTACATTGTTTTGTTCATTGTCAACAAACCTTTGCCTCCTTTGGAGCTGGGCAGTTAATCTAGTTTTAATTTCAATAACAATTAAAGCCGCAAGCGGCGATGATCGGGCCCTCGCCCCCCACGCGCCCGTTGGGCCCTGTCGCTTCCGCCACATGTTGCGTCCGCCACATGCTGCTGTTGCAAAACAGTGGTGCCGCTAAATGTTGCTTGCCCCACATGTCCCAACCGCTGCATGTTACTGCCACCCCATGCAAGCAGGTTTATGAAATATAAAACACAGTTAATGCCCTGTGGGTGGCACTGTTCCTATGTCGCAGGCACGTCCAGCTATACCTGCCTCAGCAAATAGCCACAACATAGATATGGTTAGGCCTGTACAGCATACAGATGAATGATGGCAATGACTCAAACAGTGTAGAGCTGGGCCAAGAAGAGTTGGTAAGTAAAAAAAAAAAAAAAATGGCTTAATAAGTAGAATTAACAGTGTCAGATCACCAGCATGAGAAAATGTCTTCCACAACTTAAAACAGCAACATACAGAGTCCACCATTTAAAACAGCAACATACAAAGCCTATGAGCATTATGTCAGGCGATGTGATCACGACCAATATCTAAATGTCTCTTGAACACTTTTAACGCAGTGTAACTCAGTGAATAAAGATGATGACATGTCAAGAATCTATGGTGTCTCACTCTAAGCAGGGAGGTGGAAGCTTGGGTGACAGATCTCTGAGGTTGGTGTGGGGTGAAGAAGAAGGGGTGGGTAATTGGTGTGAGAGGTTACCTCAGCTCAGTCTGAGAAGAGGGAGGAAGAACGACTGTTTAAGCATGTTTAAGTGTTTTTGGCATTAACACTGCTTGTGTCTATGAGATGGTGCTATTCCTATAACACAAATATATGTTTAAATTAAAAAATAAATCCAGAGTGGAGCTGTGATCATGTGTGTTTAATTTGGGGTAGATTGGATTATTTATAACATACATATGTAATTTATGTAATTTCTAGAGCTTAAGCGATTGCATTATAAGAGAATTGAGCTTATAGATGTGTTAGGAGGTGGACATTGATTAGGTTTGTTAATTTTGAAGCAGATTGGAGCTTAAATAAAGGAGTTAAGAGTGATTTCCAGGTTCATGGCAATCAGTGAAGTTTGAGACCTCGCCATCACCAGACCGTTTCACCTAAGGACCACGACATGAACACTGATGCTTGATGAAGGTGTGAAGACCCTTTCTGAGAATATTTGAAAAAAATATGTTGAAAAACGGAGGAGATTTTAATGGTCAAGTAAAACATCAGACTTCCTGTTACCAGCAGGGGCGCTATATTTGAGAGTGAAATAAAGGCTATAGATATACTCAGGCATGGCCAGTGAACATGTGTACATGTTTTGGTCGGATCTAACATGTTACTAGAGACTTATATAGATTTACGTCTTTTCCAAAAATGGTCAGATTTGGGTGTCGATCGTGGCTACGCCGATTGACTTACGAAAAATCTTTTAATAACTTTTGATGCTCAATGTGCCTAGTATACACCAATCTGGAATTGATCCGATAAAAAACCTAGGAGGAGTTCGTTCCAATGCGAGCCTTAAAATGGCTAAAATCGGAAATTCAACGTTAATTTACGAAGTTCCTGTTCGAATTCCCAATGACAATTTATATATTTGTGATCGTCCTGGTCTGGGGATATGCCCAAAAATTTCGTGCAAATTGGAGTTAGTCAAAAATTAGCCAAATTTGGGCGTGGTTTCTGGCCACGCCCATTGACCTACGAAAATTCTTTTAATAACTTTTCATCCTCAATGTGTCTAGTATACACAATTCAAATCTGGAGTTGATCCGATGAGAACCCTAGGAGGAGTTAGTTCAAATCATTGCCCTGCAAATCGCCAAAATGCGACTTTCAACGCTAATTTACGAACTTCCTGTATGGAATTGACGATGGGGGCAAGAGAGTTTTTTGTAGGTTTGGGCATGCTAGTTATGCCCGCAAAATTTCAGGTCAATCCGTGAAAGTAGCCGGATGTTCTGCAGTTTAAGGCCAGTAGGGGGCGCAGTGGCGCACTTTTTTTTGTGCAAACACTGGATTCATAAATTTTTCGCCGTGACTGAACTTTGGGGAGAGGTGTGTTCGCGTTTATCTGAAGTTGAAGGCACGCAATTTGGGGTTAAAGTGGCAGAACAATTTAGCGATTACAATAGGGCCTTCGCCGGCCATTCGGCTCGGGCCCTAATTATTGTCTCCTAAAATAATGAAAATGGAGATACTGAGGTCAAAGATTATTGTGCCACTGAAAAGCTCTACTTCTGAATGAAAAACTGTTGTTTTGTCTGGATCAAGGTTTTTCTTTGTATTTGTATTTGTATTACTTTAAAATGTTAAAAACCCATTAACCAACAAAAATACAATAATGAAAAAAAAAAGAGGTTTGTGTTGGAAAGCAGTGTTTTTTTTTCTGTCATTCATTATTTCAAGTATTTGTTTTTCTTCCAGATGCTCATGTATTGCTTAAGCATTGATGTTCGGAATGAGGAGTGTTTATGTTGAATTCTTGCATGTGGTGCATGTAAAAATTGCAGAGTTTTACAATTGTGACCTCAGAATCAGTCAAAATTATCATGATTTGCCATAAAGGAGAAGCCCTAGCCTCTGCTCCTTGTCTTTATGTTTCAGGGGATTGTTATGGACAGCTGTGGGCAGTTTTTTACGACCCTTGAGCTTGGATCCTCTCAAATGTGAAGACTTAGACATTTAAGTGGTTGTTATGACTGCTAACTGAATCACTGCTAATGTAATAGATTTAGCTTTAAGATTTCATTACTGCTCTGGTTTGCTCACAAAGAAATCTTGAAAACTAATCTGTCGTACTGGAGCTGAGTTGATCGGTTTTGTTCTAATAGCAGATTAAGGGAATTTGGTACAACTTCACAGTCAAAAGGACACAATAAAGACGTTAAAATAAACTTTATATTTAGAGACAATACTTGTGATCTAAGAGATCTATTTGAACTTAAAGTCTTGAAAACATTTGATCACATTTGTGGAGGTTTTGTCTCTGTATTTGCAGTTTCAGGTAGCATTTTCTTCAAGGTCACGGCTCAGACTTTCAGGAATGGTTCAGTATTTTTTTCTCATCCTGACAAACTATAACCCTTAATTTATCAATTTTTTAGAGCTGACCCTGAATGCATCACAATATAACTGGTGACAGTCAATCATTTAAGGGGTAGTTCAGGTTTTTGAGGTGGAGTTGTGCGAGGTAAGAGACTACCCCAGTGCTACAGCTTAGCTCTCTCTCTAATCAGGAGTTTCTTGTTCCCCCTGCAAGAATCGATGGATGCTTGAACACTAGCCTTTAAGAAAATGCAGCTTTTCCACAGAACTCACAACAGTGACATAGTTGTATTGATAAACTCGGAAATGATTGACATTCATGATTGTCAAATGCTGAACTATATTCTCCCATACTCCGACCATGGATAGAAGAATGAGGGTCCCTTGTATTGGGAGCATGGGTCCATATTGCTGCCTACATAGAGTAAATACAAGTACATGGTGGACATTGACCACTCCCTTAACAGGGTCTTTTCCACAAGCACAAAAAGAATGAGGACACGATTAAACAATTCTACAATTCAAGAAACTCAATTCAGGTCCTCAAAGACCTTAAAGTGAGCTGCATCATGTGGTTTGGCTTCTTCAGACACCTTTTGAACTACACTAGTGAAAAAAATGAAGGTAAACTTATCAACTGTTGTCATAGCATCTGGGGCCATGTCAATCCTGTAGAACCTGAATGACTACACATATCGGCAAGGAGTGCATCAGGAAATTTTGCCGTATTGATCTTTTGTGCACAGGCCTACTAGGGAGCAGCCACTGCCAAAACGTAAAGTACATAATTCAAGTCAGATCATAGACCAGTCATTTCAAGATGGATGAAAATGCATTTTTCATTGTGAAATGATTTCAGTGTCATCCTTTGCTGGCTCGAATTCCCTTCATGTTGTAGTCACGTCTGTAGCTTTCATTTCTTTCCTCAAAATACACTGATTGGTTCGTTTATTTTCCAACTGAGTATAAGGTCATCCATCCATCGTTTATACTGCTTATTTCTGTCAGGGTCCAGGGGTATGGACCTATCACAGCTGGAATTGGGTGAGAGGCAAGGTACACCCTGAAGTGGTCAACAGCCAATCGCAGAGCCACATAGAGAGACAAACAATCATGAATCACACTCATATCTAAGGGCAATCTGGAGTCATCAGTCGACCCAATGAGCACTCTGTTTATTTTATTCTGTTTTTTTTTTGGTTACAATCCAACTCCTTTATTTACACCTTGTCTGTAACTGTTGAACACAGATGCACTGTCTTGAAAAATAAATGAGAAGATTTTGATTTTAAAAAAGAAAGGCCCTGCCAGATCCAATCTGGCAACTTTCTTCTTCCTGTGAGGCACTCGCACTACCTGCTGCACCACCATGCCACCCATGAGCAAAAATGTTTCGGCAAAATCGATCTGCTTGAAGGCAGACATGGAGTCTGGAAAAGAAAACTTCTCTGGAAAGTGAATTCTTCAGTGCTGTTGAAGTCTGTATCAGTCTGGTTTTGACTTTAAGTGCTTTGAACGGCTGCTCTCTGTAAATAAAGCTGCGGTGATGTTAAGAGTGTACCACATGCCACAGCTGTGCCCTACATGACCATACCGCATCATTCATGTCTTGAATATTAGGAGACATCATCAGCATGAATGTATCAGACCCTTATCTTAACACTTGGCCTCAGTGGAAAAAGGTTGCATTCATGTGATCTCACCTGCTGAAGCTGCAGACTCAGCTGCTCTCTCTGACTCTCCGGCTGACTGGGGATCAGTTTCTCCTTCTCCTCGCACCTCCTCTTCAGCTCCTCCACCCTGCTCCTCTCCTCCTCCAGCCTCTCTCTCTCCTGCAGTCACAGCAACAGAGTAAATCAGCTGAGGAGAAGGACCCGTCCTCACCAGACATTTTAAAGCACATCAACAACAATTTCTGACTAGACAGAAAGAATGAATGACAAATCAATTTCCCACCCATGTTTGTATTGTTTGTTCTGAAAGACATCTCTATTTCATGGTGGAATTACTCATCTGTGACAGTATCTTGTGTCAATGCAGGCTGACAATAGAGAGTACGCATGAGACGTTACAGTAAGTCAGTGATGTTCCAGTCACTAAGTAGTAGAAAGCCAGACGAAATAAAAAAATAAGAGCAGCAATAAGCTCTCAATCAGAGGTAAAGTATCATATTTCTACAGTTATGCTTTAACATGTTTTCCATGGGAATAGATAGATCCTCACCTGATGTTCTGTTTGTAGAAAGGTTTGTATTTTTAAGATTTTGATAGAAAATTTCTTATAACACTACCACATTTGCATGCAATATATCACAGTTGTTTATGAAAACAGGTTGAATATTAGTTTAAATAAAAATCAGGACCCAAAATATCAGCAGATCAATGACACAGAAAATGAATGACATCTGAGGAATCTAAGAAAAACATATGTTTTTACTGTTTGTATATAAACCCTACAATATCCTAATCACAATGCCGAGGTTATGGCAAAAGATTTTAGATGGTTATATTCCGAAAGATCACAAATCAGGTGAAAGTGAATCATCTTGACTGCTGGTGGATAAATAAAAATCCTACATCATTTTTCATAAAGTGAAAGTATCTGACTTAAACAGTACTTGTGTTTACTGATAACATGAGTAAAAGCTGTTCAGTGTGTAGTTGTCACATTTGAAATAAATGCAAGACTGGTGTCAAGTTGCAGGAAGTTTACACTTAAAGGCAGCCTGCCAGAGTGTGTCGATGTACTGTGAAGCTGAGTACACCCTGCAACTTCATGAATACATTTCACAAACACTGGAATATTTTAACACACTACCTCAAACTTAAGTTAAAAAAAAGCAGAACACTCAGTGAGGTGTGATAAACAGCTAATGTAAAACTCTATTAAAACATTAAATTGAACTTCTGACTATTTATAAGGCTCATTTAGGGAACATGAAGTTTTCTTGAGTGCTATGAAAGAGAATATTCAAAGCTTGAGGACCTGTATGCTCCCCCAGGTTCTACATGTTAATAGTAGCTGCTTATTAGGTCTAGCTTAAAAAGTAGGGATCACTGTCACATGTAAAAATCCTCCATTCATGCAGAACCTTCCACAGCTTTTCTCCTTTCCTGCACTACTTCTGTAACCTGGCATGCCATAAAGACAATGTAGAATATATCTATATACTATAGTGCTGGGTTAAAAAAATTGATTTAATCGATTTAAATCGATTTTCCTTTAAATGGTTCATAATCGATCCATAAAATCCAAAGATCGATCTTTTAACTTGGGTAGTTTCTTCCTTCTTTGGATGTGCAGAGAAGCAGCCTGTGGTATCAACCCTGCTAGTCTCGTGTGACCAGCGTTTGGCATTGCTTTCTACTGAACAAGCTCTCATGAGATGTTACTGCAAACAAACATGGTGGAAGCACTATATGGGCACCACTGGCAAGTTTAAAAGCTGATGTTTGGATGTACAGTATTTTAGATTTAACAAGAACAAAGGAAAATACAAGTTGGACAAAAAACAAGTAATATGCAGAATATGCATTAATGCATATCATTAAAATATGATTAATGTAACTGCTTTGGGTTTAGTTCTTCATGTTCAAACAATTTTTAATGACGTACCAGGTCAAAAGGTCACTTTTTACATTTACAACACTATTTTAACTAAGACATCCCAGACTGAATAAATATCGAATTGAATCGTGAATTGAATCGATTTGAGACCTTGTAATATCGGATCGAATCAATCCAGAAAATCTGAATCGATACCCAGCCCTAATATACTATGTATATATATACATATATATATATATATATATATATATATATATATATATATATATATATATATACATAGTTTGGGGAGGGCAGAACTTTTCCAGAGCATCACCAGCAGTAGGGATGGGAAATGATAAGATTTTACTGTTTATCAACTCAGCTTGTTGATCTGATTAATGAACGACATTATCCAATCCTGCTCATGTTCTACGTTATAACAATATCAAACATGGCACTCCTGATGTTCAGTGCCATACTGCTTAGAAAATGCTCACGGAAAGTCTCTTTGCCAAAAATGTATCCACAGTTTTAACCGCTTCCACTCCCTGTCTGCAATTATTTTTTAATCCTTTGTTATCAAGACTGTTTCTATGAGAGTGTGACCACCTTGATTTGCAGAACAAAGCAGAAGGGATTGATTAGGATGATATTGATTCTTTGAGTCAACTGTTTGAGTATCAACTGGAATTTGTTTTTGATTCCCATCCTTATCCAGCAGGTGACTGGACTATTAGTCTGTCATCCACCCTAATTTCAGGAAGACGAGTTGCTTTCTGCTGTTGGCGCGTTCATAGCTCAGAGTTTTGCCAGATGAATATGACAGATTACAGATAATCAGTCTTCATTGCAGTGTCATTTATTCTTAACTGAAAGTCTGTTTATGATTCACTCTCTGCTATCACATCTGCAAAGATTCTCACCACTAGTTGGTTTGTTTAATTTTTCTGCAGAGGCATGTCCTGCTCACTTGTCCAGCAGCATTTCACACATGACTACATGTTCCCATGGCAACAGTAAACAAACAGTCGCTGTTATCTGTCCCATGTCTCCTATGAAGTTACGAACTTCTGGAAACTTAAGGACATATTTGAGGTAATGCAAGTTTATTTATTACAAAGAATCAGTTAATTTAGAAATATAAACATCAAATTTGAAGTACTGTAGATTTAACTCAGGTTTGTATGTAGTTTGAAGACTGCTAGAGTATGTTTGATCATTAATGTTAAAAATAAATATACTGAGCAACCTTGATCCAGCAGTGTTCTCTCTGTCTTGGATACTCTGTAAGCTTCCCTTTCCCACATGAGTCTAGTCCACTTGGACTGGTTGATCTCTCTGCACTAGGGTAAATGGTCAGTTTAGCACTGCTCAGGCCATGTTGTCAACAACTCAACATTCTTTTATTATCTCTGCTTTACACTGGGCATATTTCAAGCCAGTGGACTCAAACTGCTGACAGAGCAATGGCAGGACAGCACTTTGGTAGGTCTGTTTGGGGAAGGTGGGAGAATAAGTTATTTCAGGGAGCTACTGATGCTCTTATCGGTGAAGAGGGAGGACGAGGCTGTCAGCCTTTTATCCTGTGTACTGTAGATCTCTCTCATGCAGAGCAGGCATGTAAAACACACTAAGCGGCATTTAAAACTTTCAAAATGATAATATGGGCACTTAATGTTGACCTATGTAAACAATCAGCTTGAAATTTCACAATGCGTGACTGGCTTCAGGCTTCCCCATCACCAAGAGATGGAGAAGTTTCATGCTATAACTAGGGCACTAAAACCACATTTAAAGGATAAACTTTTTTTTTAACTAGTTTTACCTTTGGTCTGTCTTTCTGTTTTAGCTCCTGTCTCTGTCCAGCCTCTTTTTGCAGACTCTGCAGCTTCTGTGTGTGTTTGAGCAGCTGGTTCTGCTCCGTCTGCAGCTCTCCCTGCAGCAGCGCGATCTCCAGCTGCAGCTGAAAGGACAGCAGACATCGCTGAGGTGAATCACACTGACCAGGAGTTGAGGTAGACACAGATATACATTCTTTTAAAGTGACTGTGATGGTGTTTGGAAAAGCATATGAGATTAAAATGTGCAGACTTCAGCAGAGACATTACAGAATTTATATTAGTGTACACTGTCTTCTAGCTTTGGTCACTTATTTGTTCAAGAATTACACATTGAAAAACCTCTTATGAAACCTTAAATACCTTCATGTTCTTATTGTTTCATGTCCCTTTTTGCTGAATATTTATCTCATTGATCATCAAGAGATCTGCTCTTGCAACTTTGGTATTTAAACAGGTATTGATACAGTTTGATTGTTACTAAAATTAAAATTCTGTTATCATGATAACTCCAGGGTTGAGGCATGGGCAGAGAAGGCTCAGACTGTTCAGCCTGATGACAGGAGTTCAAATCAGTGGTGACAAAGGCAAAAGGAGGTCCTCGCAGGTACTGTTAGTTTTCCTGCAGCGACATGAGTTCAGGTCGTTCTCCAGTGTTTGGGAGTGCTTTGTCCAGTTGTCTTCAGTTTTATCTTTCAATGATTTGGAGTCAGTAATTCATGCTTTTATCTCCTCATATACAGCACTTTTGCATAAATCAGGCCTCCATCTCTCATCTACAGTTGGTTCAAATGGATTTTGCTGAAATTCTCAGGAAATGTGTGTAAATGGCCCAGCTTAAAATGATTAGATTTTGGTGGTGATTCACTGTCATTAGCTAATGATCGTTTTTGCTCAATAACCATTTAACTAAGAATGATCTCAACAAGATTCTGAGTGCTAGATGTGTGTTTTCAGGGTAAAGAAATCCAATTATGATGGTAAATTTATCATGGAACTATTGCTTATAGATGTAACAGTAATACGTGAGCTGCCTTGGCTGAGGTTTGTGCTCTTCGAGTGCTTTCTAGTTATTTGATTGTATCTTGCCTTTATTATTGTTGCCTGTCTGACAGCAACTCTGTATAGAATTGACAGAAGTCACCTGTCCTATTCTCTGTGATTTCTCTTTCTAGTTAAATGATAAATTGTTTGTTTTTAGCTTAATTGAATCAAACTAGGGATGCAAACAATTAATCGATTATCGATTAATCGTTGATAAGAAATTACTCGATTAAAGTAAATTAATTGCAATTAATCGAACAAGAAGAAGACGACAACAACAACAAGACAAACGAGAAATGGTAAGCTGGCAAGATGAAGAGTACAAGATGGAGTTCGGTATGGAACCACTTTAAGTTGGTTCATGACGACAAAGATGCCAAATGCACAATCTGTGGAAGTATTTTAAAGTACAACTCCTCCACAACTTTGCTAAATTATCACCTCAATACGTCACATTCTGTTAGGAATAAATCTTTTATTAAGGAATATGACTTGCATTTTCTCTTTCATAAGAAAGATAGCATTTTCATAGAAAGGAACCTTTTGATTCAGAGGGGAATTCAGCTTTGCAGAAAAATTGCGGCTTATCAAGTAATCGATCATCGATCGATAAGATGAAACAACTATCGATTAATGAATTACTCGATAATTTGCATCCCTAAATCAAACTAATTTGACATTTTACATTTTTCATGTCTTTTGGGCCTAAATTGTCTCATGTGCTCACCTCAATCTTCAGCTCCTCCTTATGTTGGTCGATCTCTGTGATCCGCCGCTGGATCATAGATGGAGACTGTAAGGTCCTCAGGGAGCCCCCCTCCAGTTTTTTAACACAAGACTGACAAGAGTAAAAAAAAAAAGAGACAGTCACTAAATCTGAACTTAAACCAATAAAAAGTTCAAACCTTTATGATCAGCTTTGGTTTAAGCTGCTTGTCCTGGAGATGTTTTTAAGACCTAAAGACTCAAGTTCATATTAGGCATCATCTTTGACAGCTTTATCTCACCCTCTCACTCTCCGTGCTGCTACTCTCTGTATCTGACTCCGCCCCCGAGGAGGCGGGGCTCTGGCCGCCCGCCACTCTTGTGATCCACGGCGGCCGCAGGCCCTGCTGCCACTGACTCCTGGTGCTCTCCATGTTGTGTTGGGGCATCTCTGAAAAGCAAAGAAGGAGGACTTTAATAAGAAGGAGGCGGGGGCTTCGTATGACTTTGGAGAATATTGTGGTAAGCTAATCCGCAGCACAGTCAGAGGCGTGCACAGGATCAGCTGACAGCTCACAAAGGGGATATCACAGCTGAGCAGTACTGCATAAGTACTTAAAAAACAGAAAATCCCCCCTCGGCTTTCAGGAACCGGTGTGTGAGGGAGAAATCACTTTCACAGTGAAAAAGAAAGCTATAATGAAAGAGAGAGAGGAGGTTTCAGGATGTGGGTGACGGCTTGTGGTTGTGTTTCAGGGTCTCTTTCTTAGTGAAGGACTCTGGTGTTTGTAGAGCGATAAATAGGCTTTTCTTCCTGAGGCTTTTGATGTGTACAAGCAGCCAGAGAGTTTATGAATGGACCTCGGACAATCAGTGAAAAACTACAAGGAGAGAAAGCACACAATAAAGTTGGAGCACATCAGAAAAGTCTTTGAAGCCTTTAAAATTTGTGACATTTACTTGTGCAAATATCACTATAGGGTATTTACATCAAAGTGAAACCCAACAGAAGAAGATTGTTCAACCTATATGCCTTTATTTTTGTCTCTTTGTTCATTTTACCCTTTATCCCCCTACACTGTTGTTTCTCTTTATGCAGAGAAGAACCAACGTGTGGGAAAATATGTCTAAAATCTGTTGTCATACCTTTTCCCACCATCTTTCCTCGCCCTCTGTGCCCTCTCTCTCCTCTTGAATCCAGACCTTATTAGGCTGTAGAGGATAAGGGAGCAGTGAAAGAGCAGAGATAAATATACAGCTGAGATATGAGTGAGGGCCTCCAAACAGCTACTGGCACACTGACATCGAGAGAGAGAGGCCACCGAGGAGAGACGGACAGAAAGCAAAGAGAAAAGAGCAAGAAATACGGCTCACAATAGCACGTCTTCAGGATCAGTTCCCCTTTCATTTTTTATCGTCATGTGTCATGTTTTGTCATTTCGGTTTTATTTTGAAACCACTCAGCCTTCTCTCTCTCATTTCAGGTTGTGTTTCCTGCCCTCCCCTCTGTGTGTGTCTCCCTGCTGCTCCTTGATTGTGGTTTTCTCTAGTTCTTAGCTAGATTATCTTTTTCCACCATTTCATCACGTTTCAGCATTTTTTCCTCATGACCATCCATGCTTTTTGAACTCTATAAGTTCCTCTTGACTAATCTTCTGCCTGCAGTTTTTGTTAGCTCTGCCTGTATCCTGTCTGATCTCCTGTGCAGCGAACCCGTTGTGCTTTTGGGTACCTTTCTGGTTCAGCTCTGACAAAAGAAGCTGAAAGTCAGCGTCTCGTTACAGGATGAGTTGCAGTTGGGACGTAAAGCTTTAAGGAACTGTCACCAATAATGCCATACATCCCACATTGTATAAAATATTAAGAGTCAAGGTTAAATTGAATCAGGAATAAAGAATCATGTCAATATTATATCATGGGTCAGGTGATTCCCACCCTGAGTAGGTATGGTTAAAATACCAGATTTGTGAAGATACATTCCAAAACTATTTGCTCACCCAATCCAAAAAATCAGAATCAGATGTTCCAGTCACTTCCATGTCCACAGGTGTATAAAATCAAGCACCTAGGCATGCAGACTGATTTTACAAACATTTGCGAAAGAATGGGTCGCTCCCAGAGCTCAATGAATTCCAGCGTGCAACTTTGATAGGATGCCACCTGTGCAACAAATCCAGTCGTGAATTTTCCTCGCTCCTAAATATTCCACAGTCAACTGTCAGCTGGATTATAAGAACGTGGAAGAGTTTGGGAATGACAGCAACTGACGGAGCGGGGTCAGCGGATACAGAGGCGCAAAGTGCAAAGAGGTCGCCAACTTTCTGCAAAGTCAATCCCTAAGGACCTCCAAACTTCATGTGGCCTTCAGATTAGCTCAAGAACAGTGTACAGAGCTTCATGGATGGGTTTCTATGGTTGAGCAGCTGCATCCAAGCCATACATCACCAAGTGAAACGCAATGCGTTGGATGCAGTAGTGTAAAGCACGCCGCCACTGGACTCTAGAGCAGTGGAGACGCGTTCTCTGGAGTGACGAATCACGCTTCTCCATCTGGCAATCTGATGGACGAGTCTTGGTTTGATTGTTGCCAGGAGAATAATACTTGTCAGACTGCATTGTGCCAAGTGTAAAGTTTGGTGGAGGGGGGGTTATGGTGTGGGGGTGTTTTTCGGGATTTGGGCTTGGCCCCTTAGTTCCAGAGAAAGGAACTTTGAATGCTTCAGCACACCAAGACATTTTGGACAATTCCATGGTCCCAACTTTGTGGGAACAGTTTGGAGCTGGCCCCTTCCTCTTCCTACATGACTGTGCACCAGTGCACAAAGCAGGTCCATAAAGACATGGATGACAGAGTCTGGTGTGGATGAACTTGACTGGCCTGCACAGAGTCCTGACCTCAACTAGAACCTTAACCCCTGCCTTTGGGATGAAGTAGAGCAGAGACTGAGAGCCAGGCCTTCTCGTCCAACATCAGTGTGTGACCTCACAAATGCCCTTCTGGAAGAATGGTCAAAAATTCCCATAAACACACTCCTAAACCTTGTGGACAGCCTTCCCAGAAGAGTTGAAGCTGTTATAGCTGCACAGGGTGGACCAAAGTCATATTGAACCCTATGGATTAGGGATGGGATGTCACTTCAGTTCATATGCGAGTCAAGGCAGGTGAGTTAATACTTTTGGCAATATATGGCCCTTTTCCACCAGCACGCCTTGGCCCTAATCTACTCGGCCCTACTCAATTTGCAGCGTGTTTCCACTAGCCTGGAACCTCCTAAAACAAGCTAGTTTTAGTACCTATTCAGCTCTGGTTCCAAGCTAGCTGAGTCGATACTAAATAATGACGTCACCAACTGCCGGTTACTGATTGGTCAGACAATGTAGTCAAAGATGAGTCATGAGCGCGACGACCTAACATGCTAACGGTAGCTACCATTAGCTTACCCTCATACGTCTTTTCTTTGCAGCTCGACTGCTCTCATCCTTGGCTTCATTCTGTTGTATAGCTTCAAAAACCCTCCTGTTCTTCTCAAGGGGTATTTCCTCTTGCCACCTCCAGCCTTCTTCTGCTTTCCTTTTTTACTCAGTTTGTGAGAAAAACCCACAGATTGTTGTGTCGCGCTAAAAATGACGTCACTGCAGAGCTGCTCAGCGACACTGCACCCTGTTGGGCAGGCGACTGGGGCTTGTGGAAAAGCAGCACAAGGCGAGTAGAGTAGAGCCGGGTAGATTCGAGTAGAGTAGAGTAGGGCTAGTGGAAAAGGGCCAATAGTGTATGTCTCTAATAGCATCTTCAGTCTTTTGTTTTCAAACTTCAGTGGAGTGTTGATGTGTATTCAGCAGCGCATGTCTAAAGTCAAGGCTTTCACTGTTGGGTGTATCTGGGTGACAAAGAGAAACTACTACTGTGAAGAGACAAAAGTTACATATATTGCTTGTTTAAGTAAGTAAGTCAGTAAAGTTTATTTGTACGGCACCTTTCTGGAGTAGAGGCCAGGAAGTGCTTCAAAATGAAAACATTGCCTTAGTTCCTCATGTGTCTAAACAAGTATGAATGAAATTATCAAATACTGATGAATAACTCAGTATTAGTACACGACCTCCACCATCAGTCCGTGATCTGGTGTTACGTGCTACATTGCAAAGCTTAAGCTTCACTTCCAAAAGTACAATAACACAAGGATAATTTACTGTTATTTTGACCCACTTTAAAAAACTTCCACTGAGCTCTGTGACCTCCTGCTTTCCAGAAAACACAGTCAACTTCCAGTAAAACACACAGAGTGAGTTTCAAAGTGAGTCATGTTACAAAATAAAACAAACATCGGTGCTAACGTGAAGTCTGACCTCCAGCTGAAGTCCATTCAGATACACTATCAACTGCACAGAGCAATCAAGGATGAGAGTTCATACTCTGAAATATGCCTTATTTTCCCAGCCTTACTGTATATCAAAACAGCAGCAACAGAGCAAGAGAAAAAGGTGAACAAAGTTCAGCCTGAGAGTCAGATCAGAGAACAAAACAAACTTTTGTGCCCAAAATAATTAGACTTGATTGTAGGGAGGGAGCCCCTCTGGAGACCAAGATAACAGAACAGAGACACAGTTCAAAATAATGTTTGCGTTGGTGTTAGTGTGTTTGTGTCTTTGTGTTATGTAATAAAATCCAAGAAGTAACACGAGACTGAACTGTCCAACTCCCAAACTGATCCCAGAGGACTTCATGACTCTGCAGCACTAATCATCTACCGCAGAGAAGTAATAACCAGCGACAGCTGATTCTCAAATATACACACTCACACACACACACACACACACACACACACACACACACAGCCAAAAACACACAGTTTAGACTGCAGAGTGAGTTTTGTGTTCAACAAGACAGCAGGATCATATCATCCCATAAAATTCATTATCAAGCTGAAGCTCTGCTGAAGTTTTAGTCCTCTTCGTATATGAGTTTGATTCTAAAAAAAACAAACAATCTGAAATAGGTATGAGAATTACCACTGATATATCTAAAGTCATTATTGACGATACCAATATTTTGTGACTAAAACACAAAGTCCCTGCTTCCCTTACATTGGCCTGTTCTTTTCATGGTTTCAGCCCATTTTGTTGGAAACAGATGTAAAGAAAGAAACACACTATTTTATCATAAAAAATGATTCTTTGGATTTCTTAAAGTGTACCTTAAGTTATGAAGAGGTAAACCGTCATGTAACAATGGGGAATTTCACCACTGTCAAAGCAAATATACTGAACATTTTTGGACGTTTTTATGGTCAAAATATTGGTTGTAAAAATCTGCAAACATTTTTATACCTCTTGTCAGTACTGATAATCAACTCTTGGGCAAATATCTACTAGTACTAATGTTAATCAAATAAGACATGCATTCCTAAAAATATCAGTACTGGTATCTATTTCGGCAATAATAAATTGGAAAATTCAGCATATTGGACATCAGCAAATATCCAATTTTGTGCATCCCTAATAATTACCTTGTTAATTAAGAAATACAGAGCAAAAATTAAGTTTTATACAAAACTGTTCCTCTTAACAAATTGTTGTTTGTTTGTTTGTTAGCAAGATTAGACAAAGACTACTGGACATATTTTGCTGAAATTTTTAGGAGATGTTGGCAATGGCTCAATGTAAAAAAAAAATAGATTTTGGTGGTGATCCAGACAACTGCCATTAGCTAATAATTTTTTTTGATCAATAACTGCCTAAATAATAATGATATTAACATGATTTCAGGTGCTAGGTGTGGGTTTTCAGGGTCAAGAAATCCTATTATGATGGTAACTTTTACTGGAACTATGTAACAGTAATATGTGAGCAATCTTGGTGGGGGTTTGTGCTCTCCAGGTGCTTTCTTGGTTTCCCTTAAGAACTTAAAGGTGCTATGAGGAGAATCTATTTCCAGGGACATAAAGACTCTGCTACCCATGAGCACCGTCGGCGACTGTTGTAAAGACATGACACAAGCCAAAGCGTGTGTTTGTTGTGATGCTAATGAATGCAGCTCAGACCTTCCTCAGAACTCTGCATTGCTTTATAACTTCTTTTTTCAACAACTTACAGGATGCAAACTGACAAGGTAATGTATCTCTTTCTAGTTATGCAGCGGTAGTTTTTGATGTGTGACAACAAGCAATTTTTGGAAAACTTAGTATCGTAGTTTTGCAGCCGGCTATATGTATTTTTTTATTTATTTAACCTTTATTTAACCAGGTAGAAGACCCTTTGAGATCGAGATCTCTTTTGCAAGGGTGACCTGGCCAAGAGGTCAGCAGCACACGTCAGTACATAAATAAATTACAATAATGCAAGATTAATTTTAAACAGACAATACTTAGAGATATTGAAGGTAAAATGCTAAAGTGACTCGCAAAAACAAATAAAACGCAAATATATTACAGGATATAATTAAAAACAAAGTGCTTTGGAGGAAAAGTGCTACAGGGTGACTCACAAAACAGTTTCATAAACACAGGCACTGGTCCATGGTCTCTTGTCTGTCATTTAGCATGGACCGAAAGGCTCCAAGAGAAATAAGTTCGGACAGATTAAAGTCGGTCTGTAGAGGATTCCATGCAGAGGGAGCAGCAAAGCTAAACGCTTTTTTACCCAATTCAGTCCTGACAGGAGGAACAAACAGACGAATGATGCCTTGAGAGCGCAAGGCATGAAGGCTTCCAGTTCTTTGAAGAAGAGAACAAAGATAAGAAGGAACCAGTCCAAGAAGAGTCTTGTAGATGAGGATCATCCAGTGCATATACCTGCGAGCACTCAAGGAAGGCCAACTGGACAAAGCATAGAGCTCACAATGATGGGTTAAACGACTACAACCGGTAATGAACCTCAAAGCGCAATGATAGACATCATTCAAAGACAGTAGGCATTTACCTGAAGCAGACATATAAAGAACATCCCCGTAATCCAGTAATAGTAAAAATGTTGCAGATACAAGCATTTTATGAGCCCTGAGTGAAAAGCAGGACTTATTTCTATAAAAAAAAACAACTTTCACCCTGAGTTTTGAAACAAGTTTGGCAATGTGAGCTTTAAAGGAGAGCTCCCGGTCAATAAGAAAACCCAGATATTTAAAATTGGCCACTGCCTCAATGGGCACACCCCTTGAGGTAAAGATTTCAGGGAGTTTCCCTGACAAGTCACTGTTGTTTGAGAACACCATCAGTTTGGATTTATCTGCATTTAAAACCGGTTTGAGTTTTTGCAGCCGACACTGAAACAGATTAAAAGCAGATTGCAGGTACTCAAAAGCCTGGATATAAGAGTTAGAACAACAATAAATTACAGTATCATCTGCATAAAGATGATAAGAAGCGTTCGACATGTTGACACACAGGCTGTTGATGTAAACAGAAAATAAAATAGGTCCTAAGACCGAACCCTGGGGTACACCTTTTGAGACCTCCAAATAAGAAGAGGAAGAACCAGCCATATATCGCTACTTACAGCCCGGTGCTCTAAGACGTGTCCGAATAATATAAATTTGCTCTAGTTTTAATTGTCTTGTTCCCGAAGTTGAGTATCCAGGCCAGTCCAGCCCTGTCCGACCCGAACATGAAGCTAAGGAATAGCATTTGTAGATAACCTATTTTGATGCTATAAAACTCATCTTAAAGTGTGTATTTCGATCAGGCATATATCTAAAAGTGAGACTTTTTTGTAATTACTTAAAAACTCCTCATAGCATCTTTAATGTGTTTCAGAATGGGTAATGTTTTTCTGCTTTTGTATAAAAATTCTAAATATGGTTCCCTCTTAAGTTCCACACCACTAGTCTACAAAAAGACTTCACCAAAGTACTCAAAAGACAGACATGCATGCAAAATAAAACATGACCAAGTCTCAAACATAATCACAATCTGTCCGGTCCAGTGTTTCTTAAACTGAAAGTTGTGCAGTAGCTTCGACATCATAAACAAATCCACAGTAGCGCTGTGAAACGACCGCGTCCCTGTTCAATCCACTCACAGACTGACAGAAAGAAAAGTGTGACTAAGCATTGTGTACACAAAACCATAAAGTCAACACAGACAACAGCCATATTCCACCAACCTCACACAGGACAAAAGGGCTGTGACTGTGGCATTCAGTGTGTGGGTGTGAATGCTGATTACAGCCTGTCAGTATGCTTTCAATGCAGTGCACTATATGGAAAACATGTCACACAGCAAGCATGTGAGCTCAAATGCTCTGTAAAGAGGGGGCAACATACAATGACAAATTAATCCACTGAGGCCCCGCTCACAGGTCACAGCAGCTGCAGCTCTCCACACATGACAAAATGAGCAAATGAATTTCTTTAATAATATAATATTCAGATACATATGAGGTAATTTGATAAATGACAGACATGCAATCAAAATGTATTTGTTTCTCAAGAAATATAAACATATAAAAACAAAATCAGCTCTAAACTGCAACAATAATAAAGGGCAACAATTGTAATCTTTGAATGTTTGGAGACAAACGTAAATAGATAAATGGATTGGAATAGAGATATGGGACCCAGCTTTTTCAGGGACAGATGTCTAGGTCATTGTGTACTTTAATGTTAAAATAAAGAAGTGATCCATGTTTGCAGAAGGCAAATTTCCCTCAAAACAGGAAGCCGTGTTTTTCTTTTGTCCTCTTTTTCTTTTTAATTTTTTGCTTTCTCCTTAGGCATGAGCATTTACGTTTATTTGAATTTACCTGCAGTTTTTGAAATATCTGTAGGCAAAAAAAAAAAAAAATCAGACTGATGTATTTCCAAGAGCAGGATTTTTGCAGATAAAGTGATTTTTTTCTTAAGTGCTGTATACCACAGAGCAAAACAAATATTTAAAGTTAAAGGTCCCTGAATCAAATTGATTATGTTAAAAAATATTTTCCCTAATTGTATTCAAAATCCCTGGCACAGGTCAAGCTTCAATTTTGTAAGCTCCAGGTTTATTCACATTTAGTTCCAAAGAAATCTCATTGATTTCTATGGAAAGTTTCCAGCTTTGAAATTTCCAAGTACTATGCAACCCTACCTGGCACACACAAAGATTTTGAAAATCTTAAATGATTTTGAAACTTTGGGACCCACATAAGAAGACAAATGATGACTGAAATTTCACCTATCAAACATGACCTTAGTGTAAAAAAAACATAACAGACAGCACTGGGAGGATTTCAATGTCACTTGGGGTTTGCTCTCTCTCATCATTGAATGTCTTGATTTGTGTCCAGCTCTTCTTCTTATTAGCTTGTAATATATAATTCACAGGTCACTCTTAGTAGACAACCATCTTTTGCCAAAAAATAAGAAGTTGGTCCTCCATGTCTCAAGTCAGGCTAACTCCATGCTTTGCCTTTACTCTTGTTGCCATGGCTACAATTGCTTGCTGCCTCAGTGATCTGCTCCTTGATTAGTTTGTGTGTGTCTGTCCTCAGTGCACTCCACATACATCAGGTTTTATGATCTGTCATTTTTACATTTTTGAAACAATCGCCACCACTACTGTGTTCCTATGCTGTACTAGTTTGCTGTGTTAATTTGTGACTGTTAGCCAGCTGGGTTCATTGTTATAATTTTCCATAAACTGTCAGAAAATAATAATCCGACACTGTATGTTTGATGAAGTCACCAGTTAACACAGTGACTATACTGACTGATACACCATCCCTGCTCCATATAAAAGGATAGCAATCTCATGCACTGATCCAGCGTTGTACGGTTAGTTTCATTTACGATGCGTGTTTTCGTACTCTACAAAATTAAACACAACCTTTGAAAACCATCTGAGCATGGAACTACTCATACTCATTAAATGTCCCTGTTCTGTCAGAGGGCTGTAATGCTCATAAAACAATGGCATGAAAAACCCAAAGAGGAACCTACGGCATGGATGACATATTCATTTTTCAGTCTCTAACAGTGGTGTCCTCTCTTCTGCTTCAGGCATTAAAACAAAAAAAGGTTATTAAGCTTGTGAGCTGGTAGGATATGTCACATGCTCTTTATTTATTTTCCACAATTACAGACCGGGGCTTCAATCAAACAGACCAAATTTGAACTTTTTCAAAGCCTGTGTTCAACAAAAGGCCTGACATCATCACATTTCTGTTTGATGGCCACAAAGTTTCCAGAGTGTGTAAGTTATTTTCATGATTTTATGGTCAAAAAAAAGCTTCTGAAGCCACTGGAGCCAGTACTTTGCTCTGACCATGCCCCCCTTAGCTCAAAATCTGAGTCATTTTAGAAAACTAATGTTTGTACTTTACAGGAAACTCAAAAAGTTTGTAATTTTATACTTTTCAATACAGCCTTGATTACCTTAGGGAGCCAAATGCACTAAAGCTGCAGCATCTCATAGTCAAGGAGTGACAATGGTAGGGATTTAAAATATGAAATTACCCCATAATTGTAGGCAAGGACTTCTTTTACTGCTGTGGCATTGAAACAGATATCAATATTGACTAATTTTTAATAGTCAGTTTGAATTTTGTATCATGAAAATACAGGTATCTTGTGAATAGTTTTACATGAAAGTAAATTTGACTAAGCAGGGTACACATATAAAGATTATCAGGCTGTTTTTTGACCCGACTTCCCCCTCCCCGACCAAGGACGACAAACACAGGACATAAAATATTATGTCTTATAAGATTATCGTATGAGACTGTCCTGTGGTCTGAGATGCAATTAGGAGTTAATTGTCCTGAGTATTGGCTCCAAAACGGATCAGTGCAACAACCCTAAATAATTAACTTGTTCAGTATTTACAACCAAAAATCTTTGTGTGTGGGAAAAGCCAATGACTCCCAAGTCATGACTCTGTGAATTGTGACGTGGAACGAAATATTGCCAATCAAGAAGCGAGTAGACTGAGGATCAAGGAAGCAGGCGAAAAAACCAAGCAAGGTCGTCTTGAAAAATGAAGTTTGGTGAACATTGGAAATGGAGGACCAGCTCACGTGGTCATGCTGTCTCCAGGATATTTTCCAAAGTCTTTTCTTTTTTTAGTTATGGATTTTTCTGACAAAAATAGTCCAGAGACCACCATCATTCCCTTTCCTTGTATGTCCTCTTCCATATTGCATGCTGTGTTTTCCGGTTGTTGCTACGTTTCTTCATTTTGTTAGATCACATGTGAGATATCTGGCGTGGAGGGCTAGATTCTAGATCAGTGGTGGGACAGCAACGTTGTGTGTGGTGTCCTGTGTTAAGGCCAAAACTGTTCAATGTACAGTATGTTTTTAATCTTCATGTGAGGGCTCACTAACAGATAAAAAACATCTCTTCAGCTTTTAGTTAAGTGTGTACCTCACTTAACTAAACTGGTACGAAGATATTTCAGGTTGTTTCACTGTGTGCTAATTGCTTTGCACTAGTTTCTTTTTAAGAGCAAACACCAGCTGCACCATTCACGTGTGTGCATGACAGCACGTCAACCTTTGTTTGATTTAATATGTAGATGCAGTTATCCGTCTTCCAAACATCTGGCTAAAACATTCCTTTAGGCCTCATTAGTGCACAGATCAGCTGTCATTTGCCAGAGTAATGCCCCGCGTGGACTCTCCAGCAGTGACCCCTCAACCTGCTGCACGTGGCTCCTGCTGGCTCGGCACTAAAGATCGAGGCGCTGTCATCGCAGCACAAGGTTACGAGCCAGAAAAGCAGGTGAGAGGAGTGTGTTTTGGCTGTCACGCAGCTGTCAAAGTCTGTGAGACGAAAGCGCCAACTCCTGAATGATGACAATGCATGTAACACAACACACATGCAGCTTCTTAAAGGAACACTACACCCAAACAACAATTTGGCCTCATTTTCTACTCACCCTCATGCTGAGCAACACTCTGGAGCACTTTTGTCAAATGCAGCTGCTCAATGCATTCTGAATGGTGCAGTTTAATCAGCCTGGCTATTGAACGAAACAGGCAACCTAAAACTTCTCAGCTCGGCAGAAGAATAGACGTATTTGGCTCATATCTGCGCTCACGTTTTGCTGAGTAATTGTCAGCATTCCTGTGGACTGATGTCTGATGAGCTGCTGTCAGTCTGAAATGCTGTGGAGTGACTATGACAGCTTTTTGTGGAGGGTTTTTTTCCTACTGTGGTTTCAATCATGAGCTGTGAATGTCAGGGTTCTGGCAGGAGTCCCAAACAATCTAGTATCATGATGCTTACTCTGAGGAACTAAGCCTGAAGATTAAAAATCTAGGTTAGAGGAGGAGGACAGACTGGTTTTACACCAACAGCAGCAGAGAGCATTATTTGAAAGTGTTCCAACCGTCTTGAAGATCATACACGAGCTTTTAAAACAATGCAGGAGTACTGTTTTCACAATGATGTTCTGCAGCCCAAATACTCTTTCATAGGCAATTAAATCATTCTAAATAGAGCTTAAACCTCTGCTGGACTAAAAAAGTTGCCAAGTGTTTGTGTTTTGATATAATATAGAGATATGTCTGGATCTCCTCTGTCAGTAAAGAGCATTGAGATGACATCTGTTATGATTTGGTGCAACACAAAGTAAAAATGCTCAATCGCTTGATCTATTTTCTTTAGTTCAGGCCTTTTATGAAAACAAAACTAGTTCACAAGTGAGGGAAGGATGGAGCAGGAGGTCAACAGGCGGATCAGTGCAGCGTCAGCAGTGATGCAGACAGGAACAGGTCCGTCATGGTGAAAAGGGAGCTGAGCCTAAAGGTAAAGCTACTCAATCTTTGTTCCTACCCTCACCTTCGGTCACAAGCTGTATAGTGACAGAAAGAACAAGAACGTGGGTACAAGCGGCTGAAATGAGTTTCCTCTGCAGGGTGTCTGGGTCCTCTCTTAAGTTGCCTCACACCAAAAGCGACTTGAGCGTCCTCGGCGATCACTCTCCATGCAAAGTCAATGTACATCCGCGATTAGGCGGGCCTAACCCTCCCGCGATGCGACTGCTGCGCACAAGGCGATATCTTGGCTCATCGCATGATGCCAAAGTCAAAAAAAAGTTGATCTTTTCAGGCAATGCTGTGTGTGGCTGTGTGGCAACAGCCAATCAGCTGTGTGTGCGTGTGTGACGGTACTTGTGACAGACAGTTTTTCTTCCGGACTACAGAGTAACAATCTATGCCCATGTATGAAACATTAGTCAGTGAGGACTTTAGTTCCGCCTAGACGGACCGCAGAGAATTCACAGACGATGCTGCTGAAGGCCATCAGCTGCAGTGTTTTGTGTTTGATTAGTGAGTGAAAAGGATACAGTTAGAATAATGACAGCTTATACATCCCATTAAATGATGTATGATATGACCTGGTGACACTTGAGCGGACGTGACGTCACCAAGCAACAGCAAGGCAACGGTGACCAAAATTAGGTATTTATGGACAGGCGACGTGACTTGAGTGGATGACGCGATTATGGTCGCAAAGTAGCATTCCGTGTGCAGCTTAAGGGGCCGTTTACATGGCACCGAAAACGCTCAAATCCGATAAGTTCTCACTGCGTTTTGGCTTTGCGTTTAGATGGAGCGCGTTGCGTTTTGTCTGAAAACGGAAACTTTTGAAAACATACTCCAGAGTGGAAAGGTTTGAATCCGCTCTCCATGCAGCTCCGTGTAAACCCGTATCAGAGCGTTTTAGGGTGAAACGCTTACGTCACCGCATGCGCAGTGGTCATTCACATGAAGCCTGCGCACACATACCAGGAACAACAACCGCTTCGGCCTTCTGTCGAGTAACATGTGAGCCTCTTACCGTGCTCGGTTTATTATCCAGACAAAACTATCCAGACAGATTAGTTGTCCAAACTGATTTGTTGTCCAGAAAAGAAACTCCTGCGTCTCTGTGTGCCTATTCGCCATTGTTGTTTGTGAAACGTTTTCTTCTTCGTTCATTTATTGTAGCAGCGCTGCCTCTCTGCAGACCTACACCGCCATCTACTGAACCGGCATGCACACTACAGGGGATTTACAGGGGATTAACTCGTCTCCAGCGTTGTCATCTGAAGCAGAAGAATTTGAAAACGTATAGGAAGAATCTTTGCATCTTTAAGTCAGGAGTTTCCATGTAAACGGCCCTTAGAGATAGGGTGAGAAGCTTGGAATCCCCCGGGAAGAGCTGGAACAAGTGCCAGGATGAGGGAAGTCCAGGTCTCTCTGCTTAGGCTGCTGACCCCAGATTAGCAGAAGAAGACAGTGAACGGTGAATCTAAGCAGATCTGCATGAGTCAGCTTGATCACCTCAGTCCACTGAGTCTGAATCAAAGAGTCATGCTGGATCAATTTCACACCATCATGATAAACTGGGACACTTATGAAACAGAGTCAAGCCATCATTGATGTTATTAGTAACACCTGTGGGTTTCTTCACACTAAAAATCAGCTGTGAAAGAGACTGCTGAACTAACAAAAGTCATTGGACATACATCTCTGTACAGGCTCAAAATAGGCTGTGAATAAAAAAAAACCTCTCCAGGTATATTGAGAAAGAGCAGTTATCAGCTCTCATCTCGCTGCTGTCTGCAGGTTCAGTGCAGCCTCAGAGATTCCTTTGGCATGAGTAATCCTGGGAAATCATGATGCAAGAAAAAAGTGATCCATTAATGACAGGCCAGGACTCAGGGCTCAGACATTTGACCAGAGGGCGGGTGGAACAAGGCGTGTGCATGATTGTGTTCATAAGACGGAATAACTAAAGACAGAAGTCCCAGACAACAAAACAACACAACTAGGACTGGGCAGTATGGACCAAAATGGATCTTAGCACTAGGCAATACACAATATATACCTCATTATTTTATTGGGAAAGAAAAATAATCATCACAGTAACAGGATTATAAACTTTGATAAATTATATAATTCCAGAAAAATCAAACAATAACCGTTCCTGTTTGATTGACTCATTCACAACAAAAATTCAAACATTTATCCCAATGGTTTCATCTTTCTCCAACTTTCCAAGTCTGTTCTTGTCCTATCCAAACTATTTTTGGAAGGTATTTCATGCATCAACATTTCTTTAATTTTAAAACCCCAGGGAGCATCCATAAACCAAAGTGCATGTGCTTGGAAGTAGAACAACAAAACAGATAATGTAACACAGTCACAAGAAGCACACAAGACTGTTTGAAGTTGCTGAAGAGTTTATCTGATGACTGTAGGCAGAAGCAGGCTTACACTACCCAATGACTCCCAGTGTTTGAGCTAAGCTAATTAGCAGTGGGCAAGGTCTGCCTGTCTCTTCCTTGTTACGGTGTCTATGTACTCGGGAGTACATAATGTGTGGTGTGTCTCTTTAAGAAAGTAATAAACTGCTCCTTACTCTATATTTGCTGTATTATCATTATCATTTGGTATTTACTTAAAGCTCTGCTGCTTCTTTATGAAACAAAAATAAAGAATGTGTAAAAGTAAACAGCATATACTTAAACGTCTGTCATCAGTCTACTCTTAATACCACACATACTGCCCAGCCCTAAATATGATCCAATCTTTCCTCACAATCCAGCCTCCGCCTACTCCCACCCCTTTGTTTACCCTGAGAAAGCTGATGGAGGGATAAAAAGTGAGATATCTCAAGGTCACCGTAAACAAAGAGAGAATTTATGTAAACTGAGGTTATTGTCATGGGACCAGGTTAGACTGAGGGGGCAGAAATAGGGCTATGAGAGGGTTACTGTGAACTCTTTTTACCGACGAGGTATGAATAATCTTAATTATATCAGCTCTAAAGTTAGCTCAAAGGGTGAAGGATGTATTATGAACTATAAATTTAACACTAGGACTGTTTTACAATCATAGCCACAGAATTTATAGTTTAAAACAAGGATGTTCTCTATATCAGGAAGCTGTATAATTTCCTCTTTATAGGTTTAAACAGAAAAAAATACCAAACAATAATTCAAATCAGCATAGGGTTTCAATCTTAAAGGTCCCATGTCCTAAAAAGTTAATTTTATTTGTTTCAATTTTGCTAGAAGAAGATTCAGGGAGAAGAACATTACATTTTTCGCTCAATTCCCAGTTCACAAAGGGCAGGTTTTATACATTTTGACCAAAGAAAAAGCATCTTTGATCAGGTCATTTATTGTTCTATAGGTACCGTGGATGCACAGGCACTTTTGATTTATCAGTATGAAGACATTCACTTGGTTGTATGAAGGTTGCAGGCCAACTTCTGCACCCTGTCTAAGCTGCACAAACATGTCAACAAACTTTGGAAAACTGCACGTAACTGGTAAGAAGGTTGGGAAGATTCTATATGTTTTTTTTTTTTTTTTTTGGTTATTTGGTCAAATATATGACTGATGTGTTTTAACTTTAGGTATTAACATTATTTTGCATTTGTGTCTGTAAAAGATGTAAAGGCATTGTCAACTGTGAACTTTGCTTTGGTTCTGTTGTAGATCTTTTTAAAGAAGGGAAACATGAAACATTTTTGACATTTTGATCCACTTATCCATCATTGTCTGTTATTTTTTGCTGATTTTATAGTTGTATTGTTTTTGTTGATTTAATTGAGTGTTATTGTTTCTATTCAGTACAGCTTCCTTGAGTGTCTTGAAAGACACTTTTAAATCAAATATATTATTATTATTATTATCATCATCATCATTATTATTATTGTTGTTGTTGTTGTTGTTATTATTATTATTATTAAAACTAAAAAGTAAAGTAATTAGTCACTTTTGATGATAAGTAGCTAACAGTGGTTTTACTATTTTTTCAGTAGCAGTGTGCTAAAGTAACTTCTGCAAAATCTGACAAAGGATCATTTTGGTTTTCTTTTTCTCATTAAAATAATAAAGATTTTACCATTTTGAAACACTGTGCTTTAGATAAAACTGGGACTATAACAAATATTAATAAACCACTAAATCGCAATACTTTTTTGCAGTATTTTAACTTTTTATTATTAATAATTTAGTAAAATTTGGGTAGTTTGTTTGCAGACTGTGAGACTGTAACAATACAAAATGGTTTTAAAATGATTATTTAGTGCAATACAATTGTGATTTATTACCCCATTTATAGTGATGTCGAGTGATGTACTGTATTGTCACTCATGTACTGCAATAAGTATGATATTTCCAGAATTGCTAACATATTCCTGGTTAAGAATGTCTTGGCAACATCAATTTTCTAAAATGTCAATAACAAATGTGCTCATCTGTGAGGTTCTTCAGACTATTCAGTGTTTCTGTCTTTGTGCCAAAGGCAGCAGCACCACTTTCTGTGTCATGTGACTGTGGAGAGAAATCAAACATATCAAACAGCACAGCTGCACCACCGGCTCACACACAGACACACAACACTGTTTTACTGCAAACTATTGTCACAATTGTCTGCATTGCTTCTCTCCAAAAGGCAGTTTAAAAAGTGACGCTCTGATTGTCTCAATCAGGGTCCATGCAGATTCCAAAGTTTGCTGATGTTTGTAAAAAGGACTGATATTGACCAATACTGACAGAACTGATGAGGATGTGCATCCTTAATCTTAAAGTCACTTTAAGATAAATACAATCACTTACCGGTGATAAATCCACTAACTTAGTTTAAAAGGAGTCAAAAATCAACGTAACACATTTTCTTTTCTATTGTAAAACTAAACCCAAAGATCTGATGGTCTGGAGCAGGGGTACCCAACAAGATACCTGTGAGCACCTGGTAGCCAGCAGGAGCCAGTTAGGTGCTCTCAGGGACATGTGTAAAATAACACAAGCTACTAGGGCTGAACAATTACTTGCAAATAAGATTAAATCACAATATGGCTTGTTGCAATTTTCAAATCGCAGACAGTGCAATATTTTTAACCCAAAATGTGTTGAATATTTTGGCATTGTGATATAGTTTCTTGCAATTTTATGCCTATTTTAAACTTTTTTAACCCAGTTTTTACAACTTTATGCCTATCTTGCTCCCATTCATCTTTTTTTTTGGCCACTGTCAGACCATGTTTGGAATTTTTACATGGTTTTTGAAATTTAATCCCAATTTTGCTGCTATAATCAATTTTCCTTAGTCACTTTTGAATTTTTTTGCCTTTTTTTTTTTGCAATTCCATACCTATTTTGCACCTATTCACTTTTTTCCGCTTTCGTACCATTTTTTTTAACCCAGTTTTTACAATTTCATACCTATTTTGCTTCTGTTCTTCACTTCTCCACTTTTTCTCAAATCTTGAATCCTTAGATTGATTTAATGTCATATTGATTATACTACAAAACGATCTACTGCTTATGTTTGTTTAAGAATACATAAGATGAGGAACATTAAAACAATCGCAGAGTAAATCCCAACTGCAAAATTAGGGAAAAATATCGCAATTAGATTATTTTCTCAAATCATTAAGCCCTACAAGCTACCATCACAGAACCTTGAAATAAATAGTCATTTCTTATTTTAATTAAATGTTTTGCTATAAAAATCAAACTCGATAAATGCAAAAATAACAAGTCAGCATGCGTTACATATTAAAACTGCCTAATTTTCCTAAATTTTTACCAGCATGGGGTCAAAGTTTACAAAGATACTGACACACAACAATAAATAATTGAAGATACATCTAAATTTATTGTTCTTGTAAAATATAATACTCTGTGATAAAAAATATTGTTAATTAAAATTTAAAATGTAAACATATAGCGTCACATGTAGCCTATCAAACATATATTCATTATTTTTTGCTAAATCATAACATTTTTATTACTTAAGAACATCAAATCAAGCAAGTAGAATCCCATAATACTCTACCATCCTCAGCTCAGGCTCAAGCCTTCGACTTAATTTTGTTAGTATTATGTTTGGATGTTAACGCTTTTATACATTTTGAATAGACTTCAACTAAACAAAAACTACGAAGAATAAAACAATAAAAGTGTGTTTTTTTTTTGGTCTATAATGCCCAGCCCTATGCTTAGTAGTGTGAATTATTTTTGTTTATCATTCATATCAGCACGTTTAGGTCAGACCTTAAAGTTGTCAGGTTTCTTTTCCTGTCTGTTTCGAGTGGGGAAGTTGTTGCTTGCCTGATATTTACAACAGGAACCGCACGAGCTTTGACTCTGACACTCTCTCTGTCGTCTGAAACTTAAAAGAACCAAAAACTCTCACCTGAGCACGAACTCCAGCCTTCTCGACAGCAGCTGTTGCTCCTCCAGGTTAAACCATAGTGGGAATGACAGAAACGAAACGCCAAAAATCAGCTGGACGTCACCTTCACAAACTTTTTCACGCGCTTTCACTTTCTGGACACACGGGTCAGGACAGTAGGCTAAAGTTTCCTCGCGCAGTCCCCGTGTTTGTGCGTGACGCTGACAGGCACGTTACGTCCCGCTTCCTGCTCGTTTATCTCCACCTGGTTTGATTCACTCCCTCCCCGCAGTCATGACAGCTCGGTCAGCGAGAGCTGCTGCTGTCGGCGTAAACAGGTGAGACTGGAGGGAAGCACGCGGAGGAGGGTGATGACGGAGGTGGGTGTGAACCAGGGGTGGGAAACCAAACTGGCGGCTCGGGGGCCACATGCGGCCCTCCTCTTCACTCAGTGTGGCCGGCCAGTTAAAATCTAATTTATGATATTGCAACTGCACAGATAAAAAAAAAAAATCTGCCAAGAAGTATTTTATTCTAATTTGTCTATGTAACACTTTGCACTCAGACACAACGTTTTACAACTTTAGGATTACGCAGATAAGTCGGAGATTACGTCACTCCCATTTCCCAGTTCCCAGTTCCAAGGTTAATGGAACGCAGCATAATTCCTCGTAAAACAAACAAAAAAACAAAAATAAACATTATTTATTAGAACAGTTTCAGTGCAGGTGTTATATGAAGACTTGTATGCACTTTAGAGTAAAGTCATCAAAAATCAAGCAAACTTCATAGCAATTTAATGATCAACACTTTTCTGACTTTCTACTTTTGTAAACATTTACTATGGTATTTACCGGTTATTAGTGCCCCTTTTTGTGTGTGCATGTTTTTGAACTCCTTATTCCGAGCTTATTTATGTCAGTGTTTCGTAAATAGTTGGGCTGGGGGGGGGGGGCACACTAGAAGTGGGGCTCGATTTGTCTGGGTAAGGGTATGGCAAAACTGAGGGGCCGTTTACATGGAAACTCCTGACTTGAAGACGCAAAGATTCTTCCTTTGCGTTTTCGAATTCTTCTGCGTTTAGATGACAACGCTCGGAGACGAGTTAATCCCCTGTAAATCCGCTGTAGTGTGCATGCCGGTTCAGTAGATGGCGGTGTAGGTCTGCAGAGACGCAGCGCTGCTACAACACACGAACGAAGAAGAAAACCTTTCACAAACAACAATGGCAAACAGACGCACAGAGAAGCAGGAGTTTTTTTTTTGGACAACAGATCAGTTCAGACAACAAATCTATCTGGATAGTTTTTTCTGGATAACAAACCGAGCACGGTAAGACGCTCACACGTTACTCGGCGGACGGAGGAAGCTGCTGTTGTTCCTGGTATGCGCGCAGCCTCCATGTGAAAGAGTACTGCACATGCGGTGACGTCAGCGTTTCCCCCTGAAACGCTCTGCTCTGTGTTTACACGAGGCCGGATGGAGGAGCGGATTCAAGTCTTTCCGCTCTGGGGAGCGGTTTCAAAAGTTTGCGTTTTTGGTGGAAACGCAACGTGGTCTCATCTAAACGGAAGGCCAAAACGCAACGAAATGTTTGCGGAATTGACTGTTTTCGGCGTCATGTAAACGGCCCCTGAGACCTTGCTTCCGAGGAGTTCTAATTGGCCACTCATGGTGTCAATCTAAAAGTTTACATTTTAATTGGCTAATTTGCCTTTTAGAGATAGTATTTGAGTAAAAATCATTGTGGGCTACATAACAACAGGCTTCTGTTGAATGTATTAGGTTAAAGTTGTTTTGTTTTTCAGTCATTAAAAACTTAATTTTACTGTTTTTTACAAAATAGAACCTTTTAGAAAGAGAAAAACTTGAAGATTTCAGGAGTTGATATCTCCATAGCATTTGTTCCTTTGACATGTAATAAATTTGCCTTCATCCTGCATTAGCATTGTTTATTTCTCACAATGCTTTCACATAGTCCAGCTTGGCTGATGTTGTTTAATGTGGAACTTTTTATTCAGTTTTATACCCTTTTATATACACTTTCAATCCATCATTTATCTGTCTTTATTGTCTCATTTGTATGTATATGTCATTTAAGTTAACAGGTTTTGGGGAAGGGTGGGGTTCACTGAAATTACATTGTAATATTCATGTTCTGAATTACATATTCTTCTTTTCTATAAAAAAAAAACAAAACAAATGAAAAAGTATAAATTAAGTTCAGATTCACTGCCTTAACAAAGTATTTTCAAATGCTTCAACACCATTTTAGATAAATAAAATTAGCTGTATAGTTAATAAGTTTTGAGCTCAGAAATGTTACGGTAGATTTGATTTATTTATTAATTGTTTAAGGATTGATGAAATTGATTATCTCAATGATAATCAATTTACTTTAATTTGTAACAATGTGGCCTAACTTTTCTGTCTTTGCAAATTAAAACAAACTCAAGTAACCTACCTTTAATTCATAGTTAACTTCCTCACCACAGTTTCTACTCCCACAGAGACAGAGAGAGTCCCGTGCAGCTCCAGCACAGAAACAGGGTTTCTATTCTTGGAACTGACGGGGCTTTCTCATTGTGAAGTCCTGAACCAAAGAGTCATCCAGGCAGACTGCCAGTTCACTGAGAAGTTAAGGCCCCTTTAATGTTTTTCATGTGAGACTCGCAGGGAAAGACTTAAATATTAATTCATACAAGAGGAGACTAGACGGAGAAGGTCAAAATAGGGTAGGGGAGACTGGGGTCAGATGTAACGTCCTTATTTCTCCCCTCCTGAAAGCATTGTGAGAAATTCTTGGCAAGGTACTGTATGACAAAATGACATAAACTTTGCCCCTGTTTGTATTTTGCTTAACACCAATAGATGCATTTTGTTTATGGAAAACCGGGTTTATACTTTGGGTTAAATCAAGTTTATGTATTCATATTTGGTGACTTTGTTCTGGTTATCTGGCATGCAAACTTCATGTTTTTTAAACATGAAGTTTTCCCATTTGTTAAAAGTAACTGATAATAAAGTTACTGTTATAATTTAAGAAAAAAGAATTGAAGATGACTGATTCATGTTATGGTTAAAGCGATTTATTCTCACCACCTATGACACCAACATCCTAATTAACTCTGACAAACACCCTACTGTATAACCTAACTTATGATCCACTATCCCCACCGAATGCTCAAATTAATCCCCAACTAAAATGAACATGTTACTCCAACAGTATGTTCACAGTCACCAATGTTAAAAAACAGCCTGATAAGCCCTGATAGAGCTGTATTCTCAGTTTGTCTGAGTAGGAGCTCCTGCCCCTCCCCACACGGCCCACTCTGATTGGTCCACAGGTCAACTTTGTGGTAATTGCTCAGTTCAGCGCTGCTCTCCACCACATTTTTTTTTAACCCTGCACTCATTCAAATGTCTACACTCTGCAATGGGCTTGCTACCACAATCCAGAGGGATAAAACTGTCAATGAAACAATGGTATGACATCACACTGGTAGGTCTATTCAGGGGGGGCTGGGAAAAGAGACATTTTAGGGAGCTGCTAATACTGATGGGAGATGCTGCAGACTTTTTTGTTTTCTTCATAATGATGCTCAATCACGTGAAGGACATATGTTCAACACATTAAAGGGTGTATAATATTTATTTTCAAAAAGACCATAACAGGACCTTTTAAAGATCCCAGTTTATGTATAGAAGAAACTTTTGTATTAGGTGCCGGTTTGGTGGAGTGCTAGCAATTACGCACTCACCATATGCTCCTCTGTATCTCCTCTCATGTGGGCAGTCCATGTTCAGATATACATCTACCACGTGGCTTCACCTGTTTCTTAACTTGCCTTCAGGTCTATGTCCACTGTCATACTTCCATGAAATAAAGGCTGGAAAAATGCCCCAAAATTATAATTAAGAAGATACTTTTATGGAAAGCTCCCCTAAAACTGCAATATAAATTGCAGGTGGAAAAAAAGATTGCAATATATTTTTTCCAAATGTAGATCAGCCCATGTATCCGTAACCGAGGACAAATAGATTTTAAGTTACCAATTTACTTGGTATTACTTCGATCAGTAGCTGTGCTCTAATTTCTATAAAAAAAAAAACTACAATTAGCTCAAAATAGAGCTGCAAGGTTAGTACTTAAAGGTGCATTCAGCGATCTTCTAATCTTCTAATCTAATGCAGTATTTGTCAAATTCACCGTATTTCTCCTCTCCATCCACAAGATGTCACCACTGACAGCATGTTGAAAAAAAAAGTCTGGTTTCAATACACAGCCTTGACTCTGAATTTCAGCAGGTAAATACTGTGGCTCAGGCCGAGTTACCAAAACAGAGTACACCTCCCCACATCCAGGGGGCGATCATACTCATTCGCAGATCAGACAGAGGGGGGAGGGGGAGTAGTAGGTTGCATAGCATGCGCAGTTAGCGTAAGAGAGAGATACAATATGTGCAGTAGCAATGGCTGAAAAACAGCCCAAAAGAAAAAGGTCAGAGGAGCAGAAAGTGAAAAAGAAGGGCTATGACCATGAAAGAGCGAGGACCCGGGTCAACATTGGTGTTGCTTTCCAACGGTGGAGGGAACTCCACCAATTGAAAGACCTGAAAACGGACGCGGATGTCGCTGTCTGTCTGCTGGATAGGTAAGCAGCATTAGCTTTGTGGTGCTTCACCTAACAGTAACAGCTGTCAGGCATTCATCTTATTGTCTAATCTGCCAAAATGTACGTTTGTCATGATGTTATCAATATTGTCAGTCGAGTTGTCTGACGAGTCGGGGTTACTTTAGCTACGTTGGTCAGCTACGCCGCAGTTTTAATGGTTGCTTTCTCATGACGCCCATGCGCCATTCCATCAGCTTTCGGGGATGAGCCAGGGGTGAGGTATGAAGGGAGAGGCGGGTCTAAATTCGTTTATCAACAACCTCTCCACTCGTTTTCTCCCACATCGCTGACTACACCTTTAAGTACTTTTTTTAAAGTAAATGTCTTCTGCCAAACACTAGTCACAGCTGATATTGCCCTATATTTCCATAGAGTACAACAGACTCACAGAAAGTCACCAGGTGTAATAAGAAGAAGATACGGTGCACAATCAGATATTTCATATCTTTTACAGCAGTCTGACTAAAAACTGTAAGAAGTCCTATGACAGGGTTTGCTGAGAGTATGCAAACACATTCTTCAGATCACTTGTTATTGAGTTCTCCAAACAGAGTGCGAGTCCTTCACAGTGGTCTTACAGTAGTGAAAGTAGAGATTAAAATACCGTGAAGTATTAAACAGTCACTGTAAACATATGTACCACTGCGTTCAGAAGAGGGACCTCCTGAACTTCTTGTTTGTGATACCTGGAGAACTGAAAGGAGGCCACAATCTTCACTCCGATTTAAGTTAAGAAGACTTGTAGCTTAGTGCGATGACTACTTGATTAGGGGAAAAGTCAAAAAAGCAGAAAACTGAGGTGTAAATGGCCTGGTGGTCGTGTCATTGGTGCCATGTGCAGATGTTGCTGTCTTTGACGTTATGGTTGTGGGCTCCTCTGCTGCTAAAATGGAAATAAAAAAAACTACAATTAGCTCAAAATAGAGCTGCAAGGTTAGTACTTAAAGGTGCATTCAGCGATCTTCTAATCTTCTAATCTGATGCAGTATTTGCGAAATTCACCGTAATTCTCCTCTCCATCCACAAGATGTCACCACTGACAGCATGTTGAAAAAAAAATTTGGTCTCAATACACAGCCTTGACTCAGAATTTCAGCAGGTAAATACTGTGGCTCGGTCCGAGTTACCAAAACAAAGTAAACCCCCCCACATCCAGGGGGTGATCATACTCATGCGCAGATCAGACAGAGGGGGGAGGTGGAGTCGTAGTTTGCGTAGCGTGCGCAGTTAGCGTAAGAGAGAGATACAATAGTTGCGGTAGCAATGGCTGAAAACAGCCCAAAAGAAAAAGGTCAGAGGAGTGAAAAGTGGAAAAGAAGGGCTATGACCAAAAGAGCAAAGACCCGGGTCAACATTGGTGTTGCTTTCCGACGGTGGAGGGAACTCCGCGAATTGAAAGACCTGAAAACGGACGCGGATGTCGCCGTCCGTCTGCTGGATAGGTAAGCTAAGCAACATTAGCTTCGTGGTGCTTCACCTAACAGTAACAGCCATCAGGCATTCATCTTATTGTCTAATCTGCCAAAATGTACTATTGTTGTGATGTTTTCAATAACGGCAGTCGAGTTGTCTGACCAGTCGGGGTTTCCTTAACTACGTCAGCTACGCAGTTTCTACGGCCGTTTCCATGACGATGCACGTCAATCAGCTTTCGGGAGGCGGGTCTAAATTCAAATATAAACAAACCCTCCACTCGTTTTCTCCCACATCGCTGACTGCACCTTTAATTGCTCTTTTAAGACCAATGTAGCACTGATGCATCACAGTTTGGTATGGTTAACTGTTGAGGCTAAGTTAACATCTAGTTAGGGCTGGACAATTATGGTAAAAATAAGAATCCTGATTATTTTAAGTGAAATTGATATCACAAGTAATATAAACAATTATTAATTTATCTAAAAACTTCAGTATTGATTTAAACACAACTTTAAAGAACCAGTGAACGGCACATACAGTATTATTTATCCACATAAGTTACACACACTCGCTGTGGCTGCACGTGGAACACAGAAGTGCTATGAAGCGCAGGAACTTGCATGCACTGCACTCCACACTGTTTGGCATATTGATCATTTTTCTTCAATTATCCAGTCAAGGTTTGGTTTATAAACCTTCGATTATAATGTTTTTATGATTGTAAAGGAGCAAAATTGAAATCACAATCAAAATCCGATTGATTGTCCACCCCTACATCTAGTATCATAAAATTTTCTAGAAATGCAGTTATGGAGGGGAAGCCAGATTTCTTTAGTGAACAATTAAAAAATGCAGGTCTAAAGCATAGTCATAAAACTAGACAAGTAAGCTTGGGTTATTTAAAACTTCCGAAACCAAATTCAGAATTACTTAAAAAAATGTTTTTTATAGAGCCATTCAGCAATGGAATATATTACCTGAAAATATTAAAAGTATCAAAAGCAAATACTTATTCAAACAATCTATCAAACAAATATTAATGAGAGACCACACAATTAGAATAATCAATGTTTTTTGTGTTTGTTTTTGTTTTTAAGTTTAGTTTTGTTTGTTATTGATGTTACTTTGATTCAAACTGACATGTGTCAGTTTTTGTTTGTATGATTGTTGTATGTTGTTTATGTTGTGATGTTTTATGTGGACCCCAGGAAGATTAGCAACCACAACAGTGGAAGCTAAAGGGGATCTGAATAAGAATAAAGAATAAAGAATAAAGAAAGTGTGGCTTCAGGTGCTTGAATACCATTCCCTATTCTCTACACAATTTCTGACGCTGTCCACGACCTTTCTTTTAAAAGCTAGTAATCCAGAAATAAAGTTAAAGCACATTTCAAGAACAGATTTCACAAAATCCTTGACAATAAATACAAATGAAAAAAACAAACACACTCAAAAACAACCAGGGATTGGAATGGATAAAAGCTTCTTTAAAAAAAATCAATATCCATTTAAGTTTTTGCTTATCAACTACTTCCAATTTTTTCTGCACACTTCGAAAATCCTGAATGTCACACTCTCTCCAGAGGCAGTCTGCAGAAATGATAACAAGGGAGTCAAAAACCATGGCAGATGGGGGAAAAAAGGGGTCCACTGTTTCCTTGGTTTTAACAAAATGACACTTGTTTCAACGTTTTGGGTTAGTAGAAACATCAGCACATTTCAGAAGCATTTGTCTTTGCAGCATTTAATATCAGGAGAGCTTTTTGCATACATTGCTGCCTCTAAAAAACCTCCTCAAGCCGCTTTTGACCACACAGAAGATCAGCAGGAATCAAGGAAACATCGGATTGATAAGCAGAATCGCTCGTGGTATGGTGTCAATAAAATATGATGATTTCCTATACAGACAATAAAAGACCCTAGCACAGAAAAAAACTGACAAGTTCAACAAACAGATAAATCTTCTGCTGCTTTTAAAAATGTCAACAGTTCTCAGCTCCGGAGAGAGAAGGTTCTAGAGTTTAGGAGACTGAAATAGTCTCAGACTTGGGAGTGAGGCAGAACATGAAAAGGAAGAAAGTTCTGTATCCCTATTAAAACAAAAACGCAAATACATTAATTAATTTAAGCAATTGATAAACAAAAATGATAGCAACAAATATAGAAAAGAGAATTAATTGTGTTATTGATGGACTGGTTATGCTCTAGTTGCCAGATTGTAACACTAAATTACAAGAGTAGACAAAGATCCATGAACCACACAGAGCATGTAGCACAAGAATCATTTAGTCTAGATTAGAAAGTTTTCATGATTATAGAAGTCCAGTTTTGGTACAGACTGAAACTTGATTAAACACTACTCAGTACTTTAAACCTCAGACTGCTTCTTCTTCTTCTTCTGTGTAGAAAGCCCTCTTCACTCGCTGGGTTTTATCACCCCTCCCGGCCTCTTTACAGCTCTCCCTGAATGAGCTGATAGTGTAATAGATTCTTCCTCCTGACATGTGGCCGGTGTGAAGGAGAATGGGCAGCAGGTTTCAGTGTGGCACAGTCTAAGTGGACTGACGTGGGAAGACTGAAAGGGGGCTGGCAGATGGGTGTCAGAGAGTGGGTGAAAGGACAGCTGGCACCTTCGCTTCCCGCCAGAAAAACAGCACGAAGAAAAGAGAGACTATTCTTTGTGGAAACCTCTGAGCCTCTAAAGCAACATTTCTTCAGTGTGGGTGCAGCAGCAGCCAAACACACCTCCTGTCTAGAATGATAAACAACGTAGGTGTTTGTTTGCAGTAACGTAAAGTGAAGCAGAAGCGGCTGATAATGTTGTTTGTCTCAAGTGCTGACATGGACATCTGGTGGATGGTGTGTGTCTGTGTGCTATAATAGTATTAGCTTGCATGTGACAAGAGGACCCTGACCAACAAAACAAACCTCTCTTTAGTCCTCCCTACACTTTTGACTTTACTTCTTTAAAACCACTTTCTTATACATATTTTACAGAAAATAAGCCTGCACGCGAAATCATTAGAGATTCATACAGTGATCCAATTAGCTGCGAGCAAAACTGAAAGTCACATCAGATATTAGGAACAAGGGTTGTGAGAGACAAACAACAGACTAAAATGTTTTTGTTATCCTGTCTTGCTTCACTGCTGAGTCCATGACAAGCAGATAGACACCATTCTTTCAACTGTAGGTGCAGTAACAAGGAAGAAATGGGCAGAGCTCATCCACCACTAATTAGCTTAGCTCAAACACTAGGAGTCAATGGGTAGTGTTAGCCTGCCTCTGCCTACAGTTAGCAGATAAACTCTTCAGCAGCTCTAAATGGTCATGTATGCTTCTTGTTTTTTCCCAATGTTGTTACATATTTATTTCTAAACTAAGATAAGCACTTATGTCATTTCAGAAAAAATTACATTCAAAATTAAACTGGAGAGCGCAAGCATAAACCACTGCAGTCATGCTTGTTAAGCGTGCCAACAAAACAAAGCAGCTAGAAAAACAACCACAAAGAAATGGCTGAAACCAGATACCCCGTCTACACATGGACAAAATGTTGGTACCCTTCTATTAAAGAAAAACCCACATAAAAAAAAACTTGAAACTGACAAAAGTAATAATAAATATGTACTGAAAATTAACTAATGAAAATTAGACACTATTTTGAATTGTATTTCGACAACGACCATTATGTGCTTTTTTTTCTTTAAACAGAAGGGTACCAACAGTTTTGCCCATGTGTGTGTTAGATTGGTGTGATATTACACATCAAATCTATGTGAAGGGAAGAATTACATTTTGTAAGGTTCAAGGACAATAAATTTGAAGAAAGTTGTATTAAGTGGAAAACGTGCATTCCCTAAAAATACCTGACTTGTTAAAGGAGACATATCATGCTGATGCATGATTTAATACTTACATATAATATAATAAATTTGAAAACAAGACCTTACACCCCCTTAATTTTCAAAAAATGAGATATTGTATTTTTCCTGATATCCTAGAATGAGATTTGATGCCTCTGAAAATAGGTCATTGCAAGATGTCCGCGAGATTTCAAACGTCGTGACACAAGGTACCTTTCTTTTTATTGGAGTAATCTGATAAAACACTTCCTCCTTGGTGATGTCCGTTAGCCACAAAACCGTCACCGAGGAACACATCCAGCAGCAGGGGTATATAGGTCCCTAGCTGACATTCACTCATTACCAGCTCTGGCCAGTAGGGGGACTCAATACGCGGTCGCTGCTTTGAGCCTGCCAGAAAATACAGTAGAAGAAGAAGGACAGGCTGGCTAAGCCCCCGATTGAATTGGCCAATCAGACCACAAAGGGCTGTGACGTTGCGAGGTAACTTTAGGTCATCCTCAGATCCGAGTGTTTCAACGAGGGCTTCATAATGGCCTAAAATGAGGATTTTGAGAACGCTATTGTGGGGCAATGAAGGAACTAAATGACTTGTACTGAGGGCAGAAATGCTTTACAGGCATCCTAGTCTTGCATAGTGAAAAGGAGAAACAAGCATGATATGTCCTCTTTAAAAAAAAAAAGAAAATAAAACTTTTTAGGCGTTCTTATATTGTGATATATGTATTGATATATACAAAACAAGGGGGGAAACATGGATCAGACTGTACGAAGGAAAATATGAATATGACCAATGATAACTGTATGATTGTTGTATATGGGTCCCTCTTGAAAATGGGATGTCACATCTCAAGAGGCCTTTAATACTTTTATACTTAACGGAGACAAATATATAATGGATGCACTTGGGGTCTGGGCACCCATGAGTTCGTCACTATCATAAATTCTTATTTTCAGTAAGAATATCTAAGATTATACTTCTAGAAAATGATCACCACAACCATTCAGACATGAGGACCCTCCTGAAAATGAGATGTAGCATCTCAAGAGGCTACTCTCTAATAAATCAGACGACAGGTCTGTGGTTCATGGATCTGTCACTAACTTTAGTTCTTACTTTAGTCCACTTGTCTCCTCTTACCTCCCTTTCTTTGCCCACACACCCAACACAGCATTGTGTGGATTTGCTGTTCATCATGAGACTGGGATCCACATTCAAGATTTCCTGCTGCTTAACAGAAGGTTTTTTCTTGCCGCCATGATGGAGGGATTCATGATTGGCTATATGGATTCATGTTGGGTGTTGGATGTATATATTTGTATATATATGTATGTTTATTTTTATATGTATATATGTATCTATGCATATATGTGTATCCATAAAATGAAGAGCTTTATGCTCTATTGTAAAGTGTCTTGAGATAACACTTGTTATGAATCGGCGCTATACAAATGAAGATTGATTTATTGATTGATATAATTTGAAAAAAAAATGATGTTCCTCATCTGTGTAGCTGAGGCAGATACTCCCTTAGTTCCAGATCTTAAGGCAAAGATTTAACAGGGTTAGAAGCTACAGGACCCTAACATGAGTGACTGACATTGAGAGCAGACAGAAACAATTTCTACCTGCATGAAGCAAGTCGCCACAACAGTAGACACAGACTGTTATCAATGGGCCTGAGAACATCTAGATAAGCCTTCTGGGGTTTTTTTTAAACTCTTTTTCATTATTCAGAAATATCTTTACTGACTCTTAGAGAATTGCAATAAGACAGTTTGTCCAATCCCTGAGTAATCTGCTGCAGAAAAATTAACTTCTGACCCCATTTTGACTTATTCACATCACAGTTAAACCATCTTGCTCCAAAAGCTGACACATTTTCTTTTAATATGCAAAATAACTTTGTCTTTTTTTTTAATTAACTGAGGATGTTCTGAATATTAATCTTTGTGTAGCTGCCCTGCATTTTCAAAACTTGTGTTTTATTAAGAAAAAAAATTGACCAGATCTATGAAGCAGGTCTATGGGTGCACATCCAGGCCCACCCATTAATCCATCCCTGCTCTAGTCATGGGGTGTGTGCACATAATGCACTAGGCTATTTCAACTCTTGAAATAATCACCTTCCATTTAACTCCTTCATTTTCCAACATCGTTTTAACACTTCAGGCAGTGGATTGTGCTAAAAGTCTAAAAGTCAGATGATTTTAGTTACTTAAGCACAGCAGAGGAGCAACATTTTAAAGCAGGGCCTTTTAAGGTCTTGATTGACTAGTGCAACAGATTCATCCAGCCTTCTCACAGGTATGTTTTTGTTTTTGTTTTTAAGGAAGCCAATGGCCAAAAAGGCACCTACACTCCTAACCAAACCAGTCTAACAGGCTAAAGAGCAGTTCAGAGCTGCATTAAAAACAACGATGGAAATCCAAAGGCAGACCTCACTGGGCTGGGTGAACTTTCTCGATGAGCACTGGCACAGTGACACACATTTCAGCGGATATTTTTATCTGCAGATAGGGGCCACAAACAAGCAGGAACAAGAGACTACGAAGCAGCATTTGGTCCTAAACAACTCAGATTGTATATGAAGTTTAACTTTTCTGCTGTGCAAAAGTCATTGGAAAGCGTGAGTGGAGTAAATGTGTGTGTGTGCTGTGTGGGGCCTCAGCTTAAGACGTCTGGAATCAGTGGACAAGCCACATGGAAGAACTCGATTGTCCCAGTTAAGCAGTCATGAATACTAAACCAAATCTTGACTGGAAAAATGCGGTAAAGCCAACTTTCTTGCATCCTCTCATTTAGTAATAACACAGCTGAACAATGTTAAATGCTCACAATGACATTTATTAAAATTACAAAATAAAACTAGTTTTTCATCATTTTCAGATCCTTAGTGCTCTCTTTAGAAATTAAAAACACATTTTTATGCATGCCCTTTTTCCAGTTAAAGCTTTGATTAGTCTAGCATGATTTTTTTTTCTGTAACTCATTTATTGTTTCCTTTTGACCACATCATCCTGGTTTCTTGGTCTGTTTCATAATAAGACTTTTAAGATAATTTCTTACAAATGCAAGAAACAAGAGGTCCTGATGCAGGGTTGGAATGAAAAAGCTGCAGTTCTTGGTTATAAGTTTTGCAGGAAGTGTTCATAATGTAGCTGCACTCTAAAAAGATTTAACTCGTTTTCAAATATACATCTTTATATTTACATAAATACACAGAATAATGCACTTTATGGTTCATGTTAATGGTGAACAGAGACGTGTATATTATGTAAGTCATTGCTGGAGTTTTGTTAATTTGATTTAAATTCAGAGGAAAGTCAGACTTCATGGACTCCACAAACCAGATTAGCAGGCACTGCAATATCTGCAAGAAAGAAGAAAAACACACGAAGTTTGGTGGCAGAAGGTCAACGCTTCTAATTGTTACAAACTATAGGGTCCCATGTCCTGTGTTTGGCTGTTTACATCATGTCTTGGGTGTATATTAATCAAGGATTTGATTTAAGATGAACTAAAAACAGAAAAGCTGTACAGGATCAGGTGCAGCTCCTATTCCCTCCCCTTTGGAAAGTCTTAGATCTGAGGAGGCGGCAAGGCTACAATATTGCTACTCTGATGGCTATCCAAACTATGTCCGATGGGAAGGGGGACGAAGAGTTGCGAGCAGGGGAGCAGACTTTTACCACTTTCACAATAAAATTAGTGGGTCAACACAGTTTTCTTAACACGGGTTAATCTGCTTACATGCTGCAAGTGACTCTTTTCCCATGTCAGCAGACCCAGGTCTAACTGGCAGCAGACAAGCTGTGTGGCTGTTTTTTTTCCTCTGGAAATATTCCTGCTGCTTGTTTCTCTGCTTTATCAGAGAAACAAGCTATTTTTTCTTTGTATTTATTGTGAATCAAAAACTTGTTTTAAGGCAGGGGGCTGTAGCTTTTTTAGTATTCATGCAAATTTTTGGGTATCTTGTTAAGATCTTCCAAGAAGATGATCACGATGATGACATCATCAGCGCAACAAAGCATATTCATGTAAACAATGGAAATGAGCATAGAGGCGGTGAACACTGTTTTCTTTACTTTGTACTTTTGTCCCTCTTTGAAAATGTACAAACTCGGCGCTGATGATACAAAGGCGGGTAGAATTTGTTGCTAAGACGTTTGTTGCTGGGGATGTTACGTTGATGTCATCTGTAAATTAGCGGGTTGACCCAGGTGTGATGTCTAGCCCGAGTCAGCAATGAAGCTGATCGGAGGCAAGACGATTAAAACCTGTGTCAATCAGCCCAGGTCGAAATGCTGATTAAACCCTTTCAAACTGCAGACAGGAGCCGATTGCTACCGGGTTCAAACTAGTTTTTGGGCCAGTCTGAAAGGGGTATTACAAAACAGCCATGATATCTGCCTGAAGCAGAAAACACACATGTAGATGGAGGCTGCAAAGCTATGACATCATAAACTCCAGGAAGTAAAAAACTGAGCGTTTTAAGGGGCATTTTCTTTAAAGAGGCAGATAGCCTTTTTCCATGAACTGAGAGTTTAAAAGGTGTCACGTTCTTCTAATACCCAAACCCCTTCTAACAACATTACAACCCAAAAAAGTTTTACAGGACATGGGACCTTTAAAACATAATTTACTTATTGGCCAAATTTTGAAGAGCAGTGTATTCAAGAAGGCTCATGTGGGAGCGACCACGTAAATACAAATCTGTGATACCTATTTTCTTTGGCTTAGGAAGGTTCAGGTTGTTCATGATGTTTATAAACTCATCCAGGCTCTTGGTTAAGCGTGGGTTAAACCTGCGCTCCTCAGCGACCGAAGACACCGTCTGACCTGGTGAACAAAGACAAACAGACTTAAATGTCAGCCATGAAAATTGCAGCGTTGATGTACAACCAACAGAGTAATCACAGGTTGCTCGCAGATACTAATCACGCTTTATGACAAATGAAGGTGGATTAACCTGCTCAAACACTGAGGTATAAGCTGAATAATCTATGTGCATCAATAAAGATTTTGAATGAAATATTTACTGAGGATGGGCATCAAAAACCATTCCAGTTTAGACGAAAGTTCCTCAAAATCAAGACACTGGTTAAATCTGCTTCAAAACTGCAATGTGGATATTTCGAAAAGTAACAACACTTCAATCTTCATTTGAAACAGCAATTAACTACAATAACTATGAAACTGGGTGTTTGTGTTTTCTATGAGTGCATCAATTGAGCTTTTACAGCAGATCAAGTGTGCAGATGTGTGTTTTCAGCTGACCTAAGTAGTCATGTGCTGGGTAGAGGAGGCACTGATCAGGCAGAGAGAAGATCTTCTGATGGACTGACTGATAGAGCCTCTTAGGGGAGCCTGAAATAGAGAGACAACTATTAGAGGGTTAGATAAGTCCACAGAGAACAAACACAACACTGCCCCCCTGTGTTTGTTCTGAAGCATTACAAAAACAACAAGCATGCAACTCTCCAGGACAAACCATCACAGAATCAAGAACTCTGATTTAAAAACAGACAAAAATAATACTAATAAACTTTATTACCTCCGCCAAGGAGGTTATGTTTTCAGGAGAGTTTTTTGTTTGTCTGTCTGTCTGTGAACAAAATAACTCAAAAAGTTATGGATGGATTTTGATTACATTTTCAGGAAATGTTCAGCATGGGAAAAGGAAGAACTGATTCAATTTTGGTGTTGATCCGGATCACCGTCTGGATCCGCCATGACGAAAAATGTGATTTTTGTGAATAACTACTGAACTAATATAGATATCATTATGAAACCAATTGCTAATGGTATGTTTTCATGGTCAAGGAATCTAAATATTTACATGAAATAAATGTAGGACTAATATTTATGGTAAAAATCACAATATGGCTGAGGACTGTGGTGCTGGCGAAGGTCTGCGCTCTCAGAGTGTTTTTCTAGTTTATATATACTTTTCAAAACAGGTTTACAAACTACTTTACAGACAAAATTAAAAGATAAGAGAAATAAAAGAGAAATAAAAGATAATACAGAAAAATGTGAGGAATGCAATGACCAAAAGTTTAAGAGTTAAAACAGAAGTCGTAAGAGCCAGAAACGACAGAACAGAGTGCAAAATAAATAAAAGAATAATATTATCAAAGATAAGAAGGATGAGGGAAATTAAAGGCTAAAAACTACCAAATGATAAAAGGGAGTAGGGAAAAATTATGGAAATAAATAAAACCAAAAGAGGATAAAAAGTTAAAAAGAGGAAAAGACAAAAACATAAAAGAGTAAATAAAAGCAGCGTCGGAGGATTGAACACACTCAAGGTGACATCTCTTGTAAAAGCACATAGATAAAAAGGACTATTAAAAGAGATTTATAAGAGGACAAAGAGGTTGTTGATAGTAAAGGGTACCCTGCTGGAAGTCAGTCCTGCCACAGCCTCTGATGAGCAGAGCGTCTCCTGTGAATGCCATGCTCTGGTCGTCTGTGACAAAGGTCACGCAGCCGTCAGTGTGCCCGGGCGTCTCTCTCACTGTCAGGTGCTGAAGAAGCAATAAGAGAAAGGTCAATAAATGATAGCAAGCATGAGACTTTTTTTTTACAATGCAGTTCAAGATCCTTGGAGGAAGAAAGACATCAATCCAAACCAAAAGAACCAAATTGAAATGAAAGGGCAGTCACTTTACCATTTTAACCCAACCACAGAGAACATTTTGATTAGCTGATACTTCCGTAACTTTTCCCAAAATGGGAGACTGGATTTATTAGCCACAACAAAATAAGTTAATATTTTCCTCACATGTTTTCCAAAGGTGATCTTGTCTCCCTCTGACAGCATGATATCTGCAGAGGCACCGCTGTATTTAGAGATGGCACTTTTAAGCCCCAACAGCCTCTTCTTCATCAGCCCCGTGCTCGTGATGTGATCAGCATGGCAGTGGGTGTTTACTGCCAGGGAAGGAAACATGTTTACAATAGTTAATTCATACTACCTTAAAATACTGTTGCCCATAATTAATCAAAATATGTCATCTGTATCTTTATTAAGAGGATGATAGAATTTTTTCATTTATTTTGTGTTATTGTTGATCATTCTGACATATTGGACATGTTCTTTAAAAACAATTCAAAGCCCATGAAATCATGATAGTAAAGAGGTAACAAAAGTAAAAATACCTGCCAGTTTAAGATTGAGTCCCAGTTCATGAATGAGCTTCAGGTCCCTGTCGATGGTCTCAAGTACAGGGTCGATGATAATCGCCTCTTTGGAGTCTGTGTCAGCCAGCAGGTAGGTGTAGGTGCTGCTCTCCTTCTCAAACAGCTGAAAGAAAAGGGCGAATGTGACAAAATGACAAAGTAAATCAACATGTGGTGGCGATGACATTCTTTCATTGTCCTATAATACCATATATTTGAGTAAGTGTCAGCAGGAGGGACATAAGAATAGATTTCCAGAGTTATAATTTGAAGTGATCTTTGTTACAATGGGCTCTTAGGATCCTCAAGCTGACACAGTTCTTTAATCACCCAACAATGATCATTTTTGAACAAATGAGTGTCTGATTTTTTGGTCAGGCTGTGTGCAAACAGGGAAACACCAGAGAAAGAGGCACAATCTCTGAACGCAGCAAAAGGGATCAAACCTTTAGTTGTGTATTATTGATATTGAGCAATGATGGCTCAAAATGTTCTGTGATACAAAAAGAACAATAAGACAAATCAAGATGTACCTTCATTGTGTAACTTAAGCAATGTGATACATCACTTTAAAAAATTCACACTGTTCCAAGATTTATATTTTTGTAGTTTTAGGAATCCACATCATTATATGCATATAAAATGTTTCTAATAACAATAAATATGAAAGAGAGGACAATAAGACAAATATGGGTATATTACAATAGTGTACGCAATGAGAAACATCACTTTCAAAAATTACATACCAAGATTAACTTTTTTTGTTGTTTAAGAACTCACATTATATGCATAAAAATACAGTTTCTGATCAGTCATATATACAGCATAGTCTCAGCAACATTAACAACTGTCAGTCCCAGTGACAGAGATGATAGCAATAAATATGACAGAGACAGATAGAGAACAAATATGTGGCCTGACGCTGAACTTCAATACAAAGCATCCATCCATCCATCCATCCATTATCTAAACTGCTGTCACAAAAACAAAACATCTAGTGATGTACTCTACTGGCTGTTTGTCGTGTCATTACTTTTGAATTCATCATAGCCTACACAGGTTTAGATAGTTTTTGTTTTACAGGTTGCTGCTTTCTTTAACAAAATTTGACTGGTTACTAAACTTGTGAAACTGTGTTACAAACAGATGTGAAGTTAGAAAAGCAACATTTGATTCCCTAAAAAGGATACTTGTGATTTTTTTTTTTATAGACACTCGGTGATCACATGGTAAAGCATTATGGTTCTTTCATACACTCTGCTGATAATTCAGCTGGTTTAAGATAAAGGCCAATGTGAATGGCCAATCTCATGACTGGAGAAATTTCTATACACAGTACTTGACCTTTTGAACTATTATCTTCTGATATTGTTCCAATAAAGTCATCTGATTGTCATAAATTACACTATGAACATTATCACTTGTTGACTTAGTTGCTGCTCTTCACACCACGTAGGTGCACTGTTTTTGCTGCTAGATTATAGTTTTGCTTGACTGTAAAATCTTTGAGTTTGTCATTTTAATTTCAGTCATTGATAGTTTATCTGATTTAAGTTTCTCTCTGTTGTAACACATGAAAGCACCCTTTCATGTGTTTTACTGCTGCAGCACTTCTTTCCACCTCCTTGAGAGAATAAATGGGTCACTTTATCTTATCTTGAATTACATAATCATAGAATGAATATTTACATAACAATTACTGCAAGAGTCACCTCCAGTTGTTAAACAACATGTGTTCCTCCTACTATATTTCCACCCTTTTTACCTTAGTCATGCTGCTTTACCTGTCAGTGGTATCTACTTTAATTCTTCCAGTTTCATTTAATCTCCTGTCATGTTCTATTATATAAGAATATAAAAATATATTAAAGGTGGTAGATGAGCAGGTGAGTCAGTGTTTGGGGCATGAAATAAATGCCTTTTTGGGATGCTTTGGAGGTAGTTAGCTTTTTAAAACGCAACTTAAGAACACAAGACATTATTTAAGAGCTTCATGAGATAAAAGGCTGACAAAAGATGAGGGAATGATCCATACACAAGATCCATACACAAGATGGAAAAAAATGAATTTATATTTTTCAGAATGTACAAGGGTCTTGGGATCTTTACCGTTGTCTATCTACACCTGTAAGTCAGCTCTGATAATCATGCACACTGTAAAAGAGTCACTAAAACTGTGAAATCTGCAATCTAGGATGGATCCCATGATTCAACATGTTTATTGCCGGCTGTGACACAACTGTGCTGTGCTTTTTATTTGTATTGTTTTATTTTAAAGTACCAGAAAACAACAACCTTTATATTTTGCCTCAGGACTTTTACAATTGGAAGAACAACTGAGTCTGGTAACTTTTTGCATTTAATATCAGACATTTCATGGCTGAGACAGAAATATCCTAAAACACTGAACTGTCCTTTACCTCACATATGTATGTTGGTATAAAAGTGAAACCCACATATTCCTGGTCATAGTCATTGACTTAAAGTTGCAGAAAAGATCAAAACATACATAAGTGTGTCAAACAAATGTCACAATATTCCTGATATAACATTTCAGTACAAACAGTCTTCAGGACCTAAATATGTGTACATTAATTGCAGGCCTTATATCAGCATTCTCAAATGACTACTGTTGTTAAGTTTGGTCTATTTTATCAACTTTAACTTAATGTTTTAGCTAACAGCCAACTCCCCCTACAGTATCATCTACTGCCCCATTCAGCTAAAGTTAGCATAGCAGCATTAGCATACGTTAGCTGATAGCCATTTAATCACATATTTTAAAATAAAAGATCCACCCAAATCAGACAAAACGCTCAAATATATAAGGACATACTTGTCTGAAGAGGAGTCCTTCCTTCATTGCTGTCCTGGAGCAGTACGACCTCCTTGGAGCTCGTAGCGGGTCACAGCCATAACTCACGCCGGGAGAGAGGCGCCTGCCCTCGGCTGCAGCGTAGCCCAAAGCCTCGGTGTTCGCTCTGAGGCGGAGCGATCGAGCCAGAGCCCGTTGAACTGAAGTCACCCTGCTTAGCGTTATTACCGAGGACATTGTTGTTGTGCTCTGATGGCTGCAGTACAGGAGCTCAAATGGGACAATACGGATGTGTTGGAGAGGTAAAGCTGGTGTCTTGGAGAATAATGTCAGACAACATGAAAGGAAACTCCTGAGTCGTCTGAAGGCTGCACTGAGATGAACTCAGAGATAGTAGTTCCTCTATCTCTTACTTTTACAGTCGCTGTAGGTTGTGCAATAACCAGAGTTTGTTAATGTGCAACAGGCTGCTGGTAATTCCCATCGTATTCTTTAGTGCAGGAGGTCATGTCCTTCTGATCCCCCGTCTGAGTCAGGACTGTCTGCACAGTCACAGTAACAGAAGTACGGAGGCCCTGAGGTGCAAAACACAAATAAAAACTACAAGTGTTCCGAGAGGACAACAAGATTTCACTCACTGGTTGATAGTAGCCATGCTAGCAACTATTCAGGCTAAAACAGTTCATTTACAACTGTTAGTTAATTAAAACTTTCCATAACTGTTGAGTAAGTTAATGTCAAAAATATGGAAATGCCCAATCTCACACTTTTAACAAATTCTTTATAAACTAGATAAGAAAAAACTCCTGGATGTCGTAATGTTTTACTTTGTTGTGTAATCTCAGCTGTTTTTCATACATGCTATATTCTCAACATGTTGCTGTGCACTATTTCAGTTGTTGGCGTTTCTCCATTTGTTGTTATCTTGCTTAAATTTTCAAATTTGAAATATTTTTTTAATTTGATGTGTTGTGGTTTGTTGTTTATTTTTTGTTATGATTAAGCGCTTTACGTATCACCTTTGTTTCCTTTGTCTTGGTATTAATTTATTTTTCTTTTTTCTTAAGTTTGTGGTTTTCCAACTGGTAACTATTTAATACTTTAATTTTCCTTTTGATATGTTCTGTTTTTCAGGTTGTTTCTGTATATTTGTTTTTTTTTTCCTGGGTGCTCAAGAAATAAAGTTGTTCAGTACTTTGATTTGTTGTTGTGTTTTGGCATGTTGTGGTGTTTTTATTAAGGTTTGTGTTTTTATAGGTTGTTTCTAATTCTTTATCTTCACTTTGTTTAATTTATCTAAATGTGCTTTGTTGTTCGACTGCGTGTATTTTTTTATTTGTTCATTAATTATTTAGTTTTTATTTGTTTTTGTGTTTTCCATTGTTTGCATTTCAAAGCCTTCATTAAGATGTGTGTGATCAAAAGCATTATACTGCACGCAGTGGTATTGCTATTACAACAGTGATCTGTTCTTACTGCAGACTCAAATGATATTTCTTAATCTTAATCATATGCTGAAGCTCCTCTGAAAATTTGATTTAAGGTCTTTGATAATCTGCAGTGTAGAACATACTTATTTTAGACATTTACATTTTCTGATGAAATGATGAAACCCTGATTCGTTCATGGTTTGAAATAGTTGTACGTATTTAACATTTATGATGACACTTGTATTACTGGAATGCTTCTGCACAAACAACATCTTTCATCTTTTGTTTTCTAACACAAACATTGGAGAATTTATATCTCTACATTAACCATTATTTCTGTTTCACAAGTTGATTTTTTTCATAGAAACCAGAGGTTTAGTGGGAGAGCTGTGTATCTTTACCAGTCTCACAATTCAACTCAATAAAATAATTCAGTAAAAGAATGAATTTGATGTCATGATACATCACACTGCAACTTAATAGGTAGCATTCTTGATTTTCTAAATTACCACAAATGTCTACTTTTATCAGTGAATCCAGTGCTTTGATAAAAATGCTGCTTTTCATTGTATAGAAATTGCTTTGAAAAACATTTTCTGCTTTTAAAATCCATTTCAACCTACAAAACTGCCTGTCACCAAAAATCAAAACAAATTCTTATATAAGTTTGTACAAACATTATATAAACTTAAAAAATAAAACAAAACAAACTGTCATTCAGCAGCTTCTGCAAGAGCAGTTGATTATTTACTAGTGATGGGTAATGCCAGACTCAAATCAATGCAAGATTAATACTTTTTTCTTTGTTTTTTCATCACCAATACTGATACCAACACCGATAATCTCCTACAATGCAGACATGATGTTTATGAAGTTGACATCATTTTCCAAAAGCAGGAAAAGAAATCGTGGTTTAGACTCAAGACCATTGGATGTTTAAGTGAATTTAGTTTGAAGTCTTAGTCAGAAGAAATTACATAAAGCAGATATTTAACCATTAAAGACTTAAGTGAGATGTGTTTATGGATGGCTTGGTAATAATTCCATAAACACAAATACAAATAACAACTTTACAAATGTAGGCCTATGTTGCCCTTATTTATGAATCTCTTTAAACTGAACAGAATTGAGTCTACATTATTAATTTAAAACATGTACCTTAAAATATTTTTGGGGAGTAGCTTTGCATAGAGTTGTGTTTCCTTTCTCTCAATGTCAATGTCAGCTTTATTTTTATAGCACATGTAAACAGCCAGCGGCCTACCAAAGTGCTTTAGAGTAGAAAACGCAGACATGACAAAAACAATAAAAAACAATAAAAGTAATAAAAACTAATAAAAGCAATAAAAACAGGGACAGCACAGTATAAATATGCATACTGTCCAGTAAAACCAATAAAAGTCCCAAATAAAAGTGCCTAAACTCCACCAAAGGCCAAGGTGAACAAATGCGTCTTTAGCTGTGTCTTAAAGGAAGAGAGGCTACAAATGTAGGCTCTCATTCCTACATTTGCACCCAGCCTATGTGACTGTTGACATATTCCATTTTATTATGAAATATTTTAACTGGTGTAAAACTGAATATGAAGCAACATGAAGTTTCGTCCCTTACAAGAAAAATGACCATGTATATACTGAGAGCTGGAACATCAGCATTTACCAGGTTTTAAAGAAGGCTAAAATGAATCCTGATGAATCTTTTTAAACCATGAAAGCAAACAAACCTGCCAGAAAGAGAACAGATTTATTATCTTTTACTTTTAATTTCTTGGCCTATGTCTGGGGAGATGGTCAGATCAACTGATTAGCAGCACTTCGTAGAAATGTATTTTTTTGTACATTTTCCTACACAAAGATTTGATTTGTCATAAATGTAGCTGTTGCAAGGAAGCAATCAGAAAAACATTCATTTTGGGTGGACTGTAAAAGACCAAGCCAGAACAGATGAGATGAACCACTTTGTCCACAAGAGGGCATCAAAATCTTAAAAAGCCAGTATAAAGCTCAGGGTGAACGAAAGTTCCAATGAGTCACTTTGTTGAGCATTTATCATCTTGAAAGCAATATATTTTTATGACTGCAGATAAACAATAAATCAAACCACCAAGAAAAGAAAAAAATATAGCGACACAAAAGGTTTGCACTTTGCACATCTGTACACTTCGCTTTATCTGATGTTTAGTGAATTATTGTTTCTATTATCAGAGCTCTGCACATTTATCTTGTCACCCTGTGATATCAGTGCTGCTTTTATTTTTTATTTTTTATATATGCTATTTATTTTCTTTTTAGAACCAATTAATTTAAGTCATTGACATGAGAATTATAGCAACAAGCTGGGTTTGTTTTCTGTACGAAAATATATCAAATGGAAGCTCTGACAGTAAATGCATCCATAACTTTAATTTTGTCCCATCTTTGTATAATAAGTTAATTATGCTGCTTTCACTTTAGTCGTATCTGCTCAGCTTGGTGCAACCTTGGACCACAAAATCTGCAAATGAGCACTTTCAGACTTAATATTTACTTCTCAAATAATATTAATTTCTCAAATATGTATATGGGTTCACATAGTATAGTGTTTTGCTACTTCAATTCTCAAAAAGACTAATTTTTCCTTTTTTTGGTGGAGATTGGTGGAGATTTAAAACTTTGTAACACTTAATGTGTCTTTTGATCAATGCTGATGTGTAGTTTTAGGAATGTTCTCTCTTTTAGTTTATTTTAAGTACTTAAGTACTAGCTCTGTAGTACTGCTGTGCCTATTTCCTATTAATGCGGAAAATAGCTTAAAGCTATGGTCTACGATTTGGAAGCTTTGTACATATTAATAACACCGTTTATAAGGCTGTTATGGTCCTATGGTCCTATCTACACAGTATAAAGACCAAAAAGAACGAAAAAAATCCATTCAGTGTATCCGCTGAAAAGCTGCATACTAGCTGACCAATCAAACCTAAGAACCTGCGACTATTAATTGGTCCGTGAGTTGGTCTGTGAGTCCATCCAATCCTCGTCTCCCTTGCTACGCAGCGTCATGCCCATGGTCCCGCCTCCTCCCCTCTACCTCCGGTGAGCAGCTAGCAGCGTTAGCTACTGAACTATCATGGAGCCGGAAAAGCCTAGCGCCGAGACCGAAGCCGCCTCCCTCTCCCGCAGGGCCCGCGGAGCTCTGCCCGGTTGAGGTTGAGACCTGTTAGCGGGCTAACGGCTAACGGCTAACGAATAGCCTCAGCCGGCCGTCAGACCTTCAGCATCGACCGTTTCGCCCCTGGTTGATCAGGTAATGGCTTTGTTTACTACAGTGGGAGATGTCTGCTGAATAACTCTGGTTAGTTTGTGCCTGCACGGGCTAATAACTTGTAGGGGAGCGGGTTAGCCTGTTAGCCGCTAATCGTTTGCACTGTAAGCTGAGCTGGGGAGGACAGGCTGAGAAAGATGAATCCTCCCCCACACTCGGCTCCGCTCTGGCGGCGCCAGACCCGCATTGCCGCCGGTCCAGTTGAAATGGCTACTGCTGTGTGTTACAAGGGGGATGACTGTCGTGTTTGATACTTTCAGTTGAGCTGAGCTGTTTTTGATTGAGTTTGCTGCTGATATATTGTGCTAGTCGCTCGTAGCTCTGTCCGAGGGGGCTTTATGAGGCGACACGAGCTGGGGGCGGGATCTTGGAACACGGAGGGGAGAGGTGAGGGAAGGGGGGCAGGCTGCGGTTTCAAATCGTAGACCCTAGCTTTAAATAAAGACACCGTTTATGGTTAGAGTGCATTTAATAAAATACGATCACTGCAGTTTTCAAGACGTGGGATTGGGGCATCTGTTGGTACTCGTCCCGTAATGGAGGACAGGTTGGATGGTTGAATCTTCAAGTGTCACTTTAAAGCTCAGAGTGCTGGTTTTTACAAGCAGAGTCCTTAAAGTGTTTCCTTGAGATCACTAAATGAATCTGCACTGTTAGCCTGAAATAAGAGGATAAATGCATCAAAATCTGTTCTGTAAAAAACAACTGAAATTCACTCAAGGATGTGACTCTTCCAGTCTCATTATGATTAGCTTTTTAATTTCAGAGGCTCACAATTCAATTCAAAGATTATGATTGTGCTACAGTAATTTGTGATTTATACAGTCCCTATTTGTTTCAAAAGGTACTTATTTTAGCGTCTGTTTCTGCCTGTGTGCTCTAGAATGATTCATACTGAGACTTAAAAGGATATTTCAGTATAATTAAAGTTGATGTAGTTTGAGGTGGCTGACTAGAGTCAGTGAAGTGGCTGAAATGACCTCCAGCAGTGCTGCACCTTTAAGGAGTACGAGCAGGGACTGCAGGCAAGGTACACTGCTGTTGACAGGTACAATTATTTCCTGTAATTATGTGGATTTTAAACAAAAAACAGCAATGAAACTGTTCAGTTGGATGTACGATTGGATGTACGAAAAATCCCAGAGTGCTTTATTTTTCCATCAAGAAGTCCCTGAGTTTGGCACTATTTTAGGATGCAGCAAATGGCTGTGTGTTCTCCCGCCTGTGTCCACTGCTTTAACAGATGATAGTCCCATCTCTTTTTTGTCCTTTTGAATCTAATGATGAAGAATTTCTTCTTCTGTATAATCCAGCTCATAAAGTCTACTCCATGCATCCACAGTAAAAGGAACATCATCCTCACTTGAGTTAAAATCCCTCATATCTGGTTACCTCCACCAAGGAGGTTATGTTTTCGGGAGAGTCTGTTTGTCTGTCTGTCTGTGAGCAAAATAACTCAAAAAGTTATGGATGGATTTGGATGAAATTTTCAGGAAATGTTCAGCATGGGAAAAGAAAGAACTGATTCAATTTTGGTGTTGATCCGTATGAGCATCTGGATCTGCCATGACGAAAAATGTGATTTTTGTGAATAACTACTGAACTAAAATAGATATCATTATGAAACCAATTGCTAATGGTATGTTTTCATGGTCAAGGAATCTAAATAGTACATGAAATAAATGTAGGACTAATATTTATGGTAAAAACCACAATATAGGAGAGGACTGTGGTGCTGGCGGAGGTCTGCACTCTCCAAGTGCTTTTCTAGTTTCCTCTGCAGTTGTTGTGTATTCAGTTCATGAAGCCAATCATCAGAGTAGCCTTAAACAACTCTTTTTCTAAAAAATCTGTATATCTTTACTTTTTGATTACCTTAGATCTAGAATCAACCAAATTTCAACTGTCCTAAAATCCTACAAAAGATCTCAACAGTGACTTGTCTTATTTTGTTAAAACGGGCCAGGGATTTTGACAAGTCTATTGGCAGTGAGATGGCACCGTTAAGCCAATTACCAAGTCATTATGATCATTTTATAATACATAAAAAGCAGAGACAGTTTTCTGCTTCATCCTTTATTAGGAGTCAGGTCTTGGTGAGGTGTCAGCCATGGCTGTGGTGGTCTCCTCCAGCTCCTCTGGTTTGCCCTTCAACATAGCAGAGAGGGGGAAACGCAATGAATGTAAAACACTTCATTAAACAGTGTTTGTTAATACTGCCTGTTGTCTATAAATGAATGAAAACTGGGGCTTTGTCTATATTTTTGTTTTTTGCAAACAAATTTGTTTCTCCATGTGTAGTGTATGCATGGTTTATATTATGCAGATGAAACATGACACAATCCAGAGAGGATGTAGCAAATAAAATAAATCATTTAACAACTGAAAAATGTGTTGTGATTTAATCTCAAGAGATACTAGATGAGATGTCCAGTTTGATCTCAACAGCCTGCATTCTGGCAGAGAGTTAAACTGCTTTTCCAAGTTTGTGAACAAAAAGTGTTTTTGTACATGCCAGTGATTCTCAAAGGTCTACTATGAGTTCCCTTTTATTAGGAAACAAACAAATTTATCGCTGAGCCACAGCCAAGGCTGCACATAAGAGGAGGTAAAGGGTAAAGCTTTTCAGGGGCCCAGCAGCACAGGGGGGGCATGGAGGTTAGGAATCAAATGGTCCACTATATCGGAGCAATAACAGTCAAAACACATTTTCAGCTAAATTACTCAACATTAATACTGAATCCATGGAAGAAAATGTCCAATTAGTGTTTCTACAATTACATAAGTTAAACAGCTTTGAAATACCTCCTCTTCCATTAAATTGCACAAGCCTTTTCTTTCTTTCTTTTTTATTTATAATTAACATTAAATTTGGTCCCACTGAACTGTTGTGCCAGTAAAGCTGGGCTGACTATAACAAAGCTAGGACCTGAGCATAAATCAGGAAGCTAAAGAAAGAACAGAGAGGAGGGAAGAGGCGACTGGACATGGGACCCAAACAATAATCTTCTGAAGCACTTTTTCAGTCTGCTTTAAAAGCTGATCTGAGTAAAGCACATGAGCCAAATAAGCAAGCAGGCAGCTAAAACAAGTAAAAGTACGACCGCAAAGCCTGCCTGAGAGGAGGAGGATAAGGATCTTGTAGATGAGGGTATACAGTGCATTCATATCAATATCTCAATTCAGAATGGCTTTACGCAAAATTGCCATAATGAGGCTCTGTTATGTTTACACGTCGAGACATTAACATTAAAGCCATGAGGATGTAAGGCCCATTCACGCTGTAATACAGCTAGGATGCGAGACAAGGATCCAGAATCAAGATTTTCTACAGCTAAACAGAGGGTTTTTTTTCTTACTGCCATGATGGAGGGATTCTTGATCAGCAGTATGGATTCATGTTGGGTGTTGGATGTATGTATGCATATATGTGCATCCACAGAAAGAGGAGTTTGTCTTTGGTCTGCTCTTTTGTTAAGTGTCTTTAGATAACACTTGTTATGCATCGGCGCTATACAAATAAAGATTGACTGATTGATTGACAACACGGTGCACATACACACATACACACGAAAGCAGAGATGCTAACTCCTGTCTCCCGCTAAACCTCCCTCTCTCCTTTATCACACCTTTGTTACTACCTCTGGAGACAGACAGAGAGGGGGTCAACCTGACAATCTGATAATGAGGGGGGCCAAGTCCTGGTCCCTTTCAGAGGCCAAGTAATTTCTCTGGGCAGGCCTGACCACAGCTATACTAATCCACAAAATAAAGTAGCAAATCTTTGACAACTCTGACTATTAAAAATCAAAATAATAAAAGTGCATGTGACAGAGTGACATTTCTGTATGCCGTGCTGTACCTCTGTATATTTTTGGACCCAATGGATCATTTTGGTCACTCTGCTGTAGACACCAGGTTTATTGGGTCGTCCGCAGCCCTCTCCCCAGCTCACCACACCGGCCAGTTTCCAGTCCCCATTGGCTGTTTCACACACCAGGGGCCCGCCACTGTCGCCCTAAGAAAAAGACAAGGGAAACATTACAGATGAAGCATTTAAGCATGTTTGCATATAAAAGTGACCAACAGTAAATCAGTGATGAACCGAGAAAACTCAAATTTCACTTTGTGTATTGATCTAAATCGGGTGAAATCTTATCTCATGTGAAACTTAATAAGAAATTTGCTTGCTGGGCTGAAATCAGAAGTCTTTGAAAAAAGGTCTGGTGTTTTTAAAGTTGGCTTGAGAGAGGTACAAATCAGTGAGGATTACCTACAAGATGCAGGCAGAGGAATGCACATGCAGCAGTGTCTCAGCCCAGTGAAATCAAAGTGCAGATATGTTTTTCTATACAGCTTTCATTTATCCAAACACTCTTATTTTGCTCAGGCGTTCTATGGAAGAAAAAAACCTGTATTAGTGACAACCGACCATAAAAATTGATTATGCTGACCCTGCCCATTGTTTTGTTCTTTCTTTGGGAAACGTGACCGCTGGAGTCACAATGGAGGTCATTAAAAAAAAACACCTGCCTCTCCTCTCCCCATCCTCAGCCTCGGAGTCTAACTTTTGGTCTGCCAGTGTCTTTCTTGAAAGCATATGAGCAATGGGGGTATTGTGACTGAGAGCTTAGCATAGAAGCTGCTCTGTTGTTGGTTGCATAGACTAACAAATATATTGACAGAAAACTCAGCCTCAGAGGACAAAAAGTGAAGTGACTGGACTTTATTTTATTAAGAGGAAGCCCTGTTCACAGTTGGAGCAACTTGTTTGTGTGTACCAGCATTTTTATGTCCTGTTGGTTCAGTAACAAACTGTCACTGGCCAATCTACTGAGAAAGAGAAAATATTTTTGGAAAATCAGAAAAGCTTTTTTGGTGGTTAAAGGTGTAGTCAGCGATCTTCTAATCTTCTAATCGAATGCAGTATTTGTCAAATTCACCGTATTTCTCCTCTCCATCCACAAGACATCACCACTGACAGCATGTTGAAAAAAAAGTCTGGTTTCAATACACAGCCTTGGCTCTGAATTTCAGCAGGTAAATACTGGGGCTCGGGCCGAGTTACCAAAACAGAGTACACCTCCCCACATCCAGGGGGCGATCACACTTATGCGCAGAACAGACATAGAGGGGATGGGGAGTAGTAGGTTGCATAGCATGCGCAGTTAGCGTAAGAGAGAGATACAATATGTGCAGTAGCAATGGCTGAAAAACAGTCCAAAAGAAAAAGGTCAGAGGAGTGAAAAGTGAAAAAGAAGGGCTATGACCATGAAGAGCGACCCGGGTCAACATTGGTGTTGCTTTCCGACGGTGGAGGGAACTCCACCAATTGAAAGACCTGAAAACGGACGTGGATGTCGCCGTCTGTCTGCTGGATAGGTAAGCAACATTAGCTTTGTGGTGCTTCACATAACAGTAACAGCCGTCGGGCATTCATCTTATTCATCTCATTCATCTAAGCAACATTAGCTTTGTGGTGCTTCACATAACAGTAACAGCCGTCGGGCATTCATCTTATACATCTCATTCATCTAATCTGCCAGAATGTACTGTTGTCGTGATGTTATCAATAATGGCAGTCAAGTTGTCTGACGAGTCGGGGTTACCTTAGCTACGTTGGTCAGCTATGCAGTTTCTACGGCCGTTTCCATGATGATGCATGTCCATCAGCTTTCGGGGGTGGAGCCAGGATGAGGTATGAAGGGAGAGGCGGGTCTAAAATCGTTTATCAACAACCTCTCTACTCGTTTTCTCCCACATCGCTGACTACACCTTTAAATGCAAGCTAATGGCATCAGCAACGACAGCAGCTAGCCTGTTTTGTTTGGGTAAAACTACAATCAAGCAGCTTGACTTTCCTCTTTAACAGACTCAGGCTTCATACATGCAAGCTCCAGGTAGTGGCATACAGATACCAGAAACTGGAGTTTTTTGCAGTGTAATTTGACTTTTCCAAGTAAAATAAGATTCAAAATGATCCTTAACTTGGCACTAAGTGGTGGTTGTATTTCTATGAGGGAGCACTTACCTGACAGGAATCCACACCTCCATCTAAGGATCCAGCACACATCATTCGAGGTGTTAAAAACGAGCCATAAACACTGGAGCGAGAGCAGTCTGACTGAGCAATCAACTTGACCTGGGCCTGTCTCAGCTCATCTGTCACAAAACCTGGAGAACAGAAAAAAAGGGAATGAAGAAAAAAAAAGTTACAGCGGGGTAAGTGAAGTAAATGAAAGATAGTTTAGAGGATATTTTTTTCAGAACCAGTCAGACATACAGCAACAATTAAACTTATTACTGTCAAAAAAAACTGGTCCAAAGGGTTCATAATTGATTTACCATATAAAGCAACGCTGTGTTTTTTTGCTTGGTGATAATCTAAATCAGAGTAGAAAACCAGCTTCCCAAAGGCCAGTGCAACCCTTATGCCTAAATCACACATTCCCGTTTCTCATAGCGATTGTGCATGACTGTACACGATTGAGGAGGCTGGTGTGATCACTATGATACGGGATGAAATGACTGTCTCATCCCTGGACACACCCTGTAAATACACCGTCAGTAGGGCTTCTACAGCGCTTCAGGGGTGGTCGACCCGCTCCAGTTAGGTTAATACAGCGATATGACGACGCTGACACGACGTCAGCCCCGCTCGAGCTCAGTTCGCGTCACGTAAGCCGCTTGCGCCCTCTTGAACGGGACACAGTCGGGGCACAAACAGATACATCCTTGTCAGTTGTCCTCATAAAGCTTTCAGGATTGAGCTACAATCGGCCCGACTGAGCTCTGTACATACCACGCTAATACCGTTCACATTAGGACTGCATTAGGCTTCCACCCCGCTACACTGAGCGTTGTTTCTCCACAACAGTTTTGAACTGTTCAAAACTGTCGGGACCCTTCCACGTTCCCCGCCGTTCATCCACGACTATACAACGGCGATCCAGACCAAGTAGCGCATGCACCACGACCAAAGCACGTTTCATCAGGATTAAGACAATCATACACAATCGCCATGAGAAACAGGAATGTGTGACTGGGGCTTTACATACTGCCTGCATGCAGTCTGTCAATCAATTTAAAATATGAAATCAAAAGTACTCATCAAATCACTTCACAAAAGTGAATGGATCTGAGTAGATTTGTAAGTGAGGGGGAAGAGAGTTCCAGAGGGAGAGGGCAGCGATAAATGGCTCTGCCTCCCCAGGCTCTATTGCTGAATCTGACCTGAATTCTGAATTTCTGATGCAGTAAAGATGTTACTAGTGTTTATGCTACATTATGTAAGCTTTATATTGATTGTATAAACCTTGATATAAAACCTCCTTCTGATTGTTTTGTTATTCCTTTTGTTACAATTTAACTAACTGAAATAGTGCCACACTTTGGCCCTCTTGCTCTCATGACACTAAAATGGCCCTCGTGATTACCAAAGTAGCCCATCCCTTATTTAAATCCTTTTACCTTGAATATGCAGAACATTTTTTGTGTGTCTGTAACACAGGAAACTGAAATGACATCTTTTAAGATTGCAGAGGTGCCTTTTTGTTCACATCGTTACTCAAAATGCCATCAAGTTGAGGGATCTACAGAAAGACTTTTTTAAGTTGCTGAAACATTGTGTCAGTGTGCCACACCTCCTTCATGAATATATCCCCATCCTGTGATCCAGCAGGCCGATCCAGGAGGAAAAGACTCACTTGAACTGGGTAAACAGACCGGCCGCACCCCGTCTAAAAACAGAGGAAAGTCACTTCACTGCTATGTACTGTCACATGAACAGGAGCATTTAAAACAATGAGGTTATGAAATATGATGGTTATACGACTCATAGTCTTATTTTTCGTGCCAAGTTCCTCTATAAAAGTATGAAATGTTAATCATTTCCCTCTTTTTGTAACATGTCTTCAAATGATTTTGTAATTTTGGTTTGACTTTGGGTGGCACAAGGGTGCAGCAGGGAGTACACATGCCTCACAGCAAGAGGACTGCATGTTTCCAATCCGTGTGGAGTTTGCATGTTCTCCCCGTGCATGCCTGGATTCCTTTCAAGCACTCTCTCATAGACATAAAAGCATGCTTGTTGGGTAAACTGGTGACTCTAAATTGTCCTCAGGTGAGAGTGTTTACATTCTAGGACAGACTTCTATCCCCCTGCATCATCTGACAGAGATGAAACTTCCTGAAATCTGATCTATCGTTGCTTCTCTGCACACACTGTGTTTCACCGCCACCTCCAACGGATGGAGCCACCTCCTCTTACCAGTCATGTCTATGTCAGTGATGGTGCGCAGCAGACCCACGTCATAGTCGTTGTTGAACTTGTTGAAGTGAGGGTGGTGGAGGACCTGCAGTGCTCGGTAACGTTTCCCAAGAGAGCTGTCCGCGATATTTACAGTGTCCACCACGACCAGCCAATCAAAAACCTGAAACATGTTGTTCCTGCACAACAGCAGAGTGATACAGGGTGTAAGTGAAGGGGTCATGGTGTGCATATGTCTACAAATCACTAAAGGAAACCAGGGTGTGCTGGTGTTGCATTTATGCCTCTGCTGTGGTGGTTTCAGAATCTTTTTAAGTCCTCTTCACATATTCATCCATACACTCCTTATCAAAATCTTAAGACGAGTTGAAAAATTCCAAGAACTTTCATTTTGTACTGTCAGATCTTAAGAAGGTTTTAAGTAGAGCTTCAAAATGCAAAAAGAAGAAATGGGAGAGAGAGGCATAAAATATTTAAACAGGCAGTTTATTGAAAACTGCATTTAAACTCAGGCATTTGTCAGCTGATCAGAAGTTTAAGACCACAGCCTTTAAAAGACAAAATCTGCGCAAAAATTGGGTTCCATGTCATTTTCTATCAAGTATTCACACTACCATGTCCTCCTGATGACAAAGGCAAAGAGCTTTCTGTCTCTGTACGTGGTCGGATTGTTGAGCTGCATAAGCAAGGCCTCTGACATTGCTGAGGCTGGATACAGTAAGACAGTCATTTTTAATTTCTTAATAGATCCTGAGAGTTATGGAACAAAAAGTCAAGTGGTAGACTCAAAAAATTGCACCAGTGCTGAGCTGGAGGATTGCTGTCAGAGGAGGATAACTGTCCATCAAGACTCTAGTCTAGACAATCCTCGAGCCAAATCAAAGCTGTTACGGGTGCTGCCAAATAACCACCAAAGGACATCTGTGAGGGAAGTGCTTAAAAAACAAAAAACGTCACTCTTTTGGACCCTGATTGAAGTCCTGTTGAGAACATTTGGGGTTGGATGGAGAAGTTTACAGAAATAGACATCAGTTCCAGACAGTGGATGCCCTTCATCAAGCAATCTAAAGCACGCTGATGGAGCTACTTACTACGGAGTCCTTTTCAACACTTTTCAACTAAGAGTCTGATCAGAAGTGTATCAAAGGAGGAATGCAAAGGTCATTTCCCTTCCATTTTGTCAGATTTTGTTAGCCAAACCCAGGGCTCCAGAGTGCAACCATTTTGGGCGCACATGCACTCAAAATTTATGCGAGTGCACCTAACATTTTTTCTTGGGTGCACTCTTAAAATTTAAGTTCACAAATGTAACTGCAGTAGAGGAAAAATCCACCGAAATAAGACGATCCAGTTATGTTGTGTATGTTGTTGGTTGTTAAAATCTGGATATTTATTTCACTTTTCAGTTCAGTATGGCACCTTAAACATTAGCTGTTTCTGTTTTGAAATATTTTCTTAAAGGTGCGATGAGGAGAATCTAATACCGGCGAAATAAAGACTCTGCTACCCATGAGCACGCGTGGCGACTGTCGAAATGCTGCGTTCCAGTAACCTCGGAACTGGGAGTGACATCATCTCCAACTTATCGGCATTCCAGTTGAAGTCGGAAAAAAACATGCCGATCTACCAGGCTATTGTTAGCTGTTGTTAGCACGCCCTGTGTTGCTGTTCACAAATATCACATGAAGAATGTGATTATCACTATGGCAGCTTTTTGTACATATAATAGCAATACTATGTATACAGCTGATCAAGAGCGACACACCCCAATCAGAAGTGCAAATAAATTGATTATTACAGGAGCTAAATAACTGTTCACACTGGGGGCATCCATCTTTGATTGTCAACTCGGGGGCGGCGAGGTTTCACCGAGTTCCCAGTAGGAAATGCCGACTTTGAGGAATGTTCCAGTTGCAGTTTCCTACTAGGAACCCAGAAATTCCTACTTCTGACTACAACTGGAACGCACCAATGGACCATACGTGACTGAAGCCAAAGCGTGTGCTTGTTGTGATAAATGCAGCTCAGACCTTGCTCAGAACTCTGCATTGCTTTACAACTTCTTTTTTCAACAACTTACAGGATGCAAAGCGACGAGGTAATGTATCTCTTTCTAGTTACGTAGCGGTAGTTTTTGATGTGTGACAACAAGCAATTTTTGGAGAACTTATGATCATTGTAGCCGGCTATATATCGCTACTTACAGCCTGGTGCTCTAAGACGTGTAACATAAATAATAAAATAATATAAATTTGCTCTAGTTTTAATTGTCTTGTTCCGGAAGTTGAGTATCCAGGCCAGTCCAGTCCTGTCCGACCCGACCACAAGGCTAAGGAATAGCATTTGTAGATAACCTATTTTGATGCTATAAAACTCATCTTAAAGTGTGTATTTCCATTAGGCATATATCTAAAAGTCAGACTTTTTTGTAATTACTTAAAAACTCCTCACAGTCTCTTTAACTTGAGATGTTTGAGTTTGAAATATTAAACTTCAATTCAGTAAAACACTTTAAGCACAAGCACTTTTATTTGGAAATGTTTTATTTTGCTTAATGTTTTAGTTTGAAGTGTCAATTTCATTCAGCGAAGCACTTTAAACACTGTTTTTCTTTTAACATACAACTTTGCTTCTGAAAAAAGACAAGTATTTCTTATTCCTGTTAAGAAATAATTTACAATATCAAAGTTATGGGGAGTGATAAAATGGTTACCTTATGGCATTAAAGGTGACACTATGAAAAATTTGGGCGGACCTACTTTTTGTGCTCATGCACCTTAAAAAAATTTTTAGGTGCACTGTTGCAACCAATGCAAAAAGTTAGTCTGGAGCCCTGGCCAAACGACATTAAAATAGAGAGGAATTAAATCCATACCATAATTCAAAAAGCATTTAAAAAGGTCATTTATTTTACTAAAAAAAGTATTCATTCCTATCTTGAATCTGATGTTACTGTTTTATGATGCGCTTGCTCTACAGCTCTATGATTTTGCTTTTTATGTAAACTTTTTAAACAACTGGCCCTGGCATTTGTTATTGTAAAAGGGCATGTGTTTTTATAAACCTTGCACAAAGTTTTACTTCAATATTTTTATGTCTAATTTTACAAAAAAAATCTTTGCACAAATGCCCACTTTGACCTCAGGATTAACTGATCAGATTTTTAGAGTCATGTGTTAATAGTTAAAGTTAATGAGGCATGTCCATCCTTTGCTTGTTAAATCTGAATCTCAAACATTCTTTGATGGCTTTCTTCAAACTTTGTGGAAATATCAAACAGGACTCAAGGGTGAATTGGTCAGTTTATGGAGGTCAAAGGTCACAGGCATTGTGAGCTCAATTTTTGTGAGGGCAATAACTCAAACGTGCACTGAGGGGACATTCAGGCGAAAATGTCCTCATTTGGTGGCTCAGATTGATGGTGTGCTTTGGCAACGTGTCCTTGGGCAAGACACTTCAGTTGCTCCCTCTGTGGCATGTAAACAGAAGTTTTTTTCTTGCCGCCATGATGGAGGGATTCATGATTGGCCATATGGATTCATGTTGGGTGTTGGATGTATATATTTGTATATGTATAGTTTTATATGTATATATGTATCTATGCATATATGTGTATCCACAAAATGAAGAGCTTTATGCTCTATTGTAAAGTAGAGCATAAAGTGTCTTTAGCATTGTAAAGTGTCTTTAGATAACACTTGTTATGAATTGGTGCTATACAAATAAAGATTGATTGATTGATTGATAAATAAACACATATGGAAGAATGTGTGAATTTCTAGTGTTTGTTGATAGATTGATAGATGACAAAAGGACTCCAACTATCAGTGAGTGAATGTGAGGATGAATGGTTGAAGCCACCTGCTGTGTAAAGCTGCATTGTGCAGTTAAACAGACTAGAAAAATGCTTTACAAGCGCAAGACCAGTAAAATAAAAAAAAATGGTGAAAACTGAGTATCTTGCATGGTGTGCATTTAAAAAAAAATCAGCTTATTTCTCATTCATAAATGTTACTTTTACAGGTAAAAAAAAAAGAATTCTTCAACGCATTTTGTAACACATTCAAACAACTCATTCTTTCAGTCCTTCATTCTGAAAAACCAAAAGCTACTAAAACTCTGACTGCTTACATGTTTGATATCTTCACATAAACTCTGCCCCCCAGCAAGAACTTTTATTCTGTCTCTTTCTACTTTATTTTCACTTAATTATTTCTTAAATGCTGCACTTTGCATTTTTATCTTTACAACAAAGAACACATTTGTTGTACTCATGAGATTTTTGTGTACTCACAGTAAATAACAGTCCTCTTGTTGACCTGTAAAAACAAAGAAGGCTACGTACTGCATGTCCTCCCCATGCATGTGTGGGTTCTCTCTAGGGATGGGATGAAATATTGTTTGGCAATATATCGCGATACAGTACAAGATGAAATGCATCAAGTTTGAAAAAAATGGATTGCGAAATAAAGACGTCACGTCCGGTAACAGCCCATGTGACCAGAAGTGACGACAACAAACATTAGCACCAACTACCTTTCCTCCAAAAAGCCTAACGATGGAGTCCAGTGAGGTCAAAATTGAGGACGCTCCGCCTAGATACAAGTCATCTGTCTCGCAGTATTTTGGCTTCTCATTAAAAAGACGAAGACGGTGAAAACGAGCCTACCGCTCATTAGCATACACTCTATAACCTCTCTAGGGTTAGAGAGTGTTATTGTTTGTGTTTGGCCTGTTAGGCCTTGTGTTTTCCTGTGTGCAACTCAAACAAAAACAAATAAGTTGTAATTACACAGTAATATTTTTTCTTTTTTACTTTTTTGATAATGTATCGCGACGTATCGTGTTGTGACCCGGTCATATCGAGGTGCAGCGTATCGTGAGTTTAAGTGTATCGTCCCATCCCTAATTGTCTCTGGGCACATCACCTTTAGTTCAGGAACATGGCACAACAGGCCCATTTTAAGTCATCTGTGGTACATTTATATTCACCTGTTTTCTTGACAAATGCAATCAATTCACAGTTAAGCGCTCTGTCATTCACAACCTCCAAACAGATCCAATTATTTTTCCTCTGGCCCAAAATCAATCCAATAACCTGATTACAGTTGAATGAGGAGCTCAGAACATTTGATTGCTTTAAATCAAAAAATAAATGTCCAAGAGTAGTAGAGAGCCCCTGCACAGAGACTCTGCTGTTTTAGATGCTAACCATGGAAAACACCCCGCTGGAGGTTTGCCCACTGCCCATAAATTGCCCATTAGTTGTTCTTGTACCCTCTTGAGTTGAACTTGATTAAATCAGAACACTAAACTGACTTGACTTGACTTGTTTAGTTTTGATTGCAGGCTTTTCTGAGGACGGCTGAGGACACACACTGGGACTGTATTTGTCGAGGTTTAGCTGATAAATAAATTACCCCTCAGGGTTCAGGATTAAATCCCCTCTGATTGATGTTTTGTACTGCTGGAAAACTGTCACAGTATGAAGGAGACACAATGTTTTCATACAACAATTTTTCTTACCATGTAGTCAGAACAGTAATGACCATATTAAGTCCCAATCACAGCTTGTTTCATATGTAACTACTTTCCTGTAATATGGCAAATTATCATAAGTAAGCCTTATAAAAAGAATATTAAGGTTCCATATCCTGGTGTTTTTAAAGGCCTATGTCATGTCTTGGGTATCTATTCAGCCTGGATTTTATTGACCTTGAATAAAAACAATGACAATTTTTGCCCTGTAGAGAATTAGATGCAGATCCGCAACATTAACCATCTGCTCCCCTCCCTCACTCCTCACAGCACCTCCATTCTAGTCCACAGCCTGATCACCTCCCGTTTAGATTACTGTAATTCTCTCCTCTTCGGTCTCCCCCAAAAGTCACCCCATAAAATCCAACTGGTCCAAAATTCAGCTGCCCGTATCATCATGAAGACCCCTTCACACCATCACATCACCCCCATTCTTCAGCACCTCCACTGGCTCCTGGTCAAGCATAGAATAGAGTTCAAAATCTTTCTGTTCACCTTTAAGTCCATCCACGACCTCGCCCCTCTATCTGTCTGACCTCCTACACATCGCCACTCCAGCCCGCTCCCTCAGATCCTCCTCCTCCACCCACCTCACTGTACCCACTGCCCGCCTCAGCACCATGGGGAGCAGGGCCTCCAGTTGCTCTGCTCCTCAGCTTTGGAACTCTCTCCCTCCAGCCCTCTGAAACCTGACCTCCCTGTCTCTTTTCACATCCAGACTCAAAACCCACCTGTTCAGGACTGCATACCCCACTTGACAGTAACTTACCTCCTCTCCCCCATAAAGGTCATTATCTGTTGTGCTTTGCTGTTGTTGATTTTATCATTATTGTTGATTTTACTGTTGTTGTTTTTTAATCTTGTTCAGCGTCCTTGAGTGTCTTGAAAGGCACTTTTAAAAGAAATGCATTATTATTATTATTATTTTTCCTTCCCTTTTGAAAATACTTGTATCTGAGGGCCACTGGATAATAAGCTCTGCACTGATTGACTTCCCAAACAATATTCTGGAAATTCACCAGAAAAGGAAACTCAACTCATAATTTTAAAAGAATTCTCACTTTACAGCCTTTTTACACTCCTGCCCAAACTTTGTCTTGTATGTCTCTGACTTTCATCCCTCTTACTCGACAAAGCAGTGCGCCGCAGTGATGACCCAGCGCGGGGACACGATGGCGCCTCCACAGACATGTCGCCCCTTCCAGTGCATGCTGACCTGCCAGCCCCACTTGTCATCCGCTGCCAGTGTCCCCCCGACAATGCGGCGGCCATCGCTGGCAGGGACAGAGCAGCCTGGGAGTGAGAGAGGGAAATGAATGAGTTGAGGACAGAACAAAATGAATACCAAGTAATCACTGTATGAATTAACTTTTTATCACTCTACTATGATTAAACTCACTGAAAGTAGATTAGCCATTAAATTAGGAGAATGACTACAGTAATTTGCATTTCATTGTCTTCAGTAATAAGGCTGTTAAACTTCAGCCCATGATAGGCACATCATATCTGATATCTGATCATCTTCTAGATAAGCTGAGGTTTGTGATGACTTCAATATCATGGTCTAAGAAAATTTAGATTAGTTTAATTTTCTACTCTTTACCTGCTGTGATGTTCCCTGTCTGGTTAGTTGGGTTTTGAGGCAGAAAAGGCAGCCGTGTAGGGATGCTGCAGTTCCTCTTCACGCCACAAGGAAGAGGTGGTTCACTAAAGTTTGTCGGAAACACCAGGAACTTGACTGATGAGGCAAAACAAGGACATTAATGTTATTTTATAAGCCTTGTTAAGAGCTGTAAACAGATAGAAGACATTAATTGCCAAATAAATATGCAAATATGGTTAATAACACTTTTTACTTTTACTATCAACATCTTGAGTCAATAAACAAGTATTTTTTTTAATGTTGACTGATGAGGACACAAATGTTTTTTTACTAGCTTTGCTGAGATTTCTAAATAGTGAGAAGATTTTAATTACCAAATAACTATGCAAATATGTTTAATGCACTTCTACGATTAACATCTTGGTCAGTAAATAAGGAATTTATCAATGTTTTGTCTGATCTACTACTTTTATTTTGTAACAGGGGGGAACAATTTAAGTTAAAAAGATTAATTTTAATAATAACCTTTGTTGATGACAGTGCCAATTTGTTGCACATTGTATGATACCTTCAATTTCAGAATTACGATTGTTTTATCTTTGGGTTAGCTTCCCTTAAAATCTAGACATTCTTCTTCTCACCTACAAAGCTCTCAATCCTCAGGCACCATCATATCTTCAGCTAAGTCCACAGAGGTTTTCTTCCTTCATTATTACAAATATCCTCGTCCTCATGGAAGCATTTTTTAAAAAATCCCCATTTAAAAGAAAACAAACATGCCGTTAAACACTCTTCGTTACTAAGCTATTTCCATGAGATACACCTATTTTTGCCTCTTCAATGTAAAAGCTGTTTTATTTTCCCATCCATTTATCCATGCATTTGAAACATAGATGACGACAGCTGAGAGCCGCCAACTCAAGAACTCAACTGGGCCATAGCAAGAAGCTACACCTACATCAGGTTCATAATAAGCAGCAAAATCACAGAAAATGACAAAGTGCTCTGGGAGAACTTACAGGAAGGAGAAAGGGGGCACTTTTAGAAGCTTTTCATCCATAATCAGTGAATTTAAACCAAGATCATCAATTTTCTTATTGATGACCATGCCTTATCATGACCTGGTTTTGTGTTACAGAATACTCTTTCAAATACAGTAAGCATAAAAAATGGACTGACCTGACATTGCTTGTTAATTTTAAATAATGAAACAGCAATTCATGGATTATAAGTTTGTAATCATGCATTTGTACTAGTTCAGATTGTTTGTACTATTCAGACTTTGGGGAGGGGGCTGGCCAGTGCAGGATGACTGTTTTTGTTGGAGTAAATGACTTTAATATGACTGTGAAGATGAATGAGTTTAACAGCCATTGTTTTGTTTTCTGAGATCTGACTGATTTCATCTTGAAATAATTAAAATCATTCCAGAGGATTTAGGCTTTCTGCGGATGTATGGTGTGTGAAATACTTCCAAACAGTCTTTTTTTTAAATCCAAACTGGACAGAACACAGGACACCAGCTTCCCTCTGGCGGGATGTCATGACAAATGTTGGAACATTTTTGGCCTTGCAGTCTGGCTGTAGCAGGCGGCTCAGGTTTGAGTATGACTAACAGTTCCACTTTCCCACACCTCCTCTCTTCTTTTTTTTATTCCTGCCTACATTACTGTCATAAAACCACAAATACCCTTATTTAAACTCTGATGAAATAGCTGCTATACACTTTTTATAATTAAAGAATACACTCAAAAAGATACGATCTGGCCACAGTCCCAGTATCAGTGATGAGCTCCATTAAATCTAACTACACTATTAAACAGCCACCAGCCACTATTCTCGGTGAGGTCTATTTAAAATCCATTAAAACCGAATTAAATTATAGAGAACCTAAATAATAAAGTCGTAATTCTAAAGATTATTATATTGAGGTGGAGTAAGGTCCTTAGAAAAAAATATCAGTGAGTAAAAAGACTTAAACTTTGTGCCTCTTGGGAAAGCTAGATGATTTTTTACAGATTGTGACTGCTGAATGTCTCCTGGCTGACAATGAAGTAATATAACCAAACAATTTATTATTCATTACAGACCATGGGCAAAAACAGATCACTTGCCTGCTTCTTTGGTATTTTTGAGAAGTGCTTTTTTAATGGAGTATCAGTTTTGATTAGTGTCCATTCATCAACAGAACTTCCTGTAGCCTACATGGTAATTTGTGTCACTACATTTCACATTGTGATGATGATTTTTACCTAACAGAGAAGCGATGATGACCAGCGTGATGATGATAGGGATGCTGAATATCAGGAGCAGGTCACGGAAAGAACAGCCTTGAGGTTCTGAAACTAAAAGGAAGACAGGTCATCATCACAAGGCCAACATATGAAGACAACCATTTACACAAGTAGCCTTTTAGACCCTAAGTAGAATGTTTTTGGTCAATGGAAGGAAACCAGGGTTGCCTACCCAAAGAAAACCTACATGCACTAAGAGACAAGGAATATCCACACAGAAAGACCCAAACTGTCTCAGGGGTGTAAACCAGCACAACCTGCCACCCGGTCCTGTTGGTTATATACACAAGCCCTTATTTTCAGTAATTTAAAGCAGTGATTGCCTTGCAGAGCAGATGGACCTGCCTGATTCTGAAATCCTGCATATCTGTCTTGCCAACTTTCATTGTCCAACGACTTCACTTGGCTAAATGCTTAACGGCCCAAGCAGGAAAGAGAGGTGGGAGCTGCAGACCTGGCAACACCAGGAAGTGACTGCATGTTTGAACACAATGGTGGCAAGCGGTCTCAGTATCTGTGTTTTTATTTTTTATCAGAAATGACTCAAATTTTTCTTTAAAAGAGGAGGAAAGACTGTCACTTGAAGCTTGTCTTATTAGAAATCATGTTTTTGATAGTCTAAGGTAGTTTAAGCTAACGGCTAACTGTTGTTAGCCCTGAGCCGCTCCTTGTAGCCGCTACGTATGCTGCGTCATATGTAGCAGTGTTGCTTGGTATGGATTCTGTGAAGAGTGTGATGAACTGAACGATTGTCCAGTCACAATCTGCTGTCGTTTTTGAAGGTTCTGCATCTGAAAACATTTTTAAACTGCTCTTTCCCATGGATTAGTAAAATATATCCATGGTGAATATAATTAACTGTCCATCATCATTAACTGTCGGATTAAAGAAGTGAGGCAAATATCAATGCTGATTAAAGTGAAGTTATTTGTTCAGTTATTCAATAATTCCTATACTTATGAAAATAAAAATCCACTAAAAAGAGCAAAATAGTAGCTTAATCAGACTGTTTACTGTAATTCACAGCCAACAAATTTAAGCTTGGCTAACAGTTCTTAGTTGGTTTATTTATCAGGTTATACAACAATCAAGCCATAGATAATAATGTTTTATCTTAGTTTGCTCACACGACAGTTAACCCTGACAACACAGAAGTCCCTAGCTAGCAGAGCTAACATTTGTTTCTCCGCCAGCTGCCTGAGGGTCTTTTGGTTGCTAGTTTTCAGGCTTTTTGATCACAAAATTGTGTTCATTAGAGCTAAACAGGGACATGTCTATGCATTGAGGTAATCATGAGCTGCATGCAGAGCCTCGAGAGTAAAAAAAGAAATAAATACTGAAGTCAATTTTATGCTTGGATGACAGAAACCTGAGGCGAACGACCTGAGACGAACTACAGACCCACTTTCTCTTAAAAAGCCTCGGGGCAGCGTTCTGCAGAGTCTGCACAGGGACTGTTGATGTGGTGAAAGGTGAAGTGAGTCAATTGTGAACCCTGGAAGATACCCCACAAGTTTCTTTAAAGCTTTTTGCTGTTTGACATTTTAGTTTGATTGGTGTTATATAAATGTAGGCCTACTTATGAATATATGCCTGACCCTAGAATGGAAATGAAGAATGAGCTGATTAGCTGTTTTATCCTCATTTGCACTTTCCTGCAGCTAAGACACAGTTGAGTCAATTATAAAAACGCATTGGACTTGGCACAAATAAAAAACAAACAGCCTGGAAAAGGCTGGATTTCTCCAGGGATAAGGGCCAATTTCATTTTTAAATTCATAAACTAAACAGATTCTTTTGCAGCATTTCCACTTCATGTTATGTCCAGGTCATTACTTAAGTAGCAGATAAAGCTGTCTAGATAGCCAATTTCACATCTATAAAAAGCATATTGTAAGATACAAATGAGCCCCTAGTGGGAGATAATAAACATTATTGGTCAAAATATAAACCTCAAGGGAAAGATGACACATTCTCTCCACTCAATAATCAATTTTCTCCCATTTCTCAGGGGCGATCCTCCAATCTATTAGAGTGTGAGTAATCTATCACCACTGCCCACTAAAATTTATTGTAACCAATAGTAAAAAATGAGGCCACTGTAAGGCCAACCAGCAATATAAGAGATTTCACAGCAGCACCGTCCCATCTATCCTGTAAACTGCAGCTTCAGCACTCTGTGATTTGGGGTAAACTTTTAGGATTGATTTTCTTTCTTTCTCATCTATGAGCTGATAAGAAACTGCTCTGTTCAGGGCTCCGGATAGGAGTGGGAGTTAATATCAAAGTAATATATAGCTCTGTTGAATAGTGGAAGAATATCAATATGGCACATGGAAATGATGAGGGATATTATATCAGGCAAGAGAACAATAGACAATAGAAACTATCCCACTAAGGTAGCATTTATATTGATTTATACAGACGGAAGATGCTGAAGAGACACTTCAAGAGCAAACTGAATAGAACATTTGGGCATTCTATCAATAACGAGGAAAGAAATGGATTATAAGTGTCTTTCACACCTTTGAAAAACCAGAGAAAAATATAATCATAGTGTTACTCAGAGGGCTGGGGCAAGTGGGGCAAAATAATACAATTTTTCATAAGTAAAAGGTTTCAAGCAGAGAACATCAGCTTCAGAAAAGAGTCTAGGAGTGGCACATCTCAACAACTATATTTCTAGTTTATCATCCAAAAATATTTTCTCAACCTTAATGCAGACAACATGTACCACATCAGTCTCTCGTTTCCTGAAATTTAAAGTAGAAGAATTGTTTGTTTTTCATTTGATGAAGAAATGTGGTCCAGATCTGACAAACCTACTACTGAAGCTGTTAGCATCCATGCTTTCCGAGCAGTCACCACTGTGGTCGTCATGCTTATAGCTCTGACCTCTTCCTGCTCCAAAGGACCCTGATTGGGTCGTGCTGCTTTGGGCTACTCACAAATTATTGTAGATTGGAGCTTGGTAAGACGGATCTGCCTGATCATAGACATTAAACTGAACTGCAAGGTTACTGATTTCATCCTACAGACTAAAATCATACTCTTATGCGTAATTGGTGACACTGAAATGCCCTTAAGTGTGTGTGTGTGGTTGAACGGTTGTCTGTTTCCATATGTTGGCCCTGTTGTTGACTGGTGATCAGACCACTGTGACTCCTGCCTCTTACTTAATGTCAGCTAGGACACTGGCCCAATGAACCAATAAGGGAAAGGCTGTTAAGATAACGAAAAATATCAACACATAAAATCCATTTTGATGGTTCTCTTTAAAAATTACAGGTCCCGTGAAAAAACTCAAAATGGTCATATTTTACCTAACATCAAGCTCATATATTCAATTTTAATGACTGTAAATGCTTGTACATCATCAGTAATGTTCAGAAAGCATGCCAGGTTTCACACACTGAGCGCCCCCGATCCACCACTCTTTTTAGATTCTCTGTTGGAGCCACTGTCAGCAGACAAGAGATGAGATCCTCACAGCAAGAAGTTTCCATAGAGGGGTTTTGTTAACAAACCAAGTACATTGCTTGATGAAATTCCTCCAAGACAGCTTTGGGTGATTGTGTAAACTTTGAAAATGGCCCCGTTTACATGGGTCAAAAAATCCTATTTACAATCAGATTGAAAGGTCAATCAGATTAGAAATGTCTCATGTAAACACCTTAGCCAATCTGATTCACCCGGATCTGATTGTATTTCGGAATCGGATTGTAAGAGGTAGTCTACGCCGATTGATAATCCGCTCCATGCTTCATGTAAGCGGCTGAGTGAAGTGGATTGGGTTGATAGAGAGGATAGTTCGTAGTACGTAAGAGGCACGTAGTGACGTGACTTCAGAGCCTTAAATAAATTCAACCATAACACAATAAGCATCCCCAACAAAGCACGACGTGGATCCATCTTTCTAGAGGTAAACAGGAAGCAGGAAGTGCACCTCTTCTTCTCTTACACATTTGCAGGTAGTGGCAGAGTGACCTTCTGCGCATGTAAAAAACAATACAGTCGGATTCAGCTGGGGCCATGCAAACGCGGATTGAAAGTGGATCTCTTTACTCAGAGTTCATGTATAAAGATGGAGTGAGATTTACTTAATCCGATCGATTTCAATCAGATTGAGGAAAGCTACCCATGTAAATGGGGCCAATGTATCATTTAAGAAACTTCACTGACTTAGTATTAGAAATAACAAATGGTCTGTTCTCTCAAAGCAAAGAAATTAAAGGCCTACTTAAACAGCATTGTTCCACAGGGCACACTTGAAACTTTATTTTCGCAAGACGTACGGACATTACCTGTGGCCAACATATCAGAGCAGGGCTTTGAGGAGCTGTGTTTAGTAATTTAGAGCCCCCATGACAAGTTTTGCAAAGGTTATGAAACTGACTAAAATGAATGTCAATGCCTTTTATATCAACAAAATAAAAAAAAAGATCTTTATAGAGAAATTGTTTTTATATCTTACACAGCCAGAGGGAAGGTATCAGACATGAAGAATGACAACATGCTGAAGAAACAGATTTATAAACTTGTTTTTAGTTATTTTTAATTAAAAAGGATGGCCAAATCAATGGGACATAACATTTTGTCCATAGATGACACAAAAGCTTAGATAGTGGTGAGGTAAAGATACTATTTGCTGATCAGAGCTACAAAAGCAGCAGAGGAATTGAAAAGCCATACGTTCGGTAAGTCTCTTCTTATTGCCACTTTCTTAAATTGAAAAGTACATTTTGTGATGAAGACACACGTGTTTCATTTCCACTGTGATTACAACGGTAATTCTCCGACCACATTTGATTAGCTTCAAAGTCAGCAAATATTCAGATGCTAATTATGTTTTATTTCCTCAGGTTCTGCTTATCCTCTGCTTCCTTGATGAGAGCAATGAGAGAGTTTAGACTGACATCAAACAGCATGTGGAGTTGACTTATGTAGTTACAAAGATGTAACATTAGTCTCAAGTCAACATCATGAAATATATTTGTATGCCGTGGGGTGACTGCTGTACTTTTGTTCAAAATGGCGTCATACTAAGTCACTGAAGAGGCATGTGTTCTCTGACTCTAAGTTAAGGTTAATGTACAGTGATAGTTTGTAGTGAATCTGAGCAGCAATCATGTATCATTTTACAGCCTGGAAGTCTTTGCACACTGAATTTGTTTTATTTATGTTTGGTAAAAGAACAAAATGTATAATTTTCTGTTTTTCTTCCATCTAAGTCAATTTAAAGGACATTTACTATTAATAGCAGCAGCTGTTTTAACAGGACAGGCTGATCCCTTTCCGTCTTGCTTGCTCCCTCATACCAAAACCTCGACTCCAACACCGTCCTCTGGTCTTCTTGAGTGTTTCAACCACGGAGCATGAAGGATACAAAAAAAGTTAGTGCTCACAGTCACGCAAATATGACAAACTGGAGTGAAACAGCCCATACTCTGCTTAATTGTTTGGTATGCCTTTTATACCGCTTTCACACCAAAATTAGCAGGTCAGCGCAGGTTTTTTCAATGCAAGTTAATTCCCTAATAATCAGCAAGTGACTCCTTTCCCACTGCCAGCAGACTCAGGTCTGATCGGCATAAGACAAGCTGCATGGCTGTTTTTTTCTTCACGTTGATGACATCATCAACATTACCATGCAAACAATAAAAAGGAGCATGGAAGCCGTGGACATGGTGGTCAACTGTTTTCTGTACTTTGTAATTTTGTCCCTCTTTAAAAATTTAGAAAATGTGAACAACATTCGAGCGCTGATGACACAAAGACAAATGGAATTTGTTGCTGGGACGGCAAATAGTCATGTACTTTACAGACGAAGGAGACAGGTGCAATATTATGCTGTGGGTACGTTACACCAATGTTACCAATAAATCAGCGGGTTGACACGGGTGTGATGTTCCCACTGAAGCCAATCGGGGCAAGCCAATAAAAACCTGTGTCGCTTGCAAGGTCAGTTGACCCACATCGAAATGGCGATTAGACCTTTTCAAACTGCTGTCAGGAGCCGATTGTTGCAGTGTTTAAATGGGTTTGTTGGCCAGTGTGAAAGGGGTATCAGTGTGATCAGCATTTTTACTCCACATGATAGAGCACTTCTATGAAAAAGACAAACAATAAATGCCATTAGGACTCCCCCTTCTCCTCATGTTTATGGCACCAGAGGCTGCATAAACAATTTTGTTCGCCTTTGAATAGACCTACTAGTATAACATTGTCAGCTTCAGCCTATTGGCTGGGTCAGTGAAAAGCATAGACTGTAAAATGAAAGCGGAGTCATTGACAACATGGTACTGAGCAGCACTAAACTAACTCACTGTTGATCTGCCAACCAATGGTGGAACTGGGAACAATAGTGATTGTGAACCCTAGCAGTCAGCAAACAATGAATAAATCAACCTGATTAAAGGCAAAATATGATCTTTTGAAATACATACTCTGTTTCTTTCTTTCTCCCTATCCAACAAGTTTTTATAGATCTTTGCACAATGCTTTGACCCTGGACCTTGACACTTCTAAGGGGCTGAATGCGGGGCTGGATGGACTATATGGCTGCTAGAGAGCTCCATTATTTTTCATCTGACTGTGCAATTTTTCAGAGATAAACACATTGAAAGCACTGAGTTGTGAAACGTTCTTGATGTTTTTGTGATCTTGGGACACACATCACATTTTGAGACGTTCACATCAGAAGCAACCTGAAGCAGCAGTCGTAACATGGGAGTCTGAGACAGAAGAATAGTCTGGCAGGAGGAAAAAGATCCTGAGAATTTTGTAAACAGTGATTTATGAAATTGTCTCTGTGGTCTTTCACACAGTGACATGAGTGATGAAGGTTCTGGAAAGATGAGACCTTTTCTCCACGAGAACAGCCTAGGATTTGTTTACATGCTGGACAAAAACGAATCAGAGCTCAATCTATGTGCTGTGGCCCCATTTTTTTTTCTTTTGGAGCATTTTTGGCAGAAAACTGAAAAAAAAACCACCAGAGCTATCACTCACTCGGACATTTATCTTCAAAGAAAAGGTCACTTCTTTAGGATTCACTCATTTCAAACAAAAGTGAACCAACGTATCAAAAGTTCATAAAGCTTTTTAACTCAGCAGAACTCCCAACACCTTTAATAATTCTCATACCTGGCTCCTTATCAGGGATATTTTTGGCCAACATGAGGGTTACAGATCCCTCCTCCAGCGGGCCTCCATCTGAAGGTTTCCTCTGCTGGACTTCAGCGGGAGTCTCACTTAAATGAGGCAGTACAGTCGAGGTGGTTTGATCTTGGGCTCCTGGTGATCCAGGGGGAGAAGATGAGGATGAAATATCTGGAATTTGTGACTCACTTGTCACTTCAGAGAAAGATGGAAGCTCTGGATACAACCGTCCTTTTACTGTGGGTTCATAATGAGGCACGAGAGGGACGACCGTGTTGGGGACCAGGGAGGACACGCTCAATACTTCATGACTGTTTGGACTCTGAAAAGACGTTGAGGTCCAATACTCCAGGGAGGGATAGATCGACGCAATGACCAGCTGCTGCGCATCAGCATTAATTGAGTTGCCAGTTTGGGGCTGCAGATCCATACTTGTAAAATCATTGATGTCTGTCCTTAAGTGCTGCATATGTTTAAGGTCAGGGTCCATGTTTTCTGTGGTGAAGGTTGACAGCTGGTCTGGGGTTTGGACTGGCAGGATCTCATCAGTTTTAGACATCTTTTTGGGAAGAGGGGAAACTCACAAACCAACGAGGAGCCAGAAAATGCTAGTGTATTCTGCAAAAAACAACAAAATACACGTTTAAAATATGATTTTGAGTTAGATGAAAAAACAGGACTCCATCCAGCCTATTATAAAGCTGGGCACTATCAGATCTTTAAAGGCTTAGTTCAGTTTTTTGTGTGGGGTTTCTCTAGGCCAGTGATTCCCAAACTGGGGTACGCTTACCCCCGGGGGAATGTGAAGTGACGTAGGGGGATATGCTAATACCTGTCAGGGTTTTAAACAGTTGTTTCTGTAGTTAAAGTTCAACCTGGCAAATGCTTGCACTGTGAGATTTTAAAAGGCCTGAAGTGTTGGCAGAGAGGCTGGAGGATGGATTGGTGAGGCATTTTCGAAAAGGAAATCTGTCCTGAATTATCTAAGATTCTTATGGTAACATAAATTCAGTCAGACAGCCTTCTAATTAAAGCTGTAGTGAGTATTTTACAGTTTCATATTCATTAATGAATATGTTCCAGCAATGTACATTTCTATTTTCAAAAGTGAACTAGCGTTGACTGAAATTTGCAGATAAATAAATCTATCTAGTGAGTACAGAAGAAAAAAAGGGGAAAGTCCAGGAAAAAATTGACATAAAATGTATTTCGACTTTATTCTCGACTTGTCGACTTGTTTTCTTGTCATTTGACTATTTCCTAAAATTTCGACTTTTATCACAAAATTGTATTTCGACTTTAATCTTGACATTTCAACCTTAATTTATATTTATCTGCTTTTTTATTTTGACATTTGACTTTTTCCCGACATTTTGACTTTTATCACAAAATTCTATTTCAACTTTATTGTCGTCATTTCAACTTTAATCTTGAAATTTCAACTTTAATCTCGACTTCGCCAAAATCATTTTCTCCATCTAACATGGCCCAAATGCTCTTCCGAAAGTGAGACATAATCCACTTTAAGAGATTTTTTTGTATGTTATACATACTAAATGTGGGAGTGGCTGCAGACTTGCAGACACATTTTTTTTCTAGCTGCTGTAAGTGTGTGGAAGAAGGGGGTACATGGCTGGAGGATAAGTGTCTGAAGGGGTATAGGCTGTGAAAAGTTTGGAAACCACTGCTCTAGGCCCATGGCAATAGATAATATGACTACCAATAAAGGAACTTGTGGGGGGTGGACAGCACTTAGTAAATACAAGTTGGCCTCTATGGCCCCACCAAACCCTCATAATTGAACAACTTCTCAGTTAAAACTGCTTCAAAATCATTATTGTCTCAGCAACATGCTAAAGTAAGACTCTTTACAGAATTTAACTTTTTCTTGAGAAAAAAACCTGAACTGGCCCTTTGAAATCCAGTCTTTATGAATTTCAACTCCTCTCTTTTTACACTGATGGATTGAGGATTCTATCTACTTGCTGTAACGCAGGTAAAACTCGAGAATATCCTTTGAAAATGTACTATGTGGTCTGTGGTCTGAATTATGGCAGTCAGATCTAGCTTTCTCCGTTAGCATCAGAGGGGATCTTCAATTGAAAAGGGTGGTGACCACTGGTCTACATACGACACTGGGCTTGCCAGCCGAAACTAATGTGCTGAACTACTATAACAATGGTTGGGCATCGCACTGATAGCTCTATATTGCAGGGATGAAATATAAGCTGTTTCTGGCTGCTATGGGAACATAAAGAGAGGTAGAGGTACAGCGGACTTTGTTGTCTTGATCACTGAAGAGCTCACTCATGCAGAGGAGACATGTAAAGCACAGTAGAAGTTGAATTAACTTTGAAAAAAGCATAAAATTAGTTCCCATCAAACTCTGTTGCTAGCAGCATGTTAGCAACCATCATTTGTATGATGCGAGAACGCTTAAAGACTCACAAGAAAGCCTTTACAAACGACTTACAACAACAAAAAATCAGGCAATGAAATTTAATCAATCTCAATGTCTTGAAGACTTCAGAAGCTAAATACGAGAATGCTAGCTCAGGTCAGGTCAGATTGGGGAGCACACGCTGCACCTGCGCTTCACCATTCATCATGCCTGACAACACATTTGCACCGCCAGTAATTTTAACCTTTCTTCATTTGTAGGCGTTTGCATGCAATGAAGTTTAAGGTACAAGGGTGCAAACTCCACTTTCCACTGCTCAGGAAGCAAAAGACACCAACTCCTTTCAGCTGCGTGAGAAACTTCCATAACCGGCAGAGAGCTCCAAGACCTCAGCTTGCATCTACTACCAAACTAACGTCCTGGCATGAGAGAATGCTAGTTCATGTTTGCATTTTATGACTCTGAACTCCGGTCTTAGCTATTTGTTATTTGTTTCAAGAAAAGGGAGACTCGTATTGTATGTCATCTATCGTGCCAAAACACAGAGACATGATCTTTAGTCTAGTCTTAATCCATTCATTTAAGCATGTTAAGTTTTATCAAATCAGAAGACTACAATGAAATAATTCACAATGCAAATATTAAAGAATTCTCTATGAATCTAACAAATCTAAAACAGCTTTGTAAAGACACAAATATCTTAGGCGTGACTGATGAATGAGGAAATGCAAAATTTGTCCACACACTTCTCTTGAATTATTCATAAGTACATTTCTGAAGCTAGATTACCTTCTATTGATTACAAATATCGATACCAAAGGGCATATGTGTCTGTTTCTTTCCCAATCAATGTCCTCCTTCATGATTGGCTCATATCTGAACACCTCTGTGCTTCCCCCAAACATCTGATCTCACCTGAATGCCAGTCTCATTTGTATGCGTGAAGTTGTTTATCAGATTCTCCTCCTCTTATTAAAGCAGAAGATACATCACAGCTTCAGCCAGTGACAGGATAGAGGAGACGTTCAGTCCCTCTACTGCATCTCTGATCCAAAGATTTCTGCTCTGCTACTGTGAATCCATCATCTTCAACTCTCTGCACTTTGTCATCTCTCCAGATCTTCTGCTCTCCTCAGTAAACACATAACCCCTTCATTTCTGCCATCCACTTCTTCATCCTTCTCCCCCGTCTCTTTGGGCTTAATCTTTCTCCTCTGGTCAGAGCTGGTGAGGCTGCAGTGGCTGGGTCAGTAACAGATACGTGTTCTCTTGTCATTGGGCGTCTATGAAATATGCATGGAGATGATTGTGAGCTCAGGTCAGAGTTTAACAACAGAGGGTAATGCACACCATACCGCTAAATTGCTCCCACTCACAAATGCTGAGGAATATAATGACTCACACACACACAGAGTCAAAGGGTTGAATTTCTCTGAGCTGGAAGAAATGTACCCAATAATCACCCCCCGCTCTGATCTGAGGGAGTGTATTTATGCCTTCTGGCCTGTGTCACAGTGTCCAGCAGTCTTAGGAGTATTTAGTTCATCCTATCGCATTACTGCAACAGACAGTGTGAGGTGTTACTCAGCATCTTCTAGATTACACTGTTCTCAAAATCTAATCAGTTCATCCCCGGGTCAGAGTGAGTATATGGGCAAAGCTTTTAGAAAATCCATTGTATCATTCTTGGCTCTCAGTAAGGGATGAACATGGTTACATTCACACTGCAAGCAAAATTGGCCCAAATCGGACTTTTTTGCCCACGTCATGACAGTTAATTTTTTCAAATCAGATGCAGACCACTTTCTTATGTGGTCTAAAATGTCATCTGGCATTATTGAGATGAGACAGGTGTCACAAACCTGCTGTGGAAGAGCCAAGATGTGGCAAGATCCAATGTAAACAGCTACAGATGAACTCAGTGTCAGGGAATGTCACAATCCCACGACTCCTGGCTCAGACACCAAACATACAGTTGCATTTGGATTTCTGGATTAAATTGGTCATAAAATATGTTCTGATCTTCATCTAAGTCACATCACCAGACAAACACAGTCTGCTTAAACTAATACCAAACAAAAATTTTAAGTTTTCATGTTTTTATTCAACACAATATGTAAACAGTCGCAGTGCAGGGTGGAAAAGAATATACTTTTTCACATACTTTTTCATGCAACTGTACCTCAGAGGTAGCAGCCATCATTAAAATGTCTGCTCTCTTTTTCTTCATCTTTCTCTCCTTTTCACTTTGTCAGAATTTTGTTGGCTCCAATAGCACAACTTAACCCTATAATGCCAATTGTATCATATTTGATACATACTTTTATAATACCTCTATCAGTTCAATATGATCAACAAATTACAAAAAAATCCCATCTGAATACAATCAGATAAATGATAAAAATGTCCTCAAATGGATTATCAGTTGCCAAAAACACCTAATGTATCAAATGAGACATGAAAAATCTATATGTTGAATTTTATGGACATTTTGATTTTTATGGATTTTAGCAGAAAGTGAAACAAACATTTCAGCTCAAAAGAATTAGAATTTTCTGGCTATAATCTATGGTCTTGGGCTTTAAAGGGTTAAAAACTGATACACAGATGATGGCATGTGAAGCATCCATCTTATTTCCACAACCCAAGCGTACTACGAGTGATGTCACGTCACTGCAGGGCTATCAAATATTTGATATGCACATTTCAGGATGAAGTAGTTTTAAAACGCTGATTCAATTAAAGTGGAAAAAGAATTGACATGTAAAGAGACATTTTCTGTCATAAAGGACAAATTAGTGTGTTTATTCAAGGATCTCTTAAGGGTTAATGCAGAAGGTGAAAGTTAAATTAAATTATTGTACAGAAGAGTTTTTAAATACATTTCTGAAAGCTCTTACCAGATAGTATGGTATCTTATTGCACTGTAACACCTATTTCATTGTAACACCTGTAGAAGTGTCTGCAGAGAAACGCGTCAGTGATGTGGAAAAGTCAAGAGCAGCTTTTAATAGAATAAATTCTGCTTTAACGAGCTGGACTAAATTCTGGGAACTGCACAAGTTTTTGAATCAGTCGGTGTCATTGTGTCCCGTCATGATCTGCTGTAGAGATGGTTAGTAATGTTAACCTGTTGATATTTTCATGATGTGTTGTGCCTGTGCACAGACGGTGACTCTCTGGCATCAAAAAACATTTGCTGATGCTTCAGAAACAACATAGTTGCCTGGTGGATGTAATGCATTTATTATCTCTACTTCTAATGCTTATACTACAGCAGTATGAAGAGTTAACTCTGGTTGGGTCAGTTGTGTCCTCACTGTAAATGAGCTGCTCTGGGGGTCGATTGGAAGCAAGCCAAGACCACCTCTTTCAGGTGAGCCTGGCGTGGTTGTTTCTAGTGAAACAGGGATCAATTGCTGTCTAAACAGCATACACCCACTTAAACCGGAAAAAAAGGATTAAAATAACAGAAAAATGTTACCCTTTAGGATTTAAAACTGAAATGTGATGCTGCAATGCCAACAGAAGGGTCATAAACTATTGCACTTCATTTCCTTTTAGTATATTCAATGATTTGTAAATGTTACATCAAATGTAAAGGTTAAACTTAAATTTGCAATGCCACTGAAAATAAATCATGGAATCACCAAAATTAAAATCATATCCTCTGGTGGCCATTAATATTTGGTCTTATTTATGTAGCAGGAGTTTTGTATTGTCTGGGTCTTTGTCTCAAATGTTCCCTGATTTTAATTGTCCTTTTTGGTTGTTTTTTCCTTTGTGTTTAAGCTCTTGTGCTTTGCTGTCTTTATGTTCCTGCCTGCTGTCAAAACACTTTAAACCCCTGTTTATAAAAGCGCTATACAAGTAAAGTTTATTATTACTGTATATTAGAATATTTGCACCAAGTTTTATTGAGGTCTGTTGAGAACTTGTTGAGATGCAGATGCAACTGTACAATCACAAAAACAACTCACACCAAGTGATGAAATACTTCTTCTAGGTTTATTTGTTTTCAGTCTGGTCAATTTTTTTTTAAATATGTTTAGCCACTGTTTTCAATGTCCTGGTAGACGTGCTGTTTCCAGTTATTAACCCTTCACTGGGCTGTTGTTGATTTGATATTCAACTTTGTTTTTTTTATACCTTGTGGGGCAGCTCCAGACAACTGCTCCACGAAACACCCTGTCAAACATTCGTATGCTGAAGTCTGAAAAAGTCTGAGTGTTGCTCACTTTTTGTTTACAATGTGAGTGAAGATTCACTGCCGCTCCGCCTCCACATAACACTGACAGAATGAATGAATAAATAAAGCCAGCTCAGCCTTCATTTGCTCCTGTGCTGGTGTCAGAGTCCTTGTTCGTTGTTTACTCTGAGTACGCTGACTGGCATACCCTCACACGTATCTGAACTCCTCAGGCACAACCCTGCCAGCCTGTGCTCCCCTTGGTGTCAGTCAGGGGCAGGAAGACAGGCTCCCAATTTGACTTCTACCCAAATATCTAATCTACGTTTTTAACTTAATACAGTCGGTTTTATCTGTCCCAACAGATCTGGATCATTTTCAGGGAATGTTGATCGTGACACAAGAGACAAATGATTAGATGTTGATGGTGATCTGAATCTGGATGTGGATTCGAAAATCCTTTCAAGGATTTTTTTTTTTTTTACAGTAGATTCACATTTTTGACAGTTATTCACACAGTATTGTTAGAAATACTTAGGCAGAGGTTGTGCCCTTTGAGCACTTCTAGTTAAAGTGTAACTTGTGAATGGCCTTCATAAAGATCAGCTGTTAACATCAACTAAATGCTTTATTATATTGATACATATTCTTAGAGAAACAAATACAGTCAGTTCAAAACAGGTAGAAGGAAGACTGTCTTTGTGAATTTAAATGCTTACACAAATTAATGCCAAAGGAAATCCACCATAATGCATTAAAACAGACCCTGCCAATACCAAAGTTGTCTGACTGGATAACCGATCAACAGTCACTTTGATAAAGGGCTCTATAAATCTGACTGGTTTGTTGGTGACCAATTAGAAAACCAGCAGAGGATACGTTTGATGATTTTCCCTAAAATTTAAGTTTAAACCTTCCATGAATCTGTAACTTGGGTGTAAGATATTATTCACAAGATAAGAAATGCAATCCATGTTCAAGTTTGTTTGTAAAATGCTTTATATATTGTATACACAGTTTTTTGTGTTTTTTTTCCTTGCATATTTGACCTTTGCTTCTTAAAGAGTCTGCTGAGATGGTTTTCTTGCTTAGGTTTGATCACAAGTTACCAAGACTTGGGGTGAATCCCAATTCTGCCCCTTAGTCCTCTGTTTTGTGGGCCAAGGGAAAGGGGTGAAAACACACTGCTGAGAAACGAGATGCCACTCTATTCCTGCTACGTCATCACCCAGAGCCGCTCGCTGGCTGTGACGTAGGCAGATGTGACAATAGCCGTAGCTATGGCTGTGAAAGCTAGCTCATCTTAATGAGAAATGGAAAAATACCACCAAAAATTCAAAACATGACTGATATTCACTTGATTTAATAATTTCTCATAATTCCTTTGGTTTCCACTCTAGGCCTGTGCTCAAAATATCGATTTGGCAAAATATCGTCATGCACTCCTTGGGGATACGTGTATCGATATGGATTCTACAGAATCAATACGGCCTCAGTGTTTGTACAGTTGCTGTAAATACACTTTGGGTAATGTTAAAAATGGCACAGTACAAAGTAGAAGCCAAGCTACATGACAAAACACATGTTCCAAATTTAAACTTAGAGCTACGATCTTTGGGGACCTGAATTAAAGATCTTAAGTTGAAGAATTATTTAAAACTCATGCTTGTTCTTTTTCTTGTAATAAAAGCAAAAGTTGCCGGGAATTCTGTTAAAAGCGCAGTCAATGTGTGTATCTAGATACATATCGTATCGTGGCCTAAGTATCGGGATACATATCGTATTGTGGGGTTGCTGGAAATACCCAGGCCTACTCCACTCTGCCTCTTGTCACCGGGCGAGGTGTATAATGGGAAATTCTCAAACCTCTTAATTTCAAGTGAGGTCCTGGTCTGTCTTTGTTTCGAGGGCTGTGTGGCCCTTGGTCTTAGCCCTTCCCCTTAGCCCTTGGAAGACTTGGGACACCCCTTCACTAGCTGTGAACATGCAAAACCAAGGGGTAAGGGGTAGAACTGGGATTCACCTTTCACACTTGTCACTATAAGGCCAGAGATGTACTTGTTTGTAGTTGTGCTGAAAAATATGTTTAAATCGTAAGAGCAGCACAGCACTATGCAGCACAACTTGCTTGCCTCGACACCCAGTTTCAATTTTTCACCTCTGTTGCATGCACCAACACAGACAAGGTTTTTTCTGGGTTTTCTCAAACAGCAGAGCTTGTTTATTCTTTTAACATGGAGGAGATGTCAAAGCAGTAATCTGTTTTGGTGAGTGAAATAATTTACTTTCACTTTAAACTTTGGCTCACAAGGCTGAGTATTGATGAGCCTTGAGCCCACCCTTGGTCAGTTAAAAGCACTTCAAGTCTGTTCCTCCAGCTGCACAGTAAGAGCACTTTATTTACTGTTTACAAGGGGAAACATAGGGAATGGAATTACATTTTAAAAGAAAAATGTGGACAGCAGGCAATGTTGCACAATTTGATGACACATTCAACAGTCACATTCAGTCAGGACTTGGAGGCAGCTGTTAGCTATGAGCTTGTTATTAAAGTCTACGAGGAACCATGAGGTTTTCTCCTTTTTCCTTGTGTGGAAATTCATCATGTGAGAGGGCTTAGGGTTTCTATAAAGAAAGGTGAGTTTACTCGAAAAGAAGCTAAATACTCAAGTTAATGCACTACATTTCGAAAGACAGCACCTATCAAATTTCATGGATATCAATCAAGCACAAAAACTTTTTTTGCATCTTTTCCTCCATACTTAAGGGTCTTTAAAGAAAAGCTCATGTTAATATTTCCGCAGATATAATTAAACTCTCTTCAAGAATGCATACAAAGAGTGTGCTCTTTAATTTATCTTTTTTGTGTGTGAAAAAAGATTAAATGTAAGAATAATGTTGAAGTTTATTATATTTAAAAGAGTGGGTTGAGTTAGACACGGAAAATAACCACCAGAGGGTGAAGGAAAACACAAACAGCCTCAGAAAAATGTTCACAAATAAGATATTTTTGGCAGTAAGTTTTAAGAAGTGGATTGAAAAAAACTCATATCTCAGGTACCCAATGCAAGCAACTCTAAATATTTTCTACGCAGTTCTTTAAATCTTCAACAGACATTCTCATCCATCCCTGTATTAACAACAGGAAGAGTGGAGAGCTGATGGCTATTTTTCAGATTTTTTTCGGGAGGGCAGAAAGAAGTAAGGCTTATCTGGAATCCTCATTGTACACAAAAGTCTGTCTGAAAACCATCTTTTATCATTCTGTCATTTATATTTAATGCCTGTATATTCCACAGGGGGTTTTATTTGTACATCAGTGCAACAGCAGCCAATGAGTAAAATTAAATAGAAGAACATTAAGTTTGCAGAATGTAAAAATAATAGATTTAACTTAAAGTTTTCCTTACAGTTATTATCAATTCTCTTCCCCTTTTACAACTTTTCCAAAATGTACAAATCAATGGAGGTTATAAAATATGCTCCATCCTAAATTCAAGCACTGAAAATCAATACTTTCTTTTTATTTAAATTCATTAAGTTACCTGTTGAAGCAATAAAACCAAATTAATCATGGTTGCTTCCAGTGACCAGATAGTCTTGTGAGAAAAACAGAAACTCTTCTGTTTCTTTTTATAGAAGGAGCATTCATTTCTAATAAGGTTGACAAGGTTTACTTGACTTACATGTTGAGCCCAGGGTTAGTTTGGGTCTTTTGAAGCGGGGTTGCTAGAGGCCCATGGCACTTTGCTCCTGAGGGGAGATATTCAGGTAAGAGCAGGAGCCCATACACACCAGTACATGGTGACACAGAGAGCCTTGTTATAGACCCACATAGAATGGGTTAGGGTAAGGATGCACCGAATATTCGGTGGCCGAATATATTCGGCCAAATAATGCAAAAAAAGCCATATTCGGCCTTCGGTACAGTGAGGTAATTGCAAGGCCGAATAGTACTGTGTGATGCAATGACGAAATCAACTACGTCATTGCGTGTGACTGTGGCTAAGCAGACAAAGGCTGACACATTTCCTAAAAATCAAACTCAACCATGCACCCAAATAATTGAAGATATTCGAGCTGCACTCAAGGCGCCCTCTGTTGGACAGAATGGTCCACTGCTCCAGGCCTGATGTGTCACCACACTTAATATTTTACATTCAAATACTTATTTAAAATTCGGTTACGGATATTTACTCCCATATTCGATCGGTTATTCAAATATTGAATATAAAGTGACAGCCCTAAAGCAGTCTTGTGTCAAAAGGACAATCATTTATTTGTTGGTATTATTGGTTTATATCCATTTCAATGCACATTAGTATTTTTTTAATGCATGTTTTGTTTTGTTTGAAAGGCCTAATATGAATGAAAACTTTGTTGGGCTTTTTTTTTGCAAAGCAAAGGCTACTGGAATATTAGAAAATGTCATAATATTCAATAAACAAGTACTTTCTTTTAAAAACACGTCTAAAAATGTACTCTAAGCTATTAATGCACTATTAAAAAATATAGTGAACTACTTTGCCTTCGCATTCAATATTCGGTATTCTCTAGTTAAAGTTACTCAAAAAACTGTGTTGGCTCTACTATATGCCACAGTAAGTTCAACTTCTCCTCGACAAAGCCCCATATTTAGTCATTTAGTGCCATGCGCTTCTAGCAACCCTTCTTCAAAAAATGTGAATTAACCCTTTAATTTTGGTCTCTTTGTAGCCCTGCAAAAATTAGAAGAAAATAGGGCCGTTTCTTAAGGCATATAACCAAAACCAGCGGTTCCAAAACCTCATTAAAAACAGAGATTATCAGTTTGAACATGCACTGTCTTTCCTTTGTAGTGTATCCAGTTGATTGCAGGCCAAAAAGGATTAGCACAATCATTCTGTTCTGTGTTTATTTACATTTTACAGAACGCCCAACTTCACTGGACTTGGGGATTGCATGTACCATACCACGTAATCAACAATTACATTAAATAAAGACACCTTAACTGCCTTATGGTTTTTGTACAAACTTAACCAAACAGACAACTCTGTCTTAATGTAACCTCACCTTCAGTTTTCAGGAATGATGAAGCATGGGGCAGCATTATTTGTGTCAAATATCAGGGTTTGTTTTTCTTTGCCTGGACTCCCTCCAGTCCTTTGAGAGAGACAAGCACATGCCAACACATAATAATAAGCTTGTGTTTTAAAACATGGAGAAAACATGTCTTTTCTAACAAAGTCCAGCTCTGGAAAAACAGTCACATCTTAAAGAGTCTTAAGTGTGCGGATGCTTTCAGTCAGGACGCTGTGGAGAGCTCAACAGTCTTCAATTATTCTCTTACAAGATTGTATTTACACACCCCATGTCTTCTTACTCCAATTACAGGCAGCCTGTTTTTGGTTCTTGTAGCTATCTTCACTTGTCAAATACCCCTTTTCTTCAGTTTTTCATTCCCTGTGTGCCATGTTTCTGTCTTCTCGAGTCAACATTTCTCCTTCTTTAAACTGTCTTCATTTCACCTGGGCTGCTCCTCCACGTTTACCTCTCTTATCTCTGACTTCCAACTCCATGCTGCTGTATTCCCTGACAGCTGACACCTCTAACATCTCCAGCTCTCAGCAGTGCAGGATCTTGATGAAGGCTTTGCGAAACTCGATGTTAAAAGTAGTGTAGATGACAGGGTTGACAGCGCTGTTGAGGTATCCCAGCCAGGTGACCGCGCTGTACAGTGAAGGGGAGATGCAGCAGCTCCTGCAGTGAGCCTTCAGCACATGAGTGAGGAAGAAAGGAAGCCAGCAGATGATGAACACACCTGAGAGACAAGGACATCAGCAGTGATTGAAGAAGAGGGGTCAAAATCAAAGCTTGTTGATTTCCATAGCACATTTACCTAACTTCAGTTCACTTAAGTGTTGTACAGGCATAACTCCTACATGACTCTCTCTCTCTCTCTCTCTCTCCACATCTGCTTTTGCCCCTTTTGTTTGCTCCTGTACTCGTCTCTGGCTCTTGTCTTGTAGGTGGCCTGGGATCCTTGGTGGAGACTTCCTGCTGCTGTGGAGTCATGAAGCCTCAAAAACTACAATTATAGACATGACACATAGTTGGCCATTTTATTAGGAACATTCCATTCCCATTATCATTATAGCTGTTCATGTAGATATTAGCATGATCTCCCTATCCATGATCAATACATCTACAGTATCCTTTATTACCACATAGGCATGAGGTCCCTCTTGAAAATGGGATGTCACATCTCAAAAGGCCTTTAGCACATTTATACTTAATGGAGACAAATATGGTTGGGATGCACTTGTGGTCTGGACATCCATGAGTTCGTCACTACCATAAATTCTTATTTTCAGTAAGAATATCATTGCTTATACTTCTATAAAATGATCACCACAACCATTCAGACATGAGGACCCTTCTGAAAATGAGATGTAGCATCTCAATAGGCTAACCTCTAATAAATCAGATGACAGGTATGTGGTTCATGGATCTGTCCCTAACTTTAGTTCTTAATTTAGTCCCTTCCTTCACCCTCACACCCGACACAGCATCATGTGGATTTGCTGTTCATCATGAGACTGGGATCCACATTCAAGATTTCCTGCTGCTTAACAGAAGGTTTTTTCTTGCCGCCATGATGGAGGGATCCATGATTGGCTATATCAATCAATCAAACTTTATTTGTATAGCACTTTTCATACAGGACTCTGTAATACAAAGTGCTTTACATGAGAAAAAGATAAAATAAAATAACAAGTGGAATAAAAAGCAGAAATTGCATAAAATGAAAACATAAGACCCCCACAATCCCCCCCTCCCCCAAACCATATTCAATATACACACTCACTTACTCAAACACATGAAGACATTAAAAGGAAATTCTGACAGAGAGCAGAATAAGAGGACTGAGGAAACGCCATCTTGTATTAAAAATGAGGAAACACAGGAGCTAAAACTAATATAATACTTAAAAATACTCGAAAATACTAGAGGGTAAGATAAATAAATGAGTAAATACATAAATAAATAAAACAATATAACAGTATAGAATAAAAGTTAGATAAATAATATTGTGAAATGAGATTGTGTAACATCAGGTGTGTAATAAAATCAGCTAAAATTGGAGAAACATTTAACAAAAAATAAATAAAATAAAATTCCAAGTAAAAAATAAAAATAAATAAAAAATAAAATACATCAAATGAAATAAAAATCTGAACTGAAATGTAGTAATAAAACAAAATAAAAGGGTTAAAATAAGTTACATATAACATAAAATAATATTAAACACATGGATAAATATATGGATTCATGATGGGTGTTGGATGTATATATTTGTATATATATGTATATGTGTATTTTTATATGTATATATGTATCTATGCATATATGTGTATCCATAAAATGAAGAGTTCTTGCTCTATTAAAGTGTCTTGAGATAACACTTGTTATGAATTGGCGCTATACAAATAAAGATTGATTGATTGATTGATTGATTGATTGATGACAATATTGAAACTATTACAGGTGAAGCAACACCTCAAACAAAAACTCCAACAAAAGTAAGGACATCCTTTTTTCAAGGATTATTTTTAAGGCATTTTGTGCCTTTATTGATAGAAGAGAGGGGCAGTGGACAGGCTTGTGAAAGGGGTGAGAGAGTAGGGGAGGACACTTAAAAACGAGCCACAGGATGGATTTGAACCTGGACTGGCAGAAGCATATATATATAGATTAACCTGGCTGCTTACCACTTCAAGCACTTAAAATGATTTTTCTATTCAGATATGCAAGTAAAACACTATCATTTGACATCATAATCAAGAAATAATGTGCTTTACTAGATCTCTGGGTTTTTTTGGGGGAAAAACTGATCATTTGAAAATTCATGGATAACAAAAATAAATACGTTTTAGCATCAAAAGTATAATTTCAGTTAAAGAGCTTCTAAATGCTGGTGTATCAACCATTACAGAAACATAATAATTTAGTGATAACCAATGCTGTTAATTAAGAGCAGCTGTGGCAGAACCATTGCATGGGGTGGTGGTCTAATAAATTTGTTAAGCACTGTAAGACTCTGCAAAATGTTTGTTACTGGATGTCACTCAAGGCCATGAAAGTGCTTAACTTCCTAATGTGGAAGAATTTGATTCAGAGGTCAGAACAAGTAATGTGACCATCAGGAGGGGGCAGGAACACCAGATGATGGATGAGACACTGTCAGCATCGTACGCGTGTATATACACCAGTTTTCTCTGCATGTTTGGAAGGTTTCACTGCTAAATAAGTTACCATGTCAACTAATGTCTTTCCATTCCTCAATGTTACTGTTGAGCAGCTGATAAAAATATAGTGAGTCCTTGTAAATGTCTCTTCACTGTAGGAACAAGCCCATGACTCCCACTGACCAGATGTGCAGTCCATGCATGCTTGTTTACCCCCATCTCCGTGTCTGTTTCACATTAAAAGATTCATAAAAGGTTTGAGATCATTCCTATTATCAAATCAAAGAGCTTACATTTTACCTCCTTTTAATGTGAAGCTAGATTTTCAAGAAATATCATATCAGGCTATGTAAGTTGACATCTGTAATTGCTCAATAATTACCCATTTATAGTTACAGATTAAGAATCAGAAATACTTTACTAATCTCCAATGGGAAATTCAGTTACTTCAGTTGCTCTTATACACAGTGCTGCAGTAGGAGTATCAAACTAAAATATAAAAATAAATAAGAGATTAAAAAAATTAAAGGGACTGTGAGGAGAATCTGTTTCCGGCGACATTATGACTCTGCTACCCATAAGCACGCGCGGCGACTGTCGTAATGCTGCGTTCCAGTAACCTCGGAACTGGGAGTGACATCATCTCCAACCTATCAGCGTTCCAGTTGAAGTCGGTAAAAAACATGCCGATCTACCAGGCTATTGTTAACAGTTGTTAGCACGCCCTGTGTTGTTGTATGAAAAATGTGATTATCACTATGGCAGCATTTTTGTAAATATAAGTTTAACAATACGATGTATACGGCTGATCTAGAGCGACACACCCCAGTCAGAAGTGCAAATAAATTGATTATTACAGGAGCTAAATAACTGTTCACACTGGGGCATCCATCTTCCATTGTTAACTAGGGGGTGGCGAGGTTTCACTAAGTTCCCAATAGGAAATTCAGACTTTGGGGGACGTTTCAGTTGTAGTCTCCTACTCGGAATTCAGAAATTCCAACTTCCGACTACAACTTGAACGCACCACAAGCCAAAGCGTGTGTTTGTTGTGATGCTACATGACTGAAACTTGGACCTCTGCATTGCTTTATAACGTCTTTTTTCAACAACTTACAGGATGCAATGAGACGAGGTAATGTATATCTTTTATAGTTATGTAGCGGTAGTTTTTGATGCGTGACAACAAGCAGTTTTTGGAAAACTTAGAATCGTAGTTTTGTAGCCGGCTATATATCACTACTTACAGCCTGGTGCTCTAAGACGTGTCTGAATAATATAAATTTGCTCTAGTTTTAATTGTCTTGTTCCCGAAGTTGAGTATCCAGGCCAGTCCAGCCCTGTCCGACCCGACCAGAAGGCTAAGGAATAGCATTTATAGATAACCTATTTTGATGCTATAAAACTCATCGATAAGTCTGTATTTCCATCAGGCATATATCTAAAAGTGAGACTTTTTTGAAACTACTTAGAAACTCCTCACAGTCTCTTTATGAAAGCAGGTTGCAACATGCAACATCCTTAGGCTATGTCAACTCTCTTATGAATGAAAATATATAGAATATATATAGAATAACTTAAGCTATACTATGAACCAAGTAAAATGAGACCATGAAGAAAAGGAATTTACAATATTTACATTAACAACACATACAGTATGAATATAATGTGATGGCTTCGTTTGACAGTTGACCACATTAAATACTACAGACCTCCGCCAGCGCTACAATCCTCTCCCATATTGGGATTTTTACCATAAATATTAGTCCTACCTTTATTTCATCTAAATACTTGGAATTCTTGACCATTAGCAGTTGGATTCACAATGATATCTATTTTAATTCAGATCCATAAATTGATCGGGCTCACAGACTATGGCGATAAAGTCGGCAATAACAAACCTCATGGCGGAGGTCATAAGGGAAGGTCTGGCAGTGAGGATATTGCACTGGATATTATGTTTTCTTATTAACAAATATCAGAGGTGAAAACGGTAAAAGACTTTATTTTTCAGGATCATTCTTTCTCTGGTAAAACTTCTTTTCGTGACTAAATCATTACATAGATATTTTGAGTATCTTAATGTGTTTACTTGTCAAGGTTTGTGTATTCATGCAGAAAAGTTTGTGCTTGTAAAAGGGGACAGCTTAATAAAAAGAAAAATATGTGATAGTGTTGACGCGGTGAGTGAGTCAAAAGATAAACTTTTCTTGTTTATTCTTCCTTTGGCTCACCGAGAACAATAGCCAGCATCTGCGTCGCCTTCCTCTCCTTCTGCTGCGACAGCCTCCCTCTCACCCTCTCCTTGGTGATCCCCCACCTGTCTCTGCCCCCGCTGCGCTCCCTCCATCCCTCCCGGCCCCTCATGCCGTCCTCCAGGGTTGGAGGTCGAGGCATCAGCGTGGATCTTGTCACCGTTGAGGGGATAACTGGGGCGGGTCCGACGGAGATGGCTAAAGAGATCCTGGCTCTCCCTGGGTGTGAGGAGGTCTGAGGTACAGGTGGAGGAGGAGCTAAACTCTGCTCGGTCTGTGGCAGGAAGCGACCCGGCTCCACCTCGAGGGGGTGGACCACGGCTTCTTTTACCAGAGTCTGACACACAGAGAGGGGGACGGGATGATGACAAACATGATCAGAAAACAAACGTGAGGCAGTTCAACATCAATTCAAGATTTCTGCTTGTTTAAAAGTTTTATGCTGACACTTCCCCCCCCCCAAAAAAACTGTGGCTGGATCTTTTTGAATAATACAATATCTTTTCTCATAATGGCCTTTAGAAAACATCTGACTTGCTTAGAGCTATGGCCGTGAAAAGCTAAATCAGAGCAAGCGTCATGTCTTGTCTTTCCTGTTCTATTTTGAATCTCCAACACTTGTCTCTGTTACAGATCCGTTTCCGGTTTCGTCTTGCCTCCATCTTGTTGCACCTGCCTCCTGATGGTTTCACACACCCGTTTCCTCACTGTCTCATCGCCAGTTTGTCGTACCTTACAATCTTTGTCCCAGCACTCTTCATAGTCTTGCATGTGTATTACCTGGATTTTGCTGACTGGTTTGATCCCCTTTTCGTCTTCTGACACCTGTTTCTGTTTTTTTTTCCTCACATTTTGGACACTGTGCCCTCGCTGACTGCTTAGCTGTGTACTGACTCTGGCCTGGTTTTTATTTAACATTTGCCTATCTGACCCTGGTCTCAGTGTTGTGCATTTGTGTCGGACTCTTCTGTGATATGTTCATGACGAAAAGACAGTGAATAGAAAGCGAGTGGTTGTTACTGTGTCATTGCTTTTTCACAAATAGTTACCACTTTTTTCCTTTGTGGTCCCGCTGTGGCTGGTCTCAGGATAAGAGTGCACAACTTCACATCCTCAGGTTGCGTACATTTATTCTGAAAGAGAAAGACATTCACAAGACAAGACAGAATGAAAAAACATTATAAGTACCTGTTCTGAAAGTGCAGAAAAAAATACAAGTTCTAGGCATGCTGCTGTCTGTGGTAGTTGTGTTTCTCAGCCATGACTCCCTCCAATAATAACTGCACAAGTCTGTGTGTAATGTGTTTGTGCTGTCACAAACATCAATGTGTTATTTTTTTGTATTTCAGATTTTTCTGCCAAGTTATTATCTACTTATGTAGTGTGCTATATGTTTTTATTCCTTTTATTTCTATTCTGAATAGTTCTGCTGTATAACACTTCAGCTTAAACTCTGTTTGCTGAGCTGAGTAATGAACAGGAATAAGGAATGAACAGAGTAGTATACAAGTGTAAACATGCCAGAATTAGCATTACTGCTTAACACTGCCATACAAACATTGCATGAACAATACATACATCAATAATAAGAGAATCTAAGATAAAAAAGGGAAGTAGAGCTGCAATAAATTCTGTTAAAGTGCAGAAAAGAGTCATTACTGCAAAAGGTACAATGTGACACAACCTTCTATCACAATATTACTAGGGGTGGGAGAAAAATTGATTCACATAGGTATCGGGATTTTTCGTTTGATGTTTTTAAATCGATTTTTTTGTTCAAAAAACGTTTTTTTTCCCCCCAAATTTAAATGCTTTATGTTAGTCTGTGTTAACAAGCCACTTTGAAATGTGATCCAGGCTTTTGAAGAGAGAGTATAAACATCTGGTTAAATATATTGCTGAATTAATCCTCAAAATGGACTCACATGTGGTGTGAATTTTCCTGATAAAGTCTGTAGGCATCATCATTGTTCATCTTTTTCGCTGGTGTTAAAAACGCTGACTAAAGACTGCAAAAAACTGCAATATTGTAATTTAAATCAAATCGGCACCTAAAAATCGTAAAAAATCGGATCGGGAGAAAAGCATATCGCCCTAGCCCTAAAACTTACCATCCAGTCAGCAGTTTCAAGTGCACAAGCTAATGTGCAATGCATGCATACATACAAACAAGCATGCACTGCACAATAACCACAACACAAATACACTGACATCACAAAACACATGCTGCACACATTTTGTCTAGCTGTGACTACAGTTTTAGATGATTATCGAACAGTTTTTGAGATAGGATTGAAAGTGGTGTATGTTCTCGAATTGCAGGCGGTTGTTCCTGATGTTTCATTTTGAAATTGGCTGAATGGTCTGTTCATTTCATGTGTCAATCTGCTCTGCAAAGATTAATGTGTGCTGGAGGCTGGAGAGGCCTAAATTAGACTCAGCACTTATGGTCATCCTGACACATGCTCAAGATGGATGACACAGGGTGTGGAGTAGCAAATGCTGAGTGAAAAGAGGATGATAGAGTGTGTGGTGCTGATGGAACTGTGGGAACATGGAGCTCTGGTTTATTGTACTGCAATAATGGCACTATGTTAACTTTTCATTGTTGTTGATGACCTGACTCGAAAACCACTCATGATCTGCAACATGTGTTTTAAATTCCTCAGAGAATTTAAGAGGCATGTGATGGTGCTTCACATGGCGTGTGTGGCACTACCTCAAGTTTGAGCATTAACCGAGGACTGAAGACAGATCATTTATGAGACTTTGAGAGCAGAAAGAGAGGTCACACTGGAGGAAGTATCATCCTTAACCTGATATTTTCTACCATCAAAGCTCCAATCACTGGGCTTATCCCTCAATAAGGCTGAGAATCACTGTTTTTCTGAGTATCATGACTGAGACCTGGTCACAGGTGACAGTAATTGTACTCAGTTCATCCTCTCATGAGACAGGCCTGTAGTCTTCTCTGCTGAGGTGTAGAGGAATCCGTTACCTTCCTGTGCCGTTGGCTTTCTCCCGCCTCAGGTGCGCTCAGTGTGGGAGGCAGGTTCTGTCTGCGTGGTGGAGCAGTACGTCTGCCTCGTTTGCGCAGAACAACACAAATCTGCGCATACACTAGCAAGGTGACGATGAAGGGAACATAGAACGAAGCCACAGATGAGTAGACCACAAAGGCTGGGTCTGCAAAGCTACATGTGGTTCCTTCTCTGTTTGCTAAAGAAGAAAAAAGAGGAAAGGATGGAGAAAATAAACAATAATGCACAGGGTTTCTTAGAGACATTACAATGTTTTATTAACCTTTTAAACAGTTTGAGTTTTGAAAGTTTTCACCTTTTTGACCAAAACATACTGGACCTTTACTGTATGCCTGGTGCAAAGCATTTTGGCATCTTCTCTTATTTCCACCTGATGCGGGGGTCTGTATGTCTGGATGGTCTGGATGCTGTTAGAATTATAAAAGATCATGCCTTCCCATTTGATTGTTAGAAAGTCTGTCTGGAGTCTTGAGTCTGTGGTGTAGAATGTTCCTGCTATATTAAAGATGAATTAAGGATATTGACACTCAGCATGATCAAAATGCACAAGAGCATTCGCTGATAAATTCAGTTTTAGGTCAGTTTAAGTTTATAATGCAGCAGAAATCTGACAGATCGTTGCTTTTTTTTCCCAGCACATCACAGTGTGCTATTCCCCTGCTGACAAGCATGTGTAATATCCCCAGGTACAAGAAAAAAATAAAAGTACTGAAGACTTTCAAGAAACATAGAGCAACATTCATAATACCAGCATTTACGGTGAAGAGTGCTACTGATATGCTCACAAAAAAATTAAACAGGCTGTCCAGTGTGTTTTACGCATGCAACTGAGAACAAAGTCGACAAAAAATTGAAAATAACTTGTTTAAAACCAACTAGTATATGATGTACATTCAAATTATGAGGTTTCACTTTAATGCTCAAACTGAAGTGTCTGACTCATCTATTTGAGAGTGCCTTATGCTCTGGATGCTTTAATGAAAAGGAACACTGAAATTTGATTAGCATATTTCATTCAGGGCTATTTGTGTACTCTTTGAATACAGTGGCACAGCAAAAAGAGAGGGATTCATTGATCCAGCCCAAGTTTAGACCCATCAGTAAAATTTGCCATGTATATAGCAAACCACCAGCTTTCCAGTACCCACTGGTTTTAAGTGAATGAGAGATGACATTCTGATTTGTTTGATCTACGTTGTTCCCAAAACACACTCCTATATAATCAACATTAAATACTCTGTCCTGTTTGCACTCTGGGCCTGGCTTTGCTAAGGGAATTTACACGGCCAAAATAGCAAAATAGTTTGACAGACAGACAGATGTCAAAAGAGAGGAACCAGACCACAGCGGCACTTCCACCTTCTTCCTAGAGCTGTACTTGGTGTTATGGAGCATTGGCATGGCTACAGCTGTGGCCTACAGCCTCAAAACTCTCTCAGATGACTCTCCACAAGACCCAAAGTTTTTATATTAACTATCTCTGTGTGACTTCAGCTAAGGCCAGGGTTTGTGGAAACTCACAGTCTGCTAACTGACCGAGCAGAGAGGCCTCCTTCCACTTACCGAGAGGAGGAGCTCCTTACAAACAAGATGCAGCTACTAAAGGTGCCTGTTGCTCCCAAAATGATGTGAGGAAAGACATTTTATTCTTTTTTAGTAAAAAAAACATACAGCTCAGTGAATGAATCAACTATTTCTCCCTTCTCATCTCCTCTTGACTGTTGTCACTCACCATTTTATTTATGTAGTCAAAAAAGCAAAATGCAATTCAGTGCATTCAAGCTATCAAACTAGAATCCATTATGTTAAATGAGCTTGAGTGGTTTTTTTCACTCTGTGAAGCACCTTCAGCTTTGTTCTTGCTTACACACAGTCTTAAGTTTATCTGAAAAGTTGTTGTTAGAAATGTCATGGGAATGTAAGTTTGGGAAATTCTAATTTGATCATCCAGGGAAGAACATTGCCACGTAAACTGAGCAGAAATCTACATGACAATAGCCTTTTCATTATTAGATTTTTAATATATAAGAAGTATGTCTCCATGGAGAGGGAAATAATCTTCTCAGTTTGGCCCTATATTATCTAACTACTTAGACACAGCTGCAAGATGTCAACCTTCAAGCTCCTTTTTCCACCCTGCTTATTCTGAAGTGGTTCACTTTGAGCCAGCATGAGCACATCCAAAGCTTGAGTCCATCCTCACAGCTTCATTAAATCAGAGGTGCACCATCGAGCATCTTCACTCTTGTTCCTTTTGTGATGGAGGATTATGTGTGCCCACTTGTTTGCAGTGCAGACATAACCTGTCCTCTAAATGAGCGACACATATGGAAGTATGTGATGCAGAGGTTTGTGTGTCTGCTCTGATGGATATTTAAGTATCATATGGTAGGTGTGCAAGGTTTGTTGACTGAGCAGGTTGCAGAATGTTTTTAGTCTCTTATCAAAGGCTGAAAACCTGATTCACGGACAGATGGAGCTGGAGATAAAAGTGAAGTGGTTGCATTTAAAATCTGCCTCCGGCTCTACAATAAAGTGAGAAGCTACTTTTTTGATTACATCTCAGATGAGGTGACACTTAAGAACAGAATTGAAAAGTAGAAAAACCTGCAAAGCAGTATTACGCCTATCTCCAATTTCTTAAACAATTACAAAAGAGTATTTTCGTTTTATGTGTACAAAAGATCCTAAGTCTCATGTATAACCAAGCAGCAAACAATGACCTAAAAAACTAAAATACTATTAGTAATGTAACAACAACACATGAAACAGAAATATGAGTATAATTCAGTAAAACATCAGATAGGCTGTTCGGTATATTTAACTAGTCCATCTGGAAGAATGATGTCAAGTGTATAGATCAGCATTTACCTGTGTTGTTGAGTCCAAACAGTAAAGGACAGGAGATGGCAAAAGAGAGGAACCAGACCACAGCGATCATCACTGCCACCCTTCTCCTGGAGCTGTACCTGGTGTTATAGAGCATTGGCATGGCCACAGCTGTGTACCTGTGACAGAAGAAGCCGAGCACATACATCAACATAAGTCTCATTAAGAGAGAGTGTGGTTAATGCATCCTCACCTTTTGTTCTCCTGTTTTCATGTTTGTTTGTTATCACATTCATTATGGCCAAATCAGATGTTGCTGTTGGCACTACTGCCACTGTGTAAAAGATGGAAAAGGACGGAATGCCACTGAAACAAACTCTTTGCAAAACATGTTAAACCCTTGTGGACTGTTACGATATACTATACACTGTTACTGTTATGGCTGTTTTCAGCCACTAACTTTTTTGACTGCTCTAAAAACACATCGGATCAATATTTTTTTCTACTTTTTTCACATAAATCTCTTAATCCACTTCTGCCCTGCTCAAAACTACCAAGCACTGAAAAATAGTTAACAAATCTTAACACCTTAAGGGCAATTTAACAGAAAGAACGCCACTGATTATGGGAGGGGTAAACACGAAATGACCAATTTTCTACATAAAAAGTCATCAGAGACTGGAGATTTTTTACGGGGTATCCTGGTCTTGGAAATGGCAAAAATGAGTGACATCATTGACTTTGTTGTCTTTTTAGTTCTTGTGTAGCATCAGATTAAAAAAAATACTATGATACCACATAAAAATTCTTTATATTTTTATTGAAAATGGGTTGATTCTTGTTTTACCCCTGCCACGATAAGTGACCTTATTTCTTTAAATGGCCCTTAAGGGGTTACAATGTTTATTTATTTTCCAACGTTTGGTAGTTTTGAGCAGGGCAGAAGTGAATGAAGATATGTAAGTGACAAAGCAAAGAAAAAAATTGAATTGATATGTTTTTAGAGCAGTTAAAAGTATAGTGGCTGAAAACAGCCGTAACAGTACGAGTGTACAGTAAATTTGTCCACAGTGACCTATTGACCTTTAGAAAAAATTTAAATCGTATTTTCAAAATGTATGTAAAAATAAGCTTCATGCCCAAAATTCATTCAATTTGCTGCAATACAAGAAAAATTATGGTCAAATAACTGAGAAAATTTTAATCAACATGGCTGCTTTCAGCCCTAACAGTCCACAAGGGTTAAAGTGGGGTAAAAATATCCTTTTATAGAGAAGTACTTTCAGAGTTGTTTGTTTTTCATTTAATAAAGAAATGCAGTCCACCAACACTGGTAGGACAGCGCTGCAGAGATTCATTTGGGACTGTGTTCAAGGGATTTTTGGGTTTTTTACAAAGTTGGGTGCTTGAGGTCTATGGCACTGGTAAATAAAACTCCCAAAAAGGCAGCTGGATAACCTTGAGGGGAGACAGCCAGGTAGCTGATGTTTAACAGTAACTGGTGCCACAGAAAGCCTCTCAACCCTTTAAAGCCCAAGACCATAGATTATAGCCAGTAAATTCTAATTTTTCGGAGCTGAAATGTTTGTTTCACTTTCTGCTAAAATCCATAAAAATCAAAACGTCCATAAAATTCAACATACAGATTTTTCGTATCTCATTTGATACATTAGGTGTTTTTGGCAACTGATAATCCATTTGAGGACATTTTTATAATTTATCTGATTGTATTCAGATTTTTTTTTTTGTTAGTTGTTGATAATATTGAATAGAAAGAGGTATTATAAAAGTATGTATCAAATATGATACAATTGGCTTTATAGGGTTAATGATCCAACGTTCAGGGTAAAACTACACAAAAACTATGTTTGCTTGACTGGACTGTAGAATAAGGTTTTCACAGCATTTCACTTTTCCTCGACAAAACTCTGGAGCTTGGAACTACAGTCCAGGAATTCATTAGACCACCATTCAGTGTAAGGTTGATGCCACAGCTGTCCTATATAAACATTTTAGTATTAGTAATTACCAAAAAAGGTTGCTGTAATGTTTAATATGCCAGGAGATAGAAGCTCTTAAACTGAATTATATTTTCAATGCTAAAACATAATTATTACTGCTTATTCATGATTTTTTAAAATTTACAGTGAAAAAAATCCCCACAAGAAATAGTAAGGCTTATTATTTTTCTTGATTAAGATGTTAAATTAGAGTTACAGTACTTACTTGCATTCCCAAAAAGAAAAAAAACAGTTTTAGTGGTTGAATGTTATGCTTGATTTATTTCTGACATCTCTAAGGAGTCCGGTGATCGGCACAAATTTGGGTCTAAAAAGATTAATTCAGTTCAAAATTCTAAACTCCTGTCAAAAATGTTGTCTAATAACAATAATATTTTTGGTTTAAAGCTCTCATGATATTGATATTTGCTTTTTACATAACAGGTGGTCTTTTTTCAGCACCATATATACACATACACAGACAGGGAGACAGACAGACAGACATTCTGACTTTCTACATTGTTCCATCAAAACAGGCACTTAAGAACTTTAAGACATCAGTGTGTCTGCTCCAAATATAGAAACAAAAAGGCGGGAGCAGACCAGTGTTCAAATTAAATGTTGAAAAATATGTTCCTGCCTCTCAGTAAGAGCAGTAAGTCTCAACCACAAGAGAGCACATTTACTGAGAAATAAAAATACTACTTTGAGGGGTTCTTAAAAGATGAAAAAATAAAAAATAAATAAAAATTATACTACCAGTCCTCATAAAAGTTTGAACTCAGGTGTAATCCTGCAGTAGAGAGACTGAATAGGATTACTTTATCTGAGATTACGCAAATCTATCAAATTATGTTATGGTATTATAAATCAGACAACTTAGTTTAAGAGTATTAGAAATCTGTTTTGGTCCTCTGATGAGGATTAAACAAAACATATTAAATCTGCAGCACTCTAACCATGCAGTCACTGTTTTTTATTCAAGCTATTAAAGGCATGAGGCCCAGACAGTGCTCTGGACGCAGGGTATTCATCATCTAATGCTTTGACAAAGCAATTAGATTTTATTCCTAAATTTATCGTGCCAATTTACACAAGTTTAAACTGCAGCGACCTAAAAGTGTCACTTTGCCTGAGTTATGGGGGACAAGGCTGCAGGCGTTGTGCCCCCTCAGAGTCTGGTCGCCTCCCTGCAGACCGATGAAAAGGACGGCAGGAGACAGGTAAGCCTGCTCTCCTTCATCCACCCACAGCAAACTTTCATGACAGCAGAGGATGATGTGAAAGATGAAGAGTAAGCCTGACATCACCTGCTGAAAGAAGAACAGATGACTACAGTATGAGAAGCCTTCATCCCGCCCGCTGCTCTGACGGATGAAGGATGAATAAATCTAAAAAGTCCTTAGTAGATGTGCCATCTAGAAGCTCTTGCGTCAGCAGAGTGCAGCCCTCGGGATCCGCGTAAGGTGTTAAGCAGGAGGTAAAAAAATGATGTAATGATTAACTAACTTCATCCTGGACTATAAAGAAAATTTGGAGACTTCAGAGAGACTAAAGCTTTTTTGGTATGAGAGTGTAAATATGAAAAAATTGATGAAAGAAAGTATGATCAGTAATAATTTATTTTATGTTGTTTAGTCTATAAATCCCTGTTTAACAGTGCAGTTCTAAACTTACTGAGGGTGACATAAAGACAGATACAAGGATGACTGGGCCTCTATTTAAAAGTACAGAGGACAACAAAACCAATCCAGCAGATTATGAAACAAATACCAGACAAAAAGAAACAAGAAATAAAACGGAAGGAAAGCAATAAACTATACCAGCCAATAATGATTAATAACCAAATCACTGTACAAAAACAGGGTAATGTCAAAGGGATGATCCACCTGTCAATGCTGATGGCGCAGAGGTTGAGGATGCTGGCAGTGCACATCATGACGTCCAGAGTAAGGAGGATGTCACAGTGGATCAGACTGAAGTGCCATTCTCCAACCACCTGAAACAAAACACAAACTTACATTAAAGTCACAATATTAGGAAATCAGCTGACGCGACCACCTTCCTCTCTAAACATGAAGTCACGGTTTCCTTGGTTAAATCTATGCTGCATCTCTGCAGTGCTGCCCAAAGCTGTTTTGATCTAAACTTGTGTATAGTGGGCCATGTCCCTCTGGAGTAAAAGATGAAGTCAGCAGTGGGATAATTTTCCAGTTGAGGCTGCAATAATATGAAAAAAAGTTATATCTATTAATGTCCTCGGTCACTCACTGCTCAAAGGACTGCTCCATCAAATGGGGTGAGAACGAGAATGGAAATGAGAGAGAACGTAGTTGCTGGATAAGAAACTCATCTTTTTCTGACTTGTTTGCCAATAAGCCTTGAAGCATTCACAGAGAAAGTTTTTGATTCAGACAGTTATGTTTATATGAAGGAGCTGTGTGGTGATGGGGACAGTAAGAGTCAAGAAAATAGTGAAGAACAAGCCGTACAACTGATCAAGATCTGCAAGGACAAGTATACATCATTTTAAATAGTTGTGATAAATATTGAGAATATTCTTTCCAGCAGAATGTTTTTAAAAAACACAATGATGAAGCTCAAAGAAAGTACTATCAGTCTTAAAACTTATTGCTAACTATTCTCATACTAAGCAAAAACATCAGAGTCAGAGTATTGATGCAGAAAATTCACGTTATATTGGAGGAGTGAAAATAACAAACCTAGTACAGTTAGCAGCAGACATGTTTCTCCATAGCGGACTTTCGCTGTTGTTGTTCTTTGGTGTGTGTGTGTGCTACTTTTATCTGAAAGACTACTGCACATGTGCCACGCATCCCATTTTCCATGACAATGATGATTACTGTTAACTCGGGGTGAAACGAAAGTTAGTGCCACGAAAATTTGCGAAATGAAAAAATGAAATAAAATTCAAAGACACACGAAATAAAAGCACGAAATAAAAAACGTACACAACTTTGATTTTTACCCTCCTCGCCTCCCGTAGCAAAACACTCGCTTCAATACGGAGGAAGACGAAGTGGAGGGATTAGCTGATGCTCCTTCGTCAAATAAATCGGTAGTGTGGACCTATTTTGGCTTCCCATGTAAAAGACGAGAGAACAGTGAGAAGATTGCGGACAAAACAACAACCGTGTGCAAAATATGCTGCTACAGTTCGCTGTATACTGCAGCAAGTACAACTACCGACTACTTTGAACTGAAGACAGGCAGCAACTGAATGTTTGTGCAAGTCTGCTAAAAAACAATATTTGATTTTTGCATCTACTGTTGAGTTGACAGAATTTGATCATACTTGAAGATCAGAGGTATATGCACTGTTGTAGGCTAATATTATAGTTCACAGTTCAGTTATGGGTCTAAACTGCAGCTCTGAGGACTGCTATTTGTTTTCTTTTTCATTCAAGAATGTACTTATCCTGATTGTTACAATAACAAAGCACTTTTTGTTGAGATTTTATGTTTGTATTTGCACTGTAGTCTAAATAAGGAGGTAAAACTACATTTTTTTTTTTTCAAAGAGCATTTATTTTGTACTGATGCAGCAACATTTTTTGTATGTCTGCATTAGGAAGAAAATAAAGAAATGAGATTTTTGCACAACTTCCTACTGTTGGGGATTTTCTATAATCTTTATTTTCTTTATTTCGTATCGAGAGCCCTGTTTCATATTTCGTATCATTTCATGAGTTGACCATTTCGTTACACCCCTACTGTTTACATGGAAACGACAACGAAAACATGGTCAAGATTTTTCACTCTGGACCTCGGTTTCAATGAAAACTCTGTTTTTTAGGTGTTTTCAGTGGTGTGTAAACAAGCTTTCACTGAGATCGGAATCATCGGAATGAAAAAAATACACTTCTGATAAAAACAGGCACGTAAAATACTAACAAAGTTCTTAGTTGAATTCTGAAGCCAATCTATCACATTCAGATCAGACTTGAGACATATCCAGGGAGTGGCAGTGCAGCAGGTAAATTACAGGGCTTGTAAACCATGTTGTAGGGGTGTCCCGATAAAACTTTTTCACCCACCTCCCTCCGATATGATATCAATATTGCAGCCTTGAGTATTGGCTGATACCGATATCGATCTAATAGGATATCAACAGGAATCATACTGTACATACTTTTATCACTTTCGTAGTATGGACTGTAAGAAAAGGCTTGATCAGGTAATATTACTCAAACAGAGAACAGTAGTCAGTAATAGCAGGTATGAGAAAAACTGACCTATTTGCTATTAACCAATGGGTTAAATAAATTTTAACCTGAAACATAATAATATATTACAATTAAATGAAATATAAATTAGAAGACCCTGAGAAGAAACCTCAATAAATCCAATAAAAACAAAAAACATATTTTTAAATTGCAAAATAACCACTGTGTTTAACTTAAACATAAGTGTATTCTACAACGGAATTAAATAAATACAAAATAAATTAATTTAATAAATTAAATGGACTGCTTGTATCGGAGTGCTAATATTGCTAATTATGAACTGCAGGCCAGTATAATCCAATATTTGCTTTTTTTTTTGCTGATATTGGACTGATATCAGATATCATCATCAGATCCCTACACTGTTGATTCGACTTGTGGTTTCATTTTGGAGCGTGGACACATCAGGCTACAAACATGGCTCAGTGCATCAGTTTTGGACATACGGCAACCTCTGATGCTGTAAACGGAGGAGTAGATGTAAACCTGTAGTACTGTGATTGTCCACTTGGAGCTGACAGCAGAAAAAAGGACACCTTAATGATTTTATGTGGGGCAAAAATGTTATTTACGACCTTGACACACATTTTTACAGCCTTGTTCAATAAACTGATACAGTCTAGAAGAGGGTGATTTTTTTTTGTAACACAGCTTTGGAATCGCAGCTTTCCCAGTGGTCAGACAGCTCCAAGTCTCACCTCAGAACGACCTCACTGGCTGTGAGTAGATGAAAGTAAAGTTAAGTTAGCATGTGCAATATGACGGCCTCCTTTAGAGGGCATCATTAGTGTTCCAAAGGCTCCTGTGGCATGGTTACATCCAATTCTTTTACATTCTGTGGTTTTGGACCCATACAACTAGATTGTGGGCTAAGCGAAGCTTCAGCGCATAAGTATGAATCGGACATTAGATGTAATCCATTTTTTTTTGCAATGCTTTTGACAAACAAGGTGCAGAGATTACAGGATTTATTACTCAGGACTTTTCACGTGTAGACTCCCTGCTATTTACAAACTCTCAGCATGTAGATATGTGCAGTGCAAACATGCCCTCCTAGTTAAAGGGACACAGTTGTGTTTGTGTACCTTGTTAGAGAAGTTCCTGGAGACATTGAGGTGCCTTCATTTTTTTTCGCTTCAACAACAATCCTCACCCACATGTAGATCAGCTGATGTGATCACTGAATATTGTGCAGCTCATGTTTTGAACCCAGCTGTGTAATCAATAAAATGTAGAACAGCATCAATATCAATCAGACATGAAAAAGCCTTCTGAATATTCAATTTAATTTCCCTGATTTGCTTTGTTAATGACCCAGTCCAGCCAAAGAGAACTTAACAACACTATTCTCTCTTTCTTTCTTGCATATTAAAAAGATGATGGGGTTTTCAGTTAGATATGAAATATTACATTGCATGAGGAAAATTGGCTTGTGCCGGTTATTCATTTGAGGCTGGAACCATTTTTGTAGACATATTGTAACTGATTTGACTATTCAAGGTTGTTCTGTCTGAATTTGTGAGTTTCTTAGACTTCACCGGGAGTGCTTTTGTGATCACAGGCAGAGGAAGTGGAGTAACTGGATGAAATAATTACTTCAAACTTATTACCACTAATTTCTCTATTTAGAATTAATCAATCAATGTGATTCTCTGCAGCATGACAGAAATGCAAAACAGATCTGATTCTATTGCCTGGATACTTTGCTAATTATAAGTACTTTATGGATTTTTGAGTGTTTGAGCAGACATTCTCTTCTTATTCTGTGAAACTCTATAAGAAGCTTTACAGGGACAATTTCAGGAATTAAAATGGGGTTGTACACAGTGCATGACAGTTTTATGAACATAAGCCACTATTACATTCATTGAGTGCCCTGGTTGGTTTAGTTAAGTTTGGTACAGTTTGAAGCTTTAAATCCTGACTTTGTTGTGTTTCCACTCCATGCTGTACCTTCACTTGAGGGCGGAGATGTGAACTAGGATGAGGGTCGTGCCGGTAACGTAAATGAATGACATCACAGCTGCGTGGCATAGTGAAGTGGTCAAAGGTAGAGCGCGATTCTAAACAAAAAACGCTTTTCAGTGCTGTTGTTTGCTTTCCATTTGGTAAGGGAATGCTGTCTATGTCTGATAAAAACTACTACTGATGCTGTTTGCATCCATATTAATCTTATCAGCAGTCACATCAGGCTGTCGTCTTGCTCGTCCCTTCTCTTTCTGCTCAGGGATGCTGATTGGGCCATGCCACTTTGGGCTACTCAAAATTGTTGTGGGCTGGAGCTTGACAAGATGGATCTTCCTGCTTACAGAGTGAGAGATTAAGCTGTTGTAAATGTGTTGTATGAAACATGTAATCACGACACTTTTTTTTGTCTTGTTTAAGCGTAAAATTCTTAAAATTAGGACGAGTTGTTGGCCCAGGCATTCACCACGATTTCAACATGATTTTGTCCTAAATTTGAAGTTTAAAGGAGACATATCATGCTGATGCATGATTTAATACTTACATATAATATAATAAATTTGAAAACAAGACCTTACACCCCCTTGATTTTCAAAAAATTAGATATTGTATTTTTTCTAATATCCTAGAACGAGATTTGATGCCTCTGAAAATAGGTCATTGCGAGATGTCCGTGAGATTTCAAACGTTGTGACGACACGAGGTACCTTTCTTTTTATTGGAGTAATCTGGTAAAACACTTCCTCCTCTGTGAAGGCCGTTAGCCACAAAACCGTCACCGAGGAACACATCCACCAGCAGGGGTATATATGTCCCTAGCTCACACTCACTCATTACCAGCTCTGGCCTGTAGGGGGACTCAATACGCGGTCGCTGCATTGAGCCTGCTGGAAAATACAGTAGAAGAAGAAGGACAGGCTGGCTCTACCCCCGATAGAATTGACCAATCAGAGCACAAAGGGCTGTGACGTTGCGAGGTAACTTTAGGTCATCCTGAGATCCGAGTGTTTCAATGAGGGCTTCATAATGGCCTAAAATGAGGATTTTGAGAACGCTATTGTGGGGCAATGAAGGAACTAAATGACTTGTACTGAGCGCAGAAATGCTTTACAGGCATCCTAGTCTGGCATAGTGAAAAGGAGAAACAAGCATGTTATGTCCTCTTTAATGATTAGCAGTACATGGGGGCAGAAATTCGGCCCAACTATGCAATGTTTTTTTTTTTTATCAGAATGGAGGAGGACTGAAAATCACTGCTTTGCAATAAAAAAGATACAAATATTTTGAAATAGCAGTTTTATCAGTGCAGTCTACAGCGATACCTCCATTTTGGTAATAGTGTTTTAGTGAGAAAATTATTTGCAAGATTTTTTTATATTTTTAGGGCCCCTGGAATCTTTGCAACTCTCATCCCCATATGACGCCCCTGGACTGATGTACCGCACAATTGAAAGTGCTCACTGTATGCTCATCTTAATGCAGAAAAAGATGCAGCGTAGTTAGAAAATGCAATATTTATCATGAAAAAATGCTAGCATATATAACAATAAAAAGGATGTGAGGTCTTCGGCTGCATCAATATAACCTCATGATCCTTGGATATGTCAAATAGTAATCTTACTGCTCTCTGGCTGGTGTTTGCTCTATTTTAGTACTGTGATTACGACTCAACTCATTAGTCAACTAATGATCAAGAAAAACAAAAACTCAATCAACAAGCCTTTGAGTAAATGATTACTTTGAGCATGCAGCACAGACAAATACTTGCTAGGTTCTAATATTAAGCTTTAACTTTTTGCATTTCACCAAATATGCATATCACATAAAGTTAAGGGAACAATATCCTGATGTGTCTGACCATTTACATCATGTCTTTGTATCTATTTAGGATGACAGTGTACCCATCTGCTTATGGCTACTTCCAGCAGGGCAAAGCTCGGATCACCTCACACTGGTGTCTTAAACATGAGAATGAGTTCATTGCACTCCAGTGACCTCCACAGTCATTTGATCTCGATCGATTGGAGCACCTTTGGGATGTGGTGGAGCAAAATACTAACATCATGGAAGAGCAGCCGACAAAACGAAAGCAACTTCTTCATGTTGTCATTACCTCTGCCAAGAAGGTCCGGTCCTTGCCAGCTAGCTTATGTTTGTTTGTTTGTTAGCTCAAAAACTACTGGGCAGATTGCTGAAATTTTCAGGAGCTGTTAAAACTTAAAAATAATTCAAGTTTGGTGGCGATCCAGATAACTGCCATTAGTAAACTATTGTTTTTGCTCAATAACTGTCTATAATGATATCAACATGTTTCTGGGTGCTAGGTGTGGGTTTTCAGCATTAAGGATCACATTATGATGGCAGCTTTATCATGGATTGCCTATAGATGTAAAAGCAATATGTGACATACCTTGTGGAGGTTTTGTGCTCTCCAAGTGCTTTGTAGTCAGTACGGATAAAATTTTCCGCCGGATGTTTCAGGACCTTTTTTTAAAAAAATACCATGCAGAATTGTGTCCCAAGTAAAGTGGTCTGTGAGTGCACCTTTTAAAGCCCTTTTTTTAAGAGCCATCAGCACAAACTTAGACAGTTTTTCATTTTTTAAATAAAGAAAAGAATGTACCTGACTGCATGAAAAAATGCTTTTGAAGCTCTGTTGGTTTAGAAATAATTTAGTACAAAAATCAAAGGCAGCAATAAATAATGTAAAACCATCATTTGTACGAGCTGCTCTAAAAGTTGATGTTCTTGTATTTAGTTGATGTGGTGTAATGGCTTCAAGCTTCCAAAAAGAACACTGCTGAGTGAGTCTAACACACACAGTCAGAACAAAAAGCAGCTCAAGGTTTATTTACCAAAAAAGAAGGCTTTACAATCATCACTTAACGGATTAAAGCAAATGAAAAGTCACTATCTTAGGCGTAGCTGCTCTTTGCAGTAAAAAACTTTCCCCTCCTGCTCTCGACCGTCTGGCCAGGTGTCGTAGTCACAATAAATTACCTGAAGCAGGCAGAAGCTCAGGTACATAGGGATGGGCAGAACAGTGAAAAATAACTCAACCAATTTGTTTTTAGGAGTAAACAAAAATTCAGTCCTACAACTTTTTACAAATTATTTCAAATTAAATGCCGATTAAAATACTAACAATTAGGGAGGCTAGAAAATTCATACAACAGATCATTTATATTAATGTTCTTTCCTTTAGCCAGTTTACCATAAATTAAATGTATTGTTTGAATTAGATTATTTTTTTGGGCCCAACATTTGGGTTTTAGTGTTCTGTGCACAAAACTGTGGGATGAACAAGAACCAGATCAGCATTTCATCCTCTTTCGGTTCCCAAACATCAGGATTAGAAGTTCTTTGTTGCCAACAAATTGGTAACTTCGAAAATACAATAAATGACCACACTGGAAAAATGCAGTCACACAGAGGGGAAAATGCACGCACCTCCAGATAGACACCCCAGGGCATGACCAGCGTGGCCAGCAGCAGGTCGGACACAGCCAGTGACACAATGAGGTAGTTGGTTGTGGTCTGCAGGGCTCGTTCCCGGGACACGGCCACACACACCAGGACATTCCCGAACACCACACAGAAGATCAGGAGCACCAGGAGCACGGCGTAGAAGTTGTATGCAGGAGAGGGAGAGGAGGAAGGGCTGGTGCAGTTTGGGGAAGTCAGGGAGGAAGGGGAGGGGGAGGTGGGGAAGGACATCGGAGAGTAAGACAGGTCGTGAGTGACGAGGAGGGAGAGGTTGTGCTGGAGGGAGGACAGGGTGAAGGAGGGAGGGGACGTCTCCGAATCATTGAGAACACTCATGCTGCTTCAGTGGACATTGTTGACCTAAAAATAGAGGAAATACAGAGAAAAAAGAGACGAATAAAGACCAGTTGATCCTTTTATATCTATTCTGCTCCAGTCAAGACAAATCCAATTAAAACAAATATGTGAAGCTGACAACAGGGGAATAGAAACTAAAAGAGGAAAACCTTGTAGCACAAGGACAGCAGAGGACTTTAGTCTCACCTTAGCAAGCCAACACTGAGGACATTCATACTAGCAACAAACACCTCACCAATAGACACAATGAAGTGCACACAGCTATGGGCTATAGAGGTAAATGAGCTTTTAGACTTCTACCAGGTCTGCTTGGCCCCTGGTGCACTCAAGACTAATAAAACGGTTGTAACTTATAAGGATAATTTGGATTTTTTTGAAGTGGGGTTGCTGGAGGCCCATGGCACTAGAAAATATCACTGCTAAAAAAAGCTATTTGCCCGCTCTGCCCCTGTGGGAGGAAAGCCAGAAGTGGAGGCTTGGCAATACAAAAGGTACATAGTGCCATTAATTGTGTTGCTATTAACTGCTTTAAAGTAAAACTACATGACTGAAACTAAGCTTGCAGTGCTGATGGATCAGCCTGATTTTATGTCTGTAATCAGGCAGATCCATCTCACTGAGCTCTAATCTACAAGGATTGTGAGCGACCCACAGCAGCACGGCCCATTCACCGTCCTTTGGCGCAGGTAGAGGGGGACGATTTGAGTGAGATGACATCAGGAAGTGACTGCTAATAGAGCAATTAGCATTGATGCTGGTTCTATCAGATCTGGACCACATTTCTTTATGAAATAAAAAAAACAAATAACACTACAAATGTGTCAGTAGAAAAGATATTTTTGCTGGACTTTCAACATGTTTTGCAGAGCTTTTTTTATGAAGTGGCTCACAGTCTGTCCTGAAGGCCACCCCAGCAGCACCCGCCTATTACAAACATCTGATTGGCCTGTGATGAATGTGATTGAGGGAATGGAAAAATACTCCAGTCAGGACAGACTCCTAAAACATTTAACCTTTATTTCATTTGCATTTTATAATTACTACTTTTTATTCATTGGCCTCTGACTATGTGCCAATTTGTCTCTCTGGAAAATTGGAGTTTAACTCCATTTAACCTCTGAAGCTCAAATATGGCCATTCCTGCTGAAAAATTGCTTTAATTTAATTTGCAGAGTGAGCTGAGGACAAAGCAGTCCTCTGCAATAACAAAATACAGAAAGCAGCCTTAAAATGTTTGGACTCTCACTTTTACCTGTTCACAGATTGACAGGGTAATGCATGAAAAGAATTCATAGATACTAAGGCTGTCACTTTAGTGCATTAATTACATTAATTAATTACACCGCAAATTAATGCGTTATAAAAATTAATTGCGGTTAATCATAGCACACAGACATTTTGATATTGGCCAGCTGGAGGACCCGTACATGGCAGTGACACGTCACTTCACACATGCTTCTCTAGTCAAACCAAACAAAGCCCAGGTGACAACAGGAATGGCATATTTAAGACTTCGTCTTATTTTATTTTTGAATTTATTTATCTACATTTACTGAATTCTTTAATAATGCATCAGGCCTAATTGTTTTGCTGGATGTCCTCGACCTTTTTCTTATTTTGAATTTGATTTATGAAACACACTTAAAGTGCAATTTGAGTTGTCTGATTGAGCTCAGAATTTTCTGGACAAGTTGCCCTGACTTTGGTTTTATTCTGTAACCAATAAAAATGTGGATTTACAAATCTTCACTTCTTAGTGTATTCATTTGATTAGTCATGCACTACAATTTTATAATATCCTATAAGTCAGATTCTTTATATGGGTACTTTAAGCGGATATGAGATTAAAATGCGATTAATTAGATTAATTTATTATAAATCCAGTAATTAATTAGATTATTTTTTTAATCGTCTGACAGCACTAACAGATACACATCTAGATCACCACCAAAATGTAACCACTTCTTCCTTGTGCCACGACCAACATTCCCTGAAAATGTCTTCAACATCTGTTGACATCTGCAGTGATTTTGCTCACAGACAAACAGACGACTTCCTTGGTGGGGGGATTATGGGTTGAAGGATTTTGGGATGAAAACATGACATGTAAGCAAGACAAAACATGCATGAAGCATGTGGATAGATAAATGAATGCATGGATGATTATTAAATGAATCAATCAATGAATATAGAGGGTAAAGATTTTGAGACAAATTCTTGGAAGGAATTGAATTCTGTAGATCCACAGATGAAGAAAGATTGTCTTGATCATAACCAGCCCTTATAAATAAACTTACCATTAAGTCAAGGTAAAATGATAAAGTCGGAGTGAGAGGAGACAAAAACAAGTGCAAAACCTTTACATCGTAGGAGTTTTCCAAAGACTAAGATCTTCTGTCGATGTCGCCTGCTGCTGACAACTTCTCTTTTTCTGCAGACAGGAGTGATGACAAGAATCCTTATTTCTGTTATTCTGTCTGATTCCAACACCAGGCTGTTTAATAGCAAGCAGCGTTAAATATTTATCAGTGACAGAAAGTTCAAACACAAATTTCAGGCAAGCAGATTCCCTCTCGCTAAACTTTTCTGTCACATCCACAGTCATGAATAAACTCAGTGAATATACTGTTTCAATCTAACACCACCCACTCACACAATCAGGTGTCTCATTTACTTGTGTCTTCATAAGACCCTGACCTTTAGTATATGTCACCAATTTATACATATCTAAGACCACTGTAGCTAAACGAATCAATGATCCATCCCCCTGCTCACGGACGTCGCAGCCCCGATCAAAGCCCCTGAAGGAGACGTCACTCCCAGCGACACATTTATAGATTAACACAGTTGTACTGATGTGACTCAGTGGACAGCTCAATTGGGGGCTTATGTACTGCATCAGTAAGGTAGAGGTCAATCCATTCAGGGGCGAAGTGCAAGGCTGCACTTAGAAGAGCTAAATGGCTAAAGGCTCCATAAAGATGGAGGTTACCAGTGTTAAACCTCAATGTTTATGGATGGGGAGGTCCGAGAAGTTATGAGAATAAAGTTGAAAAATTACGATAATTAAGTCATCTTTTAGATCAAACTGGGAAACATCCACTTGGGTATACTTAGAAAGATATTCACAGATTTGGACTCTGCGGCTCAATAACTCGTCAACAAAAGATCGTAATTCCAAACCCGACCCCTCTTTTTGATCACTGTAATGAAGACAGTGAGTTACAAGCTTTTTCTCCATCAAACAAGCCGTCAATACACTGAAGCTGATGGCTCGTTGGCTTAGGGACCATCGGCAAATTACCATATCGGAGGAATAGTGTGAAAGAAAATCGAATAACTTCCCAATACTGAGAAGTAAAGTCTTCAAAATCAAAGCAAATACAAAGGATCGCATGTTATTCATACTACAGGTCATATTTTCTTTAGGACTTATGAATTAAACTATTTTACAGGACTTTCTGATTGAAAGTCCTTAAAAGTCCCGAGCCTAATTCTCGTTATTTTTCAACTTTATTCTCGTAATTTTCTGACTTTATTCTCGTAATTTATGAGATTATTCTCGTAACTTTACGACTTTATTCTTGTAACCTTCTTTTTTTTTAGTTTTCAACATGGCCCTAATCCTCCGTCATAGAAAACATCTCTGCTAATGTTACTTTAATTACACTAATTCACCAGAAAAAAGAACCTTAAAGCTACAGTAAGCCCGTTACTTGTTGTGTCACTGGATACAAAAAAACCCCCAAAATAATCTTTCAGGATCATGTGATATGAGCATTCTGTGAGACCTCAGATTTCCGTCTCTGTATTCAACCCTCAGGAAGTCGAGTGAGGGATGCTTTTCAGCCAAAAAGGGCTCAGCTCAGCGAAAGCACCTCCTTCAGCTAAGGTACAGCCACTTTTGGACCAAACAGAGTTCGATTTTATTGGCTGCACTTACACTTATTGCGAAATTGAATAGTGGAGGTATGTATTGATGAAGTGGCTATACCAGCAAAGGCAACAACTGCCTATACAAAAAAAAAAAAAAAAAACTCAGAAAAAGAAGAAAGGGGCAACTGAACAGCCACTAAAGAAAGCCAGTGACTGCAGGAGCAATAAGATAAAGGTACACCTGATGAGACACCTGAACAGCTCTGGTGCTAAAATTGCATAGAAATAACCAAAGCACATCATCAGGAAAGTATGGGCCCTTTTCCATTAGCCCTACTCTACTCAACTCAACTCTACCCGGCTCTACTCTACTCGCCTTGTGCTGCTTTTCCATTAGCCTGTCGCCTGCCCAACGGGGTGCAGTGTCGCTGTAAACAGCTGAGCGGCACTGCATTGACATAATTTTGAGCGCGACACAACAATCTGTTGCTTTTTGTCACAACCGAGTACAAAAGGAAAGCAGGAGAAGGCTGCAGGTGGCAAGAAGAAGGAGGACGAGAGCAATCGAGCTGCAAAGAAAAGACGTATGATGGTAAGCTAATGGTAGCTCCTGCTAGCATGCTAGGTCGTCGCGCTCATGACTCATCGATGACAACATTGTCTGACCAATCAGCAGCCAGCAGTCGGTGACGTCATCTTTTAGTATCCACTCAGCTTGTTTGGAACCAGAGCGGAGTAGGTTCTAAAACTAGCTTGTTTTAGGAGGTACCAGGCTAGTGGAAACACGCTGCAAATCGAGTAGGGCTGAGCAGAGTAGGGCCAAGGTGGGCCATAATTTTCCAACTTCTTTTCACACTGCTGAAAGACTCATGTTCATCCATTAGATACATTTGTGAATTCAATCACAGACCTGTCTGCTCTTGTTATGGCCATGAATCAGAATTATTTCTTTTTTCTGTGCCTCAAGAGTAACCACTTATCTCTGCCTCACCTTGATTAATTCATCAGTATCTGGTCTGTCCCAGTGATAAAAAAAGAGCAAAAGAAAGCTAAATTTGTTTGTGAGTGGGAAATACAGCTTCATTTCATTAACAAAATTTTAAGAGGGTCATGCTTAACTTAAAAGTAGCCAAACAAAAGCGAGCTAACATAAAGAATCCTTCAAAGTCGTTGAAGCTTTTCTTTCAGCCATATTTGAAGGTTGACCTCCTTGCACAATCATCCCTCTAAAAAGCTGTTAGGCAACAGTGTGGTGATGTGCTTTAACAGAGCACCTGTGATTGAAATAATCAGCACAGGAGAGGATGGAGTGTTCAAAAAGTGAAAGACGGAGTTCTGCCTGTGCTACGTCTGTTTTTCTCTCCAAGATGAAAACTTGTGACAAACAGAATTTAAAATGAGGGGAGGATCATCAAATTTTTAGCTGATATTACAAATACACAAACATTCTCACTGAATTTCATATAAACACCAGACTGACTGCCTGGTGCTTAAATTCCTGCCCAAGCAACCCAACTGTTGTACAGTTACTCACCAAATTTACTGATGAGTAGAGAGTAAAGATGACTCAATCAAAGAGGACTTGGACTTAAAGAGAATTTAAAAAACATTAATCCACTGTTGAGATCTGTGTTTAATTCACACTGGAACTTCACCATCACAGAGATCACCATCTGTGCTTAAGATGTTCTACTCAGTTAAAATACAGTCTTCACTGTCTGAGTAGAACATCTTAAAAACAGATGATAATCTTTGTGCTAGTATAATCTATTATTAAACAAAGTAAAACACCTCCAGCACTGATGGTAATCTTTGTTGTAGTGCAGTCTATTTCTAAACAGAGTCAAACATATATATAACTGACTGGAGAGAAAAAAATTGGCAACACGGTCAGTATAGCATATCATCTAGTCTGGGAAGAGCATGTCATGTGAGGAAGAAAACTGATCTGCTTGCATATCATAATCATGACTGATAAACTGACCTTTACAGTTTTGTTTGATGTCACAGCGACAATAGCATTTCATTCATCATACTAATTGAAGCCTACCAATATTCATATCTAATAATGATTAAATCCATCAGAATATTTATTATGTTTATTAAACCTCTACACATATACTACTTGTTATCCTCATTTTGAAGTGTTTTGGAGTTCTTTGCAAAGCAGTTGTAAATAAAAAATATTTTTAATTATCAATACTAAAAATGAAACCCACCTTTTCCAACCTTAAAGGTGCTATGAGGAGAATCCATTACTGCTGACATTAAGACTGCTATCCATGAGCACATGCAGCGACTGTCGTAATGTTGCGTTCCAGTAACCTCGGAACTGGGAGTGACATCATCTCTGACTTATCGGCGTTCCAGTTGAAGTCGAAAAAAAATGTGCCGATCTACCAGGCTATTGTTAGCTGCTGTTAGCACGCCCTGTGTTGTTGTTCACAAATATCACATGAAGAATGTGATTATCACTATGGCAGCATTTTTGCAAATATAAGTCTAACAATATATGATACTATGTATACAGCTGATCTAGAGCGACACACCCCAGTCAGAAGTGCAAATAAATTGATTATTACAGGAGCTAAATAACTGTTCACACTGGGGGCATCCATCTTCGATTGTCAACTCAGGTGTGGCGAGGTTTCACCGAGTTCCCAGTAGGAAATTCAGACTTTGGGGGGCGTTCCAGTTGCAGTTTCCTACTCGGAACCCAGAAATTCCTACTTCTGACTACAACTGGAACGCACCAAAAGACGTGACCCAAGCCAAGGCGTGTGTTTGTTGTGATGCTAATGAATGCAGCTCGGACCTTCCTCAGAACTCTGCAGTGCTTTACAACTTCTTTTTTCAACAACTTACAGGATGCAAAGCGACGAGGTAATGTATCTCTTTCTAGTTACGTAGCGGTAGTTTTTGATGTGTGACAACAAGCAATTTTTGGAAAACTTAGTATCGTAGTTCTGTAGCCGGCTGTCCAACCTGACCACGAAGCTAAGGAATAGCATTTATAAATAACCTATTCTGATGCTATAAATCATCTTAAAGTGTGTATTTTGATCAGGCATATATCTAAAAGTGAGACTTTTTTGTAATTACTTAAAAACTCCTCACAGTCCCTTTAAGTAAGCTGAAAATTAGCCTCATAGAGCTGGTCAGAAACGAGTGCTGAAATCACACACAAATATACCCTTATTCATCCAAATACACTTTTTTGTCTCTTGTGGTCACTTCTGCTGGTCCCAGGCACGGAAAAGGAGGAGGGTTGGAAGTGTGACATAAAAAAAAATCAACAGAAGAAATGTCTCCCATGATGTTTTTCCTCTCTCCTACATTACAATGAAACACATAAAACTAATTATGCAAATCAGTTGATGGCATCATTTAGCAACTTAAGGCCTTTTGAGACAGTCAGTATCTTCTTTTCTTACTAAGGAGTTGGCAGCACTGCTCAAAACAGTGGCAGCACTCATTTCTACTGATTGTCTTTAGCTCTGTAACTGTAACACATCAATGAATGCAAGTTTAAAAAGCTTCAGATGAAAATGTTAAGCAAAAGAAAGGTTTCATGTTGCCTCTACAAACAACTGCAGAGACGATGTGAGGATACTAATGTGCATGTTAAAAAACACCTGTTTAAAGTTGAATATAAATCAATCATAAATCGATCAAATCTTACTTTATTTGCATTTTTATACAAAATCTTGTAACACAAAGTGCTACAAAGTGAGGAATCTATATCTTGAATTTGAAATTAAGAAAGATGGGAGCTTAGATTAAAACAAAATGCATTTAAAAAAAATCATGAATAGAAATTTGATGAAAATACCATAGGTAAAAAATAAATAAATAAATGAATTAGTTCATTAAAAGAAAAGATCAATAACTCAGTCAGCTGCTCCACATTTTAAATTTCTGCTCACAGCAAAAACTTTGAGTACAACAAATGTCTGATATCTCATCTCTGTACTACATTTTAACTTTGTCTCCCTACTCAACATGAAGGCCAATGTGCAACAGAAACCACTTTCACTTTCCTCTGATTTTCACTGTTGCCTCTGGCTGAACCTCGGCTCAGTTTCTTTTATTCTGGCCCAGATGTTAAAAATTTCATGGAGCGATATGCATAATAAATCTAAGATGGCCTTGTGGCATACTGTCTGCGCTTGTTAAAAGTCAACTAGTGATGAGTGGAGAGGGGGCAACATGTCCCGCAGGATGTTGCTCTGTACTTCACAACCAGTGGCGATTGCTCTAAGACTGCAAGGGAAGCTCAGATGTCCCCCAAAAAAGTGGTGATATGTACTGCTGTGGGTACATTTCATTGACTAAATGCGCTAGAGTACCTTCATCTTTTGTTCAGAATCAGCTACTTATCACAGGTAACTGGTGCGACTTCCTTCTCATTCATCCCCGCAGCGTCTCAGCTCTTTAACACATTCGTACGCTGAGCATCTTCTGACTTCGATGGGGAAGCGTAGAGTGGGTTGTTCCACTGTGGAAACTGGATGGTCATTGGATAAACGCTGGGCTTTGTCCCGCCCATCAGACGCTCAGCGTCTCTGGGGGTCTATGAGGCAGTGGGCTGGCCTGGATGCTCGGCTTCTGCATGATGACTGGATGTTCTGTCTGAGGCCGAATCCCTTTTTGATTTGACAGTGAAATGAGCCAATCAGCGATCTTGAAGTATAACCCTCCAACAGAGCATCTTCCAAGTTTTACATTCACTTGTTCTGGAGAGGAGCTTCTCCGGTTTAAAGCGGCTCAAGTCTTGCACCCACAACACAATGGGCCAAGGCCGTTTAAGCAGTCTAGCTCTGCTGGCCATTGAGAGAACACTGGTAAAATCCCTTGAAAAGACACCTAGTTGGTACGACAGGGTCACAGATCATTTTCTTGAAAAGGAACGGAGGGTAGAATTTACATTTAAATAAATAAACAAATTTATGATGTAGGCCGGAAAAAAATGAGCCTCCCCTCCTTGACTGACCAGCAGCCGCCACTGTTCACAACTATCAACCCAAGCTATAAAACTGCGGGAGAGGATTGCAAACTCCACGCAGTTATAAGAAGACGGTACTAGAAAGAACTGCCAAGCTGTGAAGAAACTGCATGAAATGGACCAATCAGAGCGGACTGGGTCCACATCGGAAAGAGCACCTTGGAGAGGCAGGAGCTTTAACCAGGCTTACGTTTTGGATAATCGGATAAAATCTTTACAACTGTGATGAGATTACAGTTATAAATTATCAACTATACATAAATATCAGTACATATGTCCATATTTATGTATACTTTTTTCCTTTTCTCTCTTCCCCTCCCTTTCTCTGTTTTCTTTCTTCTTTTTATCCTCATTTATCTCACCTTTAGCCAGATTAACTTATGTCAATATTTTTATTACTGTACATTTTTCTTTTTGTTGTTACTCTAGTAGACAGAGAGGAAAAATCAGAAAAAATGTATGAATGTGATTTCATGCTGAAGAGACTGACAAAACTGCCACGACATTGAACACATTGAGCGTAATTTAATTATCTATGCATTTATTTGCTTATTTCATTTTCCTTTTTCCTACTTTTGCCTTTCATGAATTTATATTTTAGTGTTTAAATGGTCTATGTTTGGCCCCAAAATGTTTTTTTATGTTGTGGCAAATTAAAATAAAAAGTAAACATTATGTTCAAAAAAAGAAAATTATCAACTAACCCCTTTAAGGACGTCATCTTAGAGTATTAAATTCTCTAAATATACATTTTTGGCAAATTCTGACATGTTATTGACAAGACAACTGATCTCTCAACCCTCAAAGAGGATAACTATTCAGTCCTCAAAAATTATAATGATAATAATAATATAACTGCCGTCTTATTCACACTTATAACCTGTCCTCTCGTTCCTTCAATCTCAAGCTGTCCTATGAGATTTTTGCCCAAAATCTTCTCAAAGGTTTGTCCTTCATTCTTTGTCTCTCCCCTCGTCTCTTATCTGCCTCTCTCCCCTGTCTCATCTTCTCTCCCTCCCCCTCTGGAGACACTTGACAGGTCTATTACATCCTTGGCCTTATTTGTCCCCTACCAACACTACTGTGAAAAAGCAACAACCAAAAAAAAAAAAAACCCAAAAGGCTCATTCAAATATGCTCCGTGATGGCAATGACCCAGCCAGCGATAAATCTTTCATTTCATTCACAGAGAGGGAGGAAGGAGCTGCGGCCACAGGGAATGGTGTGGATTTTTCAGCCACACTATAATCAGCTCTCTGCTGAGTTTGGAGCAGAAAATTCAATGTTTTCTCACACTTGCCGTTACGTTTCTTTTTTTAATCAGTCCCATAACTCCTCGCTTGTCCCTCTTCTTTATTTTGAGTTTTAACAAGCTGCCACTGCGAATCAGTACAATCACATGGGACTTCATAAAAGCAATGAAAATAAATTAATGAGTCAGTGTGACAGAGGAGAGGGAGGGGCCAGGATGGCTCTGATACTTCGTTCTTTTCTGCTACTCACATACATGGACATCATTCTGACTCATATGAACATCAAAAATTAACTCCTGTTGTATTGTCTTCTTATGATTGTTGTTTAAGCGACATGAGTGATGATCACTGCTGACTTTTTCTCAATATATTTGACTGTTTTCATCAATGGATGCCAAAAAAAAAACTCCAGCTGATGGCGCATACCTAAATCCTGGATCACAAGATTAAATGGAAACAGTAAATGGAATCAAGCTTATCTACCTTTTCTCACATATTTTCTCAACCAATCTAAGTGCTTCACTCAAGGATTAAAGAATGATTGACAAAAGATTAAATAAAATAATTGGAATAAGCGTGGAATTTTCTTACAACCAATTTGCAAATAAAAGCTCAGAAGAGGTCTTTCTGCTGTGATGTAGGTGGGTTGTCTACAACACGCTAAAATAAAATAAAAATAGCTTCAAATTGACCAATTAAAAACATAAAAGAATATTAATAAGACAAAAGACAAAGCAATAAAACCAAGAATCAAAAAACAGGAATAAATAAAAAGCCAAAAATACATTAAAATTTTCTAAAAAAAGAAATACAAGTTGTAAAAAGAAAAAACTATATGATCATGATAAGTATCGGCATCCACTAAAAATACAATACAATATCAGACAATAAAATGTATAACTTCAATAAACAATGAAGTATAGAAAAAAAGACATGCATAAATAGGTATATAAATAATAGTTATTCAATTTTATGACAAAGTTCTTCGTATAGCTGAGTCAATCCGTTTTTAGATTTTGTTTGATTAGGTTTTCCCAAAGTTTGGAGCATAACAGCTAAATCCAGCATCACTAAATGTTATGTTCTTCTCTGTTGAGTCCCTGAAGATGAAGACTCAGAGGATCCCTCCTGGTTTATAAACTAAAACCCTCTCTGAGGTATTCTGGTGCCAGACCAAGCAGAGCTTTATAGACTAATATAACAAATTTTATAATCAATCTGATACCTAACCAGTATAGAGACCTTAAATTAGGCGTGATATGAGCTCATCCTGGTCCACCTCAGCCCGTTGGCAGTAAAATTCTGTGTCACTGCAGCCAATTTATTATGCTTTCTGGTCTCACTTATTGTTTGGAGTTTCTATGCAAGTTACTCATCTGTAATAGCCAACACAACCATGCCCTTTCATACCCTTTACACACCAGTGATGCAAAAGTATGAGCAACCTGGGGTTTTAGTGTCTTGCCCAAAGACACAATGACATGTGACTTGAACCCTCAACCGTCCGATTTACTGGTGGAGCACACCACCGGAATGAGCCACCAACGCCTTAAAATGAGCCAAACAACAGCCAAACACCATCATACTTTGTTATTTGCCATCCTCCTGATTTTGACACTATATTGATTTTATAGTGGGATAAACAATCATATTCTGGTGTTTTATGTAAATTGGACCAGATGGTCTTTGCCCCTCCGTGTTGATTTGATCTCCTCTTCTGAGATTGATGTGTCCTGGCAGCGAGCTGTAAGGAAAACAGTGTGTATCCTGAGAGGAGCACAGCAGAGAGACACTTCTGGCACAAACCAGGGATGGATTGTGGTACATTTTGTGCATTCCCAAAGCGTCACGAGAAAAGCATCTACCACCACAATGCCAGCATGAATAAAGTGCTTAATACTTTATTTCTCCAAGTATGGAATAGTCGCCAATTAACAGACTCCATTTATGATTAGGGTCTTGGTTTTAGTTGATCCTTGGGAATAACTGATGGGATTTTGGACTGCAATACAACAGTAACACATCCCTTCCCCTCCATTTCTTCACATGGCTGCATTATTCTCCTGCAGACAGCCAAGACCAACAACAATATTAGAGTTCAGTACTACATGTACAAATATTGATACAGCCACCTCTGCTAAGAATTCCAGTCACACACCTATAGATTCTGTAAATGTACGTGCAGTCCCTGAAAACAGATACTATGAATTCCATGGCTGAGTTTCAAAACAAATCTACTCTTTTAGATCATTTGTTTACTAATAGTGCATATTTTTTCCATTTCATTTGCTTACCAATGGTGCATATTTCTATTCAGTTTTATTTGCTTACCAATGGTGCATATTTCTATTCCACTGCATTAGCTCTTGGGATTTATTTGGCTTTCTTGAACCAAAAATCCAAGGCACAAGCAAAATGCAATCCAGTCTAGGGTAAGAAATATGGAGAGAATTTAAAACATACCAGTATATTTTCAAATGGGATATAGAATAAGACAGAATAGAATGCTAAGTAGAAAGACTGAAAAAAACAGAAATACTAAGCTGAGCACAATGCTAATGATCATTCAGGTAGACAAATTAAACCCCTTACCCTCCTGAGAGACCCCTAAAAACAGACTCTAGCTCGTACACCAATGATATTCTGGAACTATTATGAATGAAAGATCTTAAGAAGGTTCTAAGCAGAGCTTCAAAATGCCAAAAAAGAAGGTGAAATGGGAGTGAAGCACATTGAGCAGGTAGGTTGCCAAGGCAGAAATGCTTTCTGTCTTTGAAAGTGGTGGGGTTGTTGAGATACAAGGCCTCTCACAATGCACCATCGCTGCTGAGGGCGGGCACAGCAAGACAGTTATTGTGAGTTTCATAAAAGATCCTTAGAGTTATAGAACAAAAAGGTCAAGTGGTAGAGCAAAAAAAAAAAAAAAAAGCAGCAGTGCTGTGCCAGAGGATGTGACTGACTGTTAAGACACGGGGTGATCCTCAACCCAAATTAAAGTCGTTACTGGTGCTGAATGCTGCCCAATAACCATCAGATGGCATCTGCAAAGAAGGACTTAAAAGCAAAAACAACTCTTCAAAGTCCACATACCTTCAACGACACAAAATTACCCATTTGGACAATGCAAGGGAGCCCCAGACATGGGACACTGTAAGGTGTAAGAAAGTTTTCTTATCTCATATTCCAACATCACCGGCATGACAAAGAGATCCCACTTGAGATGTTTTCTACATAGCACACATAATGACTGAGGGCCCTCGTCTGTGTGGTAATGACTGAGGGCCCTCGTCTGTGTGGCAATGACTGGGTTTTTCAACAGGACAACATTGTTGTACACAATTGCCCCCTGACAAAGGAGAAAAAATTACCTCTTTTGGCCCAGTTGTGTTCCCATGAGTTTAAATCCAATTGGGAACAATCAGGAATGGATGGCAAGGGATTTTCACAAAAGCGAGCATCAGTTCCAGACAGTGGATGCCCATTAAGGCTGTCACTTTTCTTAAAAATCAAACTCGAACGGTTTTCAAACATGCACCCAAATAATCAAAAATATTCAAATACCCCCCCCCCCCCGGTAAGGGACAGAGACTCTCTTATCCGCCCTTTCGCTAAATACCCTACCGAAAAAAAAACACAGCCACACAGGCTAAAACTCTTGACAAAGCTCTGCTGCACTCGGCCATATAAATTGGATGAAAAGCCGACGGCAGAGCCCGCAAATAAGTGGAGGACGAGTAACTAAACTGTATTGCACATAACACACAGCCTGGTCTTTGATTTTAAGTTTGCCATCAACGGTGTAGAGCTAAAACTACTTCCACACAGCTCTTCTCAGATGATTTGGAGCTGTTAATGTCCGCTCGGAGTGGAAACTCTTTGTTTACTGAAGTCAAGAGAGCAGCAGATTTTACTGAGGGACAAGCTCTGTTGGACTAAAGACCACTGCTGCAGGCCTGATGTGCCGCCACACTCAATATTTTACATTCAAATATTTATCAACAATTTGGTTATTGGTTAATCGAATATCGAAGATAAAGTGGCAGTCCTAATGCCCATCATGAAGGGACCTTCACAACTTGGAGCGAAGTTCCAAGGCCTCCTGGAAACACTTGCATCAAACAGAAAGTAATCAAGAAGAACGGTGGAGCTGCTCATTACTGAGCCTTTTTTTTTGGCACTTTTGTCATTGAGCTATGGTCTTGAGCTTTTGTTCTGCTGATGAACGGCCTATTTCAGTTTAATTGTTGCTTTCACTAAATTGCTTACTCAAAATGTTTTGTCTCTCCCTCCCATTTCTACTTTTGGGAAATTGGAGCTCCACTTGGAAACTTCTTAAGATCCAACAGAGTAAAATGAAAATAAACAAGTATTTCAGGTGGTCTTGAAATTTTGATTGAGAGTGTATTGTGACATTTGTTATTTCATCACATAAATAACAAGACCAATAATGAATAACTATCTCAACAAACAAACATAAAGATTATGGTTGTTCCACACATTCAGTCTCTTATCCTGGCCCACTTGACTGCTTCTCTGATAGTGCTGCTCTTCTCTTTTTAACCATCTTCATTCAAAATGACAATGTAGCTGATTCAAGGAGCAATTAACCAGTGTTTTCTCATGATCACTTTTACATTGAACAGAAGATCCGTCAGAGATGTTAACAGAGGCCAGCTGCTTCTACCTCCAGCCTCCTCATTAAGATATATGTCCTGAAACCTGATGCTCTTAATCTACATATGGCCCCAACCAGTCATTTATTGCTATGATGAAATGATTCCTGTTTTACACTTAAATAACATGAGAGATGAGGAGGATACATAAATGCTTTGTATTCAATCGGAGTAAAGGTAATCATCCAGAACAAAGACATAATGACGCAAAATATCTATGAAAGATAAAAACCAATTAACTAATCTCTTGCTACCAAAGACATGAATTTTAAGTGCAGAGGGAGCAAGGTTTAATCTTTTATTTCCAAAGATGTTTACTGCACTGTGATACATGATGCATCATCACTTTGTATTATATGGCAGGTTTTCTTTTATCTTTTATCTGCATGAATTCATTTAGTTTTCAAGGGTTTTCTTTACACTAAAATGTTCTGTAAATGTCTGCCTTTTCCTATCTCTTCTCTTCTCTTCTTTTTGAAAAATTGGGTGACAGGCTTTATTTGAAGAAGCAGCTGAAATTCCTAATTCCTGTTCAAAACGGCAAAATTTGATCATCCGCCATCTCTAAGACACAAAGGGAAATACATAAAGTGTTCACAGTGTGGTCAAGTATTCTTTGGAGTCAACTGCCAAGATTGGAACTCACAAAATGTGCTAAAAAAGCGAAAGTGGTAACACTTTACTTCAAGGTCTAGTTTATAATGCATTAGAAGCACATGCATAAGACGTTATAATGCATGTATAATGCTTCATAAGTGTCATTATAATGGTGTATAACCATGTATAAGAACTTGTACCAAGGTTTATAAAGTATTACAAGTGTGGACGTAATGTATTATAATCAAGCCTTTATAATGTTTTATAAAGGCTTTATAATGTAGGCTTTATAAGGCTATAGGCTTTTTAATGTTTTATACCTGCATAGTGTATGCAGGTATAAAACATTATAGAGGCTTGATTATAATACATTATGTCCACACTTGTAATACTTTATAACCTATTTAACCTTGGTACAAGTTCTTATACATGGTTATACACCATTATAATGACACTTATGAAGCATTATACATGCATTATAATATCTTATGCATGTGCTTCTAATGCATTATAAACTAGACCTTTAAGTAAAGTGTTAACGCGAAAGTAAATGAAAGGTGACTGAAGCAGATGTCAGACACCTTGGGATTTTAAATACTAGAGACAGAAGGAAGACAACTGGCGATCTTCAGGCAGAAATTAAATCTTGTATATCAGGGTCTAAAAAAGTCAATATGGCCATAAACAGATGAAATGGTAAATTGACTTGAGCTACTATAAAAGCGCTTTTCTAGTCGTTTGACTACTCAAAGCTGCTTTACACTGCAGGTCACACTTACCCATTCACACCCATTCGCTCTCACACTCACTCACAGATGGTTCTGAGTTTCTGTTAGTTATCCATCAGTATCAGCTAACATATTCACGCTCTTTCATGCACATTTACACGCCACTGATGCAGCACTGGGAGCAACTTGGGGTTAAGGACACATTGCCATGAGTCGCCCGGAGCTGGGCTTAAACCTCCCCATCACCGACCAAGTGCACTATCCAACTGTGCCACCGACGCCCCTGATGACTGATGGTACAAGCCTTTGAGGGACGAGTAGTGGTTAAGAAGCCGTTATTGAGGTCTGCAGACATCAAGACATGCCTAAGATTTGCAAGGGAGCACAAACACTGGACTGTTGATGAATGGATGAAGGCACCCTTTACAGGCAAATCCAAGTTTGAGCTCTTCAATCAGCATTTATGTCTATGTATGCACAAAGGCTGGAGGATGTTTTTTTAATGCTCACTGCATTGCACCCACAGTGAACCAAGGGGAAGATTCCTTCTGGTATTGGGTATTTGTGGGAGCGGAGTGGGCAAATAAGTGCAAATCTTGTATCATGAACAAGAAAATCTACCACAACATCTTGGTGCATCATGGAATTCCTTCTGGACTGAATCCGAGTGGTTGTGGGTTCATATGCCAACAGGACAAGGGTCTCAAGCATATTTCAAAGATGTGCAGAGACTTTTTGATAAAGCAAAAAGACACTGGAGAACGGAAACTGATGGAGTGGCCAAGTCAAAGTCAGAATTTTGAATGTTATTGAACAAGACTGATAAAGCAAGTATTTGGAACAGCTAGAAACTATGTGGAATTCAATAACAGGAGAAATGGTTGAAAAATACACAGAAGCAGTGCCGGCAAGAATGCAAGCTTTATCAAGGCTGAAGGAGGCCATACGAAACATGGTGGTTATATGTGAATGTGTGAAAAGGAAATGCCAAATGAGTAATAATACATTTTTTTATTTTAAAGCAAGGGTTTATTGGGGATATGGAGCTGTGATTTCATCTTCTCTGAAGGTTTTAAATTTTTGTTGTACACACAGACATACAACGCTGGTGTGATCAGATCTATCCTCTCAGGGACCATTTTCCAAAAAAGAAGTATTTTGGGGACCCAAAATGCTGCATCCAATGAAATATGATTAAAAACTTGTGCTGATGCAAGTTTTTCTCAGTGTGGATGAACCCTCAGTCACAGTATGAGCTCTGGAGATGGAGCATATGGGGGTTCAACTAATTTCTCCCAGCTCTGACAACAAAGGTGATTTTGATGTGTATCTCTGTCTTATAAATGTGAAGACATCCACTTTGGTCTGTTTGTATCTGTCGTCGTCGTTCATGTAGAGCTCCCAGTGCTCTTGTTGGTCAAAGTCTCTGATGTGAGGCAACTAATCAGGACAAAAATCAAGTATGTTACGCTTTCTGTCATACAGTCACAAGGAATCCCAGACCAGTTTTTAGTTGTCAGTTATTATGGCGAACTGCATGTGGGTTCAGAACGGCTTATTTCTGTAGCCAACCAGTCACAAAACCCAACAACTCTCAGTTTGCACTGTCAGGTCAGGTCGGGTTTGGGAGCAAATGCCTTAGCGTTCACCCTACTTCACTCATAGAGGTTTATGTTAAATGATGTTTCAGGGCGCAAGGGTGCAAAACTAAGCCCCAAGGCTCCAGAGACAAGGGACGCCAACCTCTATCAGCTGCGTTACTGACCGTCTTGACCACCACAGTGCCCCGGAATACCAGCCAGCGTTTCCCCAGCTACCAAACCAACTTCCAAGTATGTTCCGATCAAGACAGAGGGTGAATCCCAATTCTACCCCTTAGCCCTTCTCCATCTTACCAATTCCCCTTGGCCCTCTGTTTTGAGGGCTAAGGGGAAGGGGTGAAAACTCACTGCTGAGAAGCAAGACAACTCTCAATTCCCGCTATGTCATCACCCAGAGCCACTTGCTAGCTGTGATGTAAGCAGGTATGTCAAATAGCCGTAGCTACAGCTGTGAAAGCTAGCTCACTATAATGAGGAATTTTAAAATACGACCAACATGATTAAAGGAGACATATCATGTTGATGCATGATTTAATGCTTACATATAATATAATAAATTTGAAAACAAGACCTTACACCCCCTTAATTTTCAAAAAAAGAGATATTGTATTTTTTCTGATATCCTAGAACGAGATTTGATGCCTCTGAAAATAGGTCATTGCGAGATGTCCGCGAGATTTAAATTGTCGTGACGACACGAGGTAACTTTCTTTTTATTTGAGTAATCTGATAAAACACTTCCTCCTCTGTGATGTCTGTCAGCCACAAAACCGTCACCGAGGAACACATTCGTCCAGCAGCACTATATAGATCCCTAGCTCACACTCACTCATTACCAGCTCTGGCCTGTAGGGGGACTCAATACGTGGTCGCTGCTTTGAGCCTGCCGGAAAATACAGTAGAAGAAGAAGGACAGGCTGGCTCTACCCCCGATAGAACTGACCAATCAGAGCACAAAGGGCTGTGACGTTGCAAGGTGACTGTAGGTCATCCTGAGATCCTCGTGTTTCAGGGAGAGCTTCATAGTGGCTTAAAATTAGGATTTTGAGAACGCTATTGTGGGGCAATGAAGGAACTAAATGACTTGAACCGAGGGCAGAAATGCTTTACAGGCATCCTAGTCTGGCATAGTGAAAAGGAGAAACAAGCATGATATGTCCCCTTTAACATTTACTTCATGATTTAAAAATGACTTACAATTATGTGCTCTCTTCGGTCTCTGCTCTGCCTTCTTGTCAGTGGGTGGGATGGGGGAGGGGGTAGAATTGGGATGGACCCTTTAACTGGCCATCATCAGGCCCCCAGCTCAAGCCCTAATGGACTGGACTAAGCTGTCACAGTTATCAAACCAAAATCATTAAGTCTGATTTCTTAACTTAATTTACTCAATTTACAATTCACTTCTTATATCCTGACAAAACTGTGAAAATGCTCATTACTTTTTAAGTGCAAAACCCCATGCAATATCCCTGTGGTCAAAACAGCATTTACATTTATATCTATACCTGTTTATTTTAAAAGTGTCAATTATTTATGCTTTTTGCACATCATTTCACTTGAACCTGTTTCTACTTGATTTTATTGCTTGTTCATGCATTTTACAATTGTTATTTCCAAAAAGATTCCATGCTTAATCATCTTTACTAATTTCAGTGTATTTTATATCTGTGTCATACTTTAGTGTCTACATATCTCTGGGGCTGTATTTTGAACCAAACAGCAAACATTTCTGAGATAGGAGGTGCTTTTAACACAGCCTCCATCTTTTATTCAAAGTGAAAAACTGCAGTCTGGCTCAGAGTGAAGCTAATGTGTAGAGACGATCATTTAAAGATATTTTTGAGGTGGATAAATGTGCTTCCCTCTGGTGTAAGAGCAGCAGAAAACCAGCGCAAATGTTGGACATCTGCTGCTTTCAGGTGTGCTTTGGTATATTCAAAGCCAAATGTTGTAATTTGAACACATATAACAGGTGGCAGTAATCGCTTCGTGTAATGAGGGTTGACTTTTTCTCCAAAGAAAACATGCTGACCTCGCAAAAGAGCTTGTTCACATTTTCACATCTCAGCTTTCAGCCCTTTTAAAGCGTTTATGACCCTCAAGCCACACATACGACACCTTTCAGCCTTTCCGCCATCAGAAGGTATCACAAACAAAAACGTAACCAGAGGCTTTTCTATTTTTGTCTTTTGTCCAGTTCAGACAAAGATAACTCCACATCAGGACACCTTTATTAGTTAGGAGGCTCATTTGGAAAGATAAATATGTAACATGGGTATATTAAAGTTATGTTTACAAAAAGAGAGTAACAAGAACAAGTCATGAAGTGGAAATCTAAGAAAACACAAGTTTGATAGAAGGCTCGGGCAAGCACGAGACAAGTATTGAAACTCTGAAGGCAGATTTCAGTAGGAACTCAGAATTCAGTTTGCTACATTCAACAGAATTAATAGCTCGTATTTAAAGGAAACTGGTCTGTGGTTGGTACAGGACTACGACAGTCTACCATCATGTGTGTACAAGGCTTACAGCAATTTATAATTTATGCAAGTGAAACATCAGCTCATCACAGGACATCACATGCTCACAGATTTGGACTCTGAAATATTAAACCCTATTACAGGAAGCTAAATTACTTTAAAGATAACTGCACTTCATCACAATTTACAGTGGGTCAACCTTTGGTGCACTTCTTCTTTTAATTACCCATCCATCATCTCTGCTGCTTGTCCCTGTCAGGGTCACAGAGGGCTGGAGACTATCCCAGCTGACACTGGGCAAGACGCAGAGAGCACTCTGAACCAGGCACAGGGGCAAACAGACAGACAGGCAGTCATACACACACTCACCCACACCTAAGTCCAATGAATCACTAATTAACCAGACAAGCATGTTTTTAGTCTGTTTTTTTCTTGGCCCTGACCAACATAGAGTCTGAACCAACAACAGTCTTGCTGTAAGGCACATGCATTTCCTGCTGCACCACCATGCTGCTCTGCCTAAAATAATAATTTGGGTGATACTGATGCTGATACTGATTTTTCACAATTACCATATTTTGGCTTACTTCTTCAAGGATATCAGTATTTTCTCTCACTTTATCATGAAAGCTGGTAAGAGTTGTATGGTCATTTACTGCCCAATAAAAAGATCTGCCCTGAATCAGCAATTAGGCGAACCAGATGTTAAGCTGCGTTCACACCAAACACAACTTTGTGACCATAATCGCATCGCCCACTGAAGTTGCGTGTCCATAATACCTAATTTTGGTCATTGTCACAGTCACTCAGTGATGTCACGTCTGCTCGAGTTTCATAACATATATCATTTAACAGGATGTATAAGCTGACATTATTCAAACTGCATCCTTTTCACTCACCTACCAACCTCAAAACACTGCAGCTGACAGCGCTGCATCAGCATCGTCTGAATTTTCTGGGGTCCATCAAGACGGATTTAATATACTCACTAACTAATGTTTCCCACACGGACATAGATTGTTACTCTGTGAACCGTCATGAAAACTGTCCATCACAGGTACCATCACACACCCTATACAATAGGGGTGAGTATTGGCAAGAACCTCACAGTACGATACGATACCTATCACATTACTTGGGTCAAGATGCGATAATATCACAATAAATCACGATATCACAATTTTGTGATATATTGCGATATTCTACACTGCCCTACAAAGGCAAAGAGCAGTAACTACACAGACGGTGAAACTGAGAAAAATGCCTTTAAAGTTTTTGAGTCAGCCAGACACATCTGTTGTTGGTAGATCAATGTAAATGTATACATTTGATGCCTTTTCCTAAGGATAATTTTTATGTACAAGAACTGTCATGTGACTCATGACCCCAAAAATGCAGATACTGCTTTCTACCGTTGGAACATCTGTAGCAACTCTATAGCTTCTACAAAGCCAAAGTGCAGTATCTACCATGTAAATATGATAATTTCATTACCCTGTCTCCTATTCTTTTAGAACAAAACTGCCTTCACTCAATTTTTTATATTGTTGATGGTTAAGAGCCTCTGTCACATTGCCTCTTTCGTTTTTACAATGTGTTTTCTTATAAACACATTGATATAAGATGATAAAGAAACAATTGTAAAGATAACTATCTTTTTTGTTATCACAGACAATGCACTTGAATGCTTGCTTATATATGTGTGTGTGTGTGTGTGTGTGTGTGTATGTATATATATATATATATATACACACACACACACACACACATATATATATATATATATAATAAATATATATATATTTGTGTGTATATGTATGTATGTGAGATAGATAGATAGATAGATAGATAGATAGATAGATAGATAGATAGATAGATAGATAGATAGATAGATAGATAGATAGATAGATAGATAGATAGATAGATAGATACCTTTGAAAGTGGGTTTTCTATCCAACCTGGCAACCTATCACTGCCACTACCGTAAGGTCTGCTGTAACTTTGTTTGGAGATCAGACTGGAACAATGATTTTCTAATCTTTGTGGCTACACCAAGGATTTATCGATATGGATGCATGTTATTCACCACTTCGGTATGGGGCAAATGGAGAGATGTCATAATACAGAAACTGCAAACAGACTAAAGGAACTAACATGACTAAATGGGCTGGATATTGACTTCAAGGAAGCAGGTAGGCTGAAATCATGAATGAATGTCTGTCTGAGAGACTGTGATTTACGTATGTTAGCGGCTTTGAAGCGAATCGGAGGCTAATTGTTTACAAAGTTATGGCCCTGCTCACATAGTTTGGCTTGCCCTCTTTGTTTTTTAACCAATCTCAGGATATTTGCTTTCCACGCGAGCTCAACCATCCGCTTCCCCCGAGATTGTGCCATGAGTGATAGTTGATCGTTAATATTGTCCTCAAAAGATTGTAATGACACAATACCAAGCCAGAAGTGGCATAAATGCACGAAAAAAAAAAGTGGTAGCATGGCAAAAGTAGTTACTGCTGTTTGGCTTTGTACAGTAGTGTGCTACGGCATTGCTGTTCAAAGCCAGAGCACAGTAAGTGAAGTTACTGCACTCTAGCTTTGTAATACACTGTTGTAGCTTACTTGTCATACAAAGCCAGAGCGCAGTATGTTAAGTTACTGCACTCTGGCTTTGTTTTTGTCTGAATTTTGTCTTTGCTGCAATTTTTACATCCATTTATTTCTGAAACGGTATATGGTTGAACCATGAAAGTTTGCCAGAAGATAAAGGGAATTTCACAGAGTACATTTTACATCTTAACTCAATCTTGACCAAATGTGTAGTTACTGCTCTTTGCCTTTGTAGGGCAGTACAGTTAACTAAGAAAAAACTAGAGATAGTGTGTATGTAAATCACACAACATTACTCAAAACTGAAAATTACAAATCAAGTCAAACCTATTTGATTGAAAACAACTTTTTCATTCTGTTGTTTTTGAATACATCAAATGCAGTGTTGTCCCTTTAACAATGTACTGAAAACACCTCAACCTACAATGCAGCTCAAACTGTAACTAAAGGCATGAGGAACAAAGTGCTTTGAGTTACTGACAGCACAACAGCAAGTAAAATAAAATCACATATTTCTAATGTCACTGTCTGAGCTGAATAGACTTGCATGAAAAAAAAACCTGTGCATACATATTTATAAGTTGTATTTTATGTCCAACTGGATAAAATATTAGTTTTTATTTTCACAAAAAAATTAAGATTTGAAATATCGTTATTATATCGGAGGTCAAAATATTGCAATGTATCGCTGTATTGATATTTTTTTACACCTCTACGACACAATGCTGATTGGCTGTTGAAGCACAGTCACAGGCGACTTTGCCAGAAAAGATCAACTTTGGCATAGGAGTGACAAGCAATATGGTCGCCTTGATCGTGGCCGTTGCATCGGGGGAGGGTTAGCTCTGCTCCATCATGGCTATACATTAACTTTATATGGAGAGTGCCTGCTGAGGTCGCCAGTTGTGTTTGTTGTGTAGGTGGCTTTAGTATTTCATTGGTATGGCACACACAACTATGTGAATCTCTCATCACAGCTTCAAAAGTTACTATCTAAAATATGCATTGAGTAGCATTAGGTACACCAATGTCAAAAATTTGGTGATCATCAATGATAAAAACATTAAATCTGTTCAACAGTTTGCAGGCAACTATTGGTGACAGGTGGCTGGGGGCTCCTGGGATGGCCAGTCAGAGGGTGGCACTCATCCGGCCCTGCCCATGCTCTCCAGTCACATGAGATCAAGACAGACATAAAGCATCTGCTGCGACCAGTACAGTCTAAACCCCTCGATCCAGGCACGCAGGAGGGCACACAGACACAGACTGATACAGCTGGTATTTCCCACCAGCCTTCTCGTCCTTGGACAGTCCAGGAATCTCAATGGAAAAAAGGTCCCGCTGCCCTTCGCTGCTGGATTGCCCAAGTCCTTGTTCACGAGAAATGGACTTGAGCCGGTGAAGTATATTCTCTAGCATTTACTCAACAATGCTTCTGTTTTTTTACAATATGTGCAACAGCATTTTATTACACATCCTCATCCTTTCATTCCCACTTACACATCACTGATGCAGCAGAAGGATCAAACTGTGGTAAAGCATCTTGCCCAAGGACTCAATGACATGTGAGGTCAGAATTGGGTCTAATAATGTAACCTTCTGATTATTTGTAGTGCGTACTACTGGACTGAGCCACCAACGATCATGTATGATGCAATAAAGTACAATAAAGAAAGAAAATTTATATTTACATTTTTTTTGACAGATTATTAAAGCAGGAGGTTAAAAACACATTATGCATGACTGCTCTAGTGTATATAGCTATATTCATATAACGATCATATTTTATTTTGTTTTATTGGCTTGTTTATTTTAGACTACTTTGATTTTTTATTCTGAGCCATACTGTGAAAACTTTACTTCCTATATTTAAAATCGTATTTTTGTTTTTTTTTTAACTTTGGTTGCTTTATTGTAGGGGTGGGCAACTGATGGCCCTCAAGTGAATATCCAATTGCCAAAAATGCAACCAAAAAGGTAAAAATACAGGCATGATGTATTTTGTTTGATTTGCCTCTTTAACATCATGTACACGGGCAAATGCACCACAACATTGAAGCTGGAGATATTTCCACAATGTTCTTAAAAAAAATAACCTTTGTTAATTTTTATTAAAGAAACAAACATAATTTACTCAAACTGTTTCTGCAGAGGTGCTATTTAAGGAGCTTTTAAAATGCGCTTGGGGAGTAACGAGTAACACTAACAAGTCAATCAGTATCCACATGTACCAAATACAGATATACAAATGTCTTTTGTAATTTTTTCCAAATTACACCCCCTGCTAATTTTTGCAATTCTGAAAAATTAGCTGGGGGTGAGATAAGCAACGTATAAGGTCGAAATTTTGACTGATTAGGACCATTTCCATTTGGCATATTTGAATATACTTGTTTAGTTTTATGTTTGTTAAAATTAAACATGATCTCTTGTCCCAGCACAACAACAAACCAATTTCTGGTCTGATGTGGAGGCCGATTTTTTCGGTTGATATATTAGAAAAGACTTTAGAGCTACCAAATAAAAGTTTTTCTAAAAAAATAAAAAGATGCAAAGGACAAGGACAAGGGCAAGGACAAGGACAAGCTTGTTCTAGTTGCCCCTGAGGCTGGATTAAAATCTCCAGGTGCTCGAGCCTTTTCTGTAGTGAATCCTAAATTTTGCAACAACGCTGAAATCAGAATTTGCCGCACCTTAATATTCTTGTCTTGAAACCTATTTTTAGTTGTTTGCCTTTAACTCAGCATGAGTCCTCTGTTGAGACCTGTTGGTTTTATCTTTTTATTAGTGCTGTCAGACAATTAAAACATTTAATCTAATTAATTACCAGATTTATAATTAATTAATCTAATTAAATCACATTTTAATCACATATCTGCTTAAAGTACCCAAATAAAGAATTTAAATTCTAGGATATTATAAAATTGTAGTGCATGACTAATCAAATGAATATTCTAAGAAGTAAAGATTTGTAAATCCACTTTTTTATTGGTGACTAAATAAAACCAAAGTCAGGGCAACTTGTCCAGAAAAGTCTAAGCTCAATCAGGAACTCAAATTACACTTTAAGTGTGTTTCATAAATCAAATTCAAAATAAGAAAAGGTCGAGGACATCCAGCAAACCAATTAGGCCTGATGCATTATTAAAGAATGTAGTACAAATATAGATAAATAAATTCAAAAATAAAATAAGACTAAGTCTTAAATAGGCTGTTCCTGCTGTCACCTGGCCTTTGTTTGGTTTGACTAGAGAAGCATGTGTGAAGTGACGTGCCACTGCCATGTACGGGTCCTCCAGCTGGCCAATATTAAAATGTTTGTGTGCTATGATTAATCTTGCGATTAATTCTTATAACGCATTAATTTGCAGTTTAATTAATTAATCTAATTAATGCACTAAAGTGACAGCCCTACTTTTTATTATAATAATAAGTTATCATTTATATCTAGCTTGCTTAAATAGTTTTAAGTGCTTTATAAGTATTTCATTGGCATCTTTTACTGTTTGCTCTATTTCATCTTGTTCAATTGTATTTCTGTTTGCAGTCACCATGCAGCATGTTGGTAAACTTCACTGTTTTTAAAATTGTGCTATGTACATGAAGTGGATTGGATTATGTTCTTTTTTTTTTTTTTTTGCTGAACACCCTTAAACCATCCTTGCCAATAACCTGACTAGTCCCCTGCTACCAAAGATTTGCTTATTTTTTGAATGAATGACTTCTATTACCTTTTTTGCATTTGTAGGCTACATTAAAAATGATATTCGTGGGTAGAAATTTGGCTGTGGTCGCTAATATGCATATCAGGGTTAAAAATGAGAACAAAGAGAATTCTGATAAAATTGAGAAAATTGTGACACCGTTTCTCTCCACATTGTTCACTCCTAAGCTGATGCATAGTTAAAGTAATAACACATTGTTGTACAAATTGCCAACGCACACCTGTGTGGGCTTAATACTTTTCCACATTCACACCATCACGTCACCAGCACTTCTTTACGTCCAGCTTCTATTGAAAACGTTCACGTGCACGAAACGTTTAACAGTCACAGCAACAGGTTCCCAACACTCCAATCTCAATCTAAGAAAATTAGCTAAACAAAAATATACCTTAAAAGACCGACTCTGCATGACCACAACACTCTGTTATCAACCTCAGAGTCACGAACCTTCCTCCCGGCAAAAGTGTTCCCACTCAGGTCCGCTCTCCTCTCACAGCCGCTCCGTCCGCCTGCAGCATCCCCTCCTACAGTGAACTGCTCCGGATGCCACCTTGACCTCAGTCTGACGGTGTCTTACCATCCAGCACATCCACGAGAACTCGACCACCAGAGCCTCCGCTGCGCAGTAAAGTAGTCCTTCCGCCTCCTCTGTGGTTCGGCAGTAGTTTGGGTCAGGTGCGGGAGGCTGATAAAGAGCAGTTGTGAGGAAGAGGAGGAGGAGTAAAGATTCGGGTGACAATAGGAGGGAGGGGTGATGAGCAGATTTTCATTTAGTTTCTGTTATTTTTGGCGACCTGGGGTAACAGGACAGAAAGATGTCATGGCGGAGGGACTGTATCACTAAAGGCAGTGATAGGTGAAAAAATAACCCCCTTTTATAAATGTCAGAAAAACCATTGTAAGTTTCCCCCCAAAGTTAGATACCTGCTGCTGTAGCGCCGCAATAAGGCAAACTGTCTTGACTCAAAGGTTGGAGCACATGCAGTGATATTTTTGAAGGCCAAACCTGAAGTTTGTACACGGCCAATTGAGAAGAGTTAAAGGTAACATGTTCTGATGTGTTGGACTGTTTACATCATGTCTTGAGGACCTATTAAGCAAGGGTTACATTTAAGTTGAATTATTAAAAAAAAAGTTTAATCTCTGTAGAGATTTAGATACAGCTCCTTTTCCCTCCCCTTTGGAAACAATCACATTTGAGGGGATGGGGAGGCTACAGCGTCTATGTTATTGAGCTCTGTGCTGATTGCTGCCAAGACAATGTCTGATAGGAAGGGGGGAGGGGTTTCAAGCCACAGAGCAGAATTTTGAAACAGCAGTTGTTTGCAATACTGCACGGTTCGGTATCAATCCCATACCAAATAAATACAGAGCCAGTATCGCCAATATTGATAACAACTCTGACGCATTTTAATAAGATGGGTGGATCATCAAATTGCAATATCTGTATAAATTTTCATGAACTTAACATGATTTTTTTTTACATCCCAATAGTGTTAGTTGAACCGATAAAGTAAATGCTGAGTTAAGGTGCAAAAATCCAAGATTTATAAAGGGAGGGGACCAAGAGGAGGGGGGAGTGAGGAGTCTGCAGCAGAGAGTGGGGGACAAGCATGGCAGTGCTGTAGACCCATGGAAACACGGTAATACTGCTTTCACACCAAAATTAGCAGATCAACGCAGGTTTTTTCCACGCGAGTTAAACCGCTAATAATCGCCAATGACCCCTTTCTCACTGCCAGCAGATCCGGGTCTAAGACAGCAGGTGAGCTCTGTGGCTGTTTTTCTTTTTTTATCTTTGGTGCATCAAGCTGATGTCATCATGTTGATTACATAAGCAACACAGCTAAATGTGAGGGAAGCGCTCCAAAAAAAATTGTGACCCCTCACCCACAATTGTAAGGGTGGATCCGAAAAGTCCTTCCTAAGTCCTTTCCTATCCACTTTACCTTAACCCTGATAAAAAAAAAAAAAAACATCACAGGGTCAATGGAAGGAGGGAAAAAGACGAGAGGAAAGGAGAACTGTGGTAAAAGAGGAATTCAACTGCACTTTCACTTTGATGTCATACTTATGTGACGGCGATTACTTGTGACAAGCCAAGAGGAACTACAATGTTCCGAAAATGAACTACAAGAAGCTCATTTGTCCTCTGCCTTATCTCGCAGGGCCGTTTACTGTCTTTATGGGTTAACATTAACAATCCATGATCAGAGGATTTACCAGTGATGGTGTTTTGTCTTTGGTCATGCAGTGTGTGTTTCCTGCTCACAGCTGTGAGGTTCGTGAGAGCGTCTATAAATGTTGACGTCTTTGGCAGACACTGACAATCTGAAGCCTGATAATACAGCAGACTGTCAGAAGCACTAATCCCCCTGTTTCATTCACATATATCATTATGAACATTGTTTGAATTTATTAAATTTGTAGTATGGTAAAAGTCCTCATTTGTCCTTCTTTTACTGATAGTTTTTAATAAACGTTATTAGGCCTCATCGTTCTGTCTTATTATTGATATGATTCACTTCAGAAATTAAGATAGGTGGAAATGTGGTAATTAATATACAATATTATCAAGTACAAAAATTGTGTGTTTAATATTCATCTATATTGTGTTGGAGAAAACGAAATTCTTTAAAATGAGTGATATTTAAATTTAAACATGTGATTTTTATCTGTCCACCAAGTTTCCGTAAACCTTTGGCAAGAGCCGTATTTATATGCGTCATGTGCCGCCAGGCATTATGGTGCGTTTTCTTCTCCTTTCCTTTTGAAAAGGATGGTCCAGTGTTTCCTAAGCTAAAGGAGATATTAAAGGAAGCAACGACCCTCCTTTCCTTAACTTCTGGAGAATCCGAACAGCACTTATCATGGCCGACGCTTAAATGCTTCCGGGTCATTTCTTCAGTTAGGAAGGTTCCTTATCAAAAAAAGACTATTCAGATGCACCCAAAGTGTTCTATTATACAAAGTGGCAGCATTTTTTGGTGTCAGGACTGGTACCATTTCCAGTTTAGGTCCATGTTTCATGAGTATGCTGAAAAAAAAAGACCACAAAGTGGGCGTCCTAGGAAGACAAAACCCCAAGACAGCCTCCTCTGAGGAACTGTAGGCTTTCTTTCAGGGAAGGAGGGGATTTCTGAACATTTTTGGGAGGCACTACCCACACATTTAGCTGTGTTGCTCTCTCCTGGAACGCACAATATTGTACCTCATTGGTGACTAATCAGGATTCAAATAATATAAAATAAAACAGGACTTGGGATAACTAAAAGACAGAAATATATACATATATACACCCACACACATATGTAGTTCCTTTAAATACCTGTAGTTTAGTATTATGCCCTCCTGGTTTAAAATTGTGCTCAGGCCTGTTTAAAACATGTATGTGTGAAAAATGTTCAAAAAGCTGGTATATCACATCAAAACAGTTCTGGGTAAAAATGATAAATAATTAGGAAATGCAGTCATGTGTAGACTTTGTATTTACTGTTTAAAGTTACTAGAATATGAGGAATTTGTTTTTCTAAAAAATAAAGTTTAAAAAACATTACAGTTTTAAAGTTCATAAAGAGATATTGCTGTTCCAATGTTTTTTGTGTGAATGACAAGCTATAATATCTAGTTAACAAAGAATTATCATTCTGTTGTAGGATATATCCAATTGCACAAAGTACACTATCATGTTTCTAAACCCTTGAACACAGGACTTGAACTCTGAAAAGCTTTGTGGTTGCTGGTGATCAGTTATAAAACATGAACACTGACAAGGACAGAAACAAAGAATGACGAAGAGCAGTAAGCGGAGTGAAGGTTGCAGCTAAGAGCTTTACCATTAAGGGGGTGACAAGTATTATACGACTGAAGGCTGGAATACAAGGCAGCACATATACAGCTGCTGTTCAGACACTGAGATAAGGCAGTGTGTGAAAAAAGTATTAAGTCAAGTGAAAAACAAATGGAGAGTAACAGAGCTCCAAAAGGCAAGAACTAAAAATTAAGGTAAATGCTTCTGACAATGAAACTTTATATGGCTGCTTTGGGACCACCAGGTTTGTTTGCTTGTAGTATCGAGTGAGCAAACTGCTACCAACATCCCAGTTTTAATAACATTGACAACTAAAAGACCAGGCAGAGGCACGGCTGCCAGGCTTTAATGAGTGTACTGAGTGTTTCATTTCCAGTATGATTAGCAATGATGATTTTTTTTTATCTGCATGATGAATGACAGTGCTTGAGCCTGTATCAGTGATAAAAATAAACCAAATGATTGCAATACTCTGATGCAATTTTCTGATTTCAGTTTTTCATCTTCTGTAATAGATTACCTTCAACTGCACAATGGATCAGAGAACTACACAGTTTGACGCTTGAAGTTGAACAAGGGTAAACGAGTCCATGCATCAAAAGTGATTTGATGATGTGAATACAGTGTCACAGTCATTGTTATTAAATGATAAGAAGAAATCATAGTGGAGTCACTCCACCCACAGATGATGCTAAATATCACTGACAGCAGGGCCGAAGGGAAAAACAGAAACTGATTGAATCTGAAATATTGAACCACAGAGCAAAGCAGCTGCTTGAAAAGATTCAACTGCGAGTGTCAATAAAAGGGCTTGAACTTATATTGTGCTTTTCTAGTCTCTTTTGTCTACTCAAAGCAGCTTTTACGCCGCAGGCCACATCTATCCATTCACTCTCACATTCACTGATTAATGTTTTGGAGTTTGTCAGTTGCCCATCAGAATCAACTAACACATTCACACCCACTGACACACATCTGATGCCACAGTGGGAGCAAATTGGGATTAAGTTTCTTGCCCAAGGACACTTCCTCCTGTGACAGTTGTGGCAGGGGCTTAAACTTCCAACCTTCTAATTATTAACCAAGTGCACTACCACACTGTGCCATCGATGCACTAAGACATGTTTTTTTTCTTACCCCATCATGATATAAGCTTTAGTTTGACATAAAAACAATTTTCCCCAACGAAATATATGCTTAAAAATGTTTAATCACCATTTTTGTAAGCAGAGAAAAAGGTTTGCCCGCTGAAAATGAAAGCTAAATTATTTTTAAAAAACAGACATGTATGTTCACATTAGAGTCAGACAGAGAATATAAAATGAGAAAAGTAATTGGATAAGCCAGATCTTGAAGATTAAGCTAACTGGACTGTTAAGTTTTTAGAAGACATTTCGCGTCTCATCCAAGAAGCTTCTTGGACTCAGTTGGACTTCTTTAAGTGCACATCGACTTGGGAACTGGTATGTGTTCATCTACAAAGCCATTCTTGGTAAAACTCCCAACTATCTTTCTTCCTTATTAATCATGAAAGATGGAATACATAACCTGAGATCAATGAGCCTTAAGCAGTTTGTTGTTCCCAGAGTCCGAACTGAACTGGGAAAGAAGGCCTTTAGGTTCTCTGCACCTTCTGCATGGAGTAATCTGCAGACTGAATTTCAGCTGCAAAACTTGATGTCCCTGAATGTCTTTAAATCTGTAATGAAAGCTCTGGAAAACAGAAGTTCTAAATGTCACTGTTCTAACTGAGAGCTTTTAATTGTTTTCCTCACTTCTTTGTTCTGTATTGAGTCTGTGTGACTGTTGAAACTGTGTTTTGCTGCCATTCTTGGTCAGGTCTCCCTTGGAAAAGAGATCTGCTGATTTCAATGGCATTAACCTGGTTAAATAAAGATTAAATTAATAACTTAACACCAGTCCAGTGGCTGATATAACCATAACCTGGATTTAAGAGAATCTGCACAGACCTAAAACCCAGATCCATTGCAAAGTTTTTAGCTGAAATGACTGTACCCATTCTTTTAAATTTATTTTTTGGGGCATTTTGTGCCTTTATTGATAGGAGAGAGACAGTGGATAGGCTTGTGAAAGGGAGTGAGAGAGTAGGGGAAGTTACTCTGCAAACTGGTCACAGGCGGGATTTGAACCTGGACCGGCAGAATCACATACATGGGGTGCCTGGTTGCTAACCACTCCGCCTAACCAGCACCCCGACTGTACCCATTCTTAAAATGGCCTAGCCTTTCAGCATCCTTTTAAGGACAAAGAGGCAGAAGTACAAACCTGATTTATTTGTGCCAAGACTTAGAAGCGACCTCAAGCCTCTTACTGGTTTGAAATGAATTTGACAGATAAAACATACATGCAGCCATCCTACAAATTCTCTTGAAAAGTCCTGCCCCACCCAGTCACTTTCTTCCAGATGGATGTGAAATATGTCCCAAGGATATGTGAAACAGTCCGTCTGGTATGTCAGGTTACTGTCAGACTTTCTAACTGTTTTAGTTGTTTTATGAGAAATCAAGTTGATGTTAATGGCTTTCCTTTGATTTTACACATTGATGGAACTGACTCTAAGGTGGGTAAGAAACACTTCTCTCTGCTGCTGGCTATGGTTTTAGGGCCCGTTTACATGACAACATTGTCACCACAAACAGAAAGGTTGGTCCTTTGCATTTTCAAAACCACTACACCTTGACACAGAGATGGTGTGATATCAATATGAGCTCACACGGATCTGCAAGATCAACTGAAAATGCAATAGCGTGCATGCCAGGCCAGTTGTTGGTGATGCAAATTTTTAGTGTTCTTGGCAAATATAAAAAATACTTCTCCGCTGCTCAGAGTATTGACATAGAAAATCCAAATTCTGTTGGAGGCCCGATAACAAATCAAACACAGTCAGCAGCACACATGTTGCTCGGTAGTCAGCTTTAGCTGACTACCGAGCAACTGAAAGTACTGAAAGAGACTTTTTAACAATAAACTGACTGCAGTTAGCTGAGGCGGTAACCACCAGGGCTACAAATGGAGGCCCAACCAGAAGTGTCAAAACCTGAAGTACCCCAAGTGTTCATTTGGGGTTGACTGCAGTCACCTGATTCCTTAATGTTTGTATATGGGAATAAATGGTTTTAACATCTGTAACACACATCTGTGTACTCTCACTATGAGGGGGAGGGGGGACTTTTTTGATGATGCCACATGGCTCTGTCTAATTCTTAGGCTACGTTTACCTGGGCACTCTCTGACTTAAAACACAAAGATTTTTCCTTTGCGTATTCAAAATCGATCTGCGTTCAGATAGGGACGCTGGAGACGAATGAAACCACAGTAGATGGCGGTATAGGTTTGCAGAGAGGCAGCGCTGCTACAGTACTAAGAAGAAAAACTTTTTACAAACAACAATGACGAGTTGACGCAAAAAGATGCAGGGATTCCTTTTCTGGACAACAAATCAGTTCGGACAACAAATTTAACCAGAAAGTTTCGTCTGGATAGCAGATCGAGCACAGTAACCGACCATACACGTTACTTTGCAGATGGACGAAGCTGTTGTTGTTTCTGATATGCGCGCGCAGTCATATGAAAGGGTACTGCCATGACGTCAGCGTTTCACCCTGAAATGCTCTGATCGGGGTTTACACGGCAGTGCATGGAAAGCGTATTGAAAACTCTCCTCTCTGGAGCCTGGTTTCAAAAGTTTGCGGATTTTAGCACTCCAGGTACCATTCCCATGTAAACACAAGGCCGAAATGCAATGAAAAATGATTGGATTTGACCGTTTTAGGCCTCGTGTAGACGGCCCCTTATACAGTCTGTTGTTAAGCTTGACCCTTTGGAATTGAACTGGTACATACCCAAGCAGAAGGGTGTCAAAAAGTGGGATGGTACAGATAGCTTATTTAGGCACCCTTCTAACATTTGACAGTGGAAACATTTAATTTTGTTCCATATGAAGCCAAAGTGAACCAGATTCCTTGATAGAATTTCCCTAAAGTACAACAGAGGAGCTCAACGCGCTGCATTAAATTAACCAATCAAAAGAATAACCACGTCCTCACCCAAGGTCCCACAGATTGTTCCCAATTTTTCTTTGATTATTCAGCTGTATGTTTTTTCCTGCCACCTGCAAACATCTCAAACAGGGCTTGATTTCTTTGTTGGATTAACAGCCACATTAGGAAGAAAGCTCTGACGACTGGATGTCCTCTTTGATGGTCTTTGTTTACTGGCTCACACCTGCTGTGATGCCGAAAAGTTATTATCCCCCTCACTTCAGTTACAGGTTTAGAGTTTGTTGTACCAAACTTTGGCAAACTGCTCTGAACCAAAGCAGACTGATTTTTGAAAATGCAGCTTAAAATGTTCTGGTAATACTTGCTGTTAAAAATCAAGGTTGGACTTTGAGACAAAACTGACACAATATGGCTGACTAGGGTTGGGAAATTATGTCTTTAACTTGATTCTGCAGGAAAGGATTGACGTTCTACGTGCTTTATTACAATTCTCTTTTAAAACTATAAGAGCAATTACTCGTACCTTTGTTTTTGTTTTGTTTGCAATAAAGTACCACATCCAGGACTATGCAGATAAAGTAATGTCATTCTCTGAGCACTCCAATCTGATTACTGTGAACATCTACGTTCATCTAATTCTGTACTTTATATTCTGATTTTATTTTGAAAATTCTCTTCCACGCTTTTCAAAGCTTTACCTCACACTTTACAGAAATGCCTGCAGCCTCATCATTTTCCTGTTATCAGCTTTTTCTTAAAGGGACTATGAGGAGAATCTATTACCGGCAACGTAAAAGACTCTGCTACCCATGAGCACGTGCGGCGACTGTCGTAATGCTGCGTTCCAGAAACCGCGGAACTCGGAGTGACATCATCTCAGAGTTATCAGTGTTCCAGTTGAAGTCGGAAAAAAACATGCGGATCTACCAGGCTATTGTTAGCTGTTGTTAGCACGCCCTGTGTTGTTGTTCACAAATATCACATGAAGAATGTGATTATCACTATGGCAGCATTTTTGTAAATATAAGTCTAACAATACGATGTATACAGCTGATCTAGAGCAACACACCCCAGTCAGAAGTGCAAATAAGTTGATTATTACAGGAGCTAAATAACTGTTCACACCCGGGGCATCCATCTTTGATTGTCAACTCGGGGGTGGCGAGGTTTCACCACGTTCCCAGGACGAAATTCAGACTTTGGGGGACGTTCCAGTTGCAGTTTCCTACTCGGAACTCAAAATTCCTACTTCTGACTACAACTGGAATGCACCACAAGACGTTTGCAATCCAAAGCGTGCATTTGTTGTGATGCTAATGAATGTAGCCCGGACCTTCCTCAGAACTCTGCATTGCTTTACAACTTCTTTTTTCAACAACTTACAGGATGCAAAGCGACGAGGTAATGTATCTCTTTCTACACTCAACAAAAATATAAACGCAACACTTTTGTTTTTGCTCCCATTTTTCATGAGATGGACTCAAAGATCTAAAATTCATTCCAGATAAACAATATTACCATTTCTTTCAAATGTTGTTCACAAATCTGTCTAAATGTTTGATAGTGAGCACTTCTGCTTTGCTGAGATAATCCATCCCACCTCACAGGTGTGCCACATCAAGGTGCTGATCAGACATCATCATTAGTGCACAGGTGTACCTTATACTGCCCACAATAAAAGGCCACTCTGAAATGTGCAGTTTTGTCTCACAGCAAAATGCCACAAATGTCACAAGCATTGAGGGAGTGTGCAATTGGCATGCTGACAGCAGGAATGTCAACCAGATCTGTTGCTCGTGCATTGAGTGTTCATTTCTCCACCATAAGCCGTCTCCAAAGGCATTTCAGAGAATATGGCAGGACATACAACCGGCCTCACAACCGCGGATCACGTGTAACCACACCAACCCAGGACCTCCACATCCAGCAGGTTCACCTCCAAGATCGTCTGAGACCAGCCACTCAGACAGCTGCTGAAACAATTGGTTTGCATAACCAAAGAATTTCTGCACAAACTGTCAGAAACTGTCTCAGGGAAGCTCAACTGCATGCTCGTCGTCCTCATCGGGGTCTTAACCTGACTCTAGATCGTCGCCGTAACAGACTTGAGTGGGCAAATGCTCACACACGACAGCGTGTACCAGTTCCCACTAATATCCAGCAACTTCGCACAGCCATTGAAGAGGAGTGGACCAACATTCCACAGGCCACAATTGACAATCTGATAAACTCTATGCAAAGAAGATGTGTTGCACTGCATGAGGCAAATGGTGGTCACACCAGATACTGACTGGTTCTGAGTCCCCAGAACCCCAATAAAGCAAAAAAAAAAATGCACATTTCAGGGTGGCCTTTTATTGTGGACAGTCTATGGCACACCTGTGCACTAATCATGGTGTCTGATGAGCATCTTGATGTGGCACACCTGTGAGGTGGGATGGATTATCTCAGCAAAGCAGAAGTGCTCACTATCAAACATTTAGACAGATTTGTGAACAATGTTTGAGAGAAATGGTAATATTGTTTATCTGGAATGAATTCTAGATCTTTAAGTCCATCTCATGAAAAATGGGAGCAAAAACAAAAGTGTTGCGTTAATATTTTTGTTGAGTATAGTTACGTAGCAGTAGTTTTTGATGAGTGACAACAAGCAAATTTTGGAAAACTTAGTATCGTAGTTTTGTAGCCGGCTATATATCGCTACTTACAGCCTGGTGCTCTAAGACGTGTCTGAATAATATAAATTTGCTCTAGTTTTAATTGTCTTGTTCCCGAAGTTGGGTATCCAGGCCAGTCCAGCCCTGTCCGACCCGACCGCGAAGCTAAGGAATAGCATTTATAGATAACCTATTTTGGTGCTATAAAACTCATCTTAAAGTGTGTATTTCCATCAGGCATATATCTAAAAGTGAGGCTTTTTTGTGATTAGAAACTCCTCACAGTCCCTTTAAAAGAAATATTTTACTTCAAGGTTCAATTGGTGATTTAGTTTATCAGCTAAGCCTTTACATAAAAAATTAAATTAGCTCAGACTAGGGTGTCAAGTAAAGAAAAAAAACAGACATTATAGTGAGTGAGTTTTGTTTGGGGGGAATAAAGAGCTCATGTTTGTGGTCATAATTTACAAAAAGCACATTTGAAGGTTTTTAATGTGTCCTAGTGTGCTGCTGGTTAATTATAACAAAGTGTTGGCTGTGTGAAGGAAGATGTGTGGCAATTATCTGGCATGATTTTTTACCAGCCAGTGAGCCAAAAGGCAACTGGAATCCCATTTCTAAATATTAAAAATAACACTACTGAAAAATTAAATTATTCTTGCTTTTCCTTTCTGAGTTCTTCTTTGAACTCTTTTATAACTAAGAGTCAGAATTGTGAGATTTAAGTCAGATTAATGTCAGTATGCTGACTCATTTCATAATGCTTACATGCACACTAAAAACAGCTGGGTTATTTCATCTACTCAACCGCGGGGTTATGAAATGTTTTACCCATTATGGGTTATTTGTATGGTATTTGGGTTATTTTTGTGCAACTCAGGCAAAATCCATCAACCCAACATACACTGGTTGACTCAGCACCTGGGTTGTTTGTGCTTCAAACGTCATCCCAGCATCATGTTGATAGACGGGCTCCAACACTAATCCACACACCGCGCCAGGCTCCGAGTACCCGTCTGTGAGCCCGAATCAGTGGTGGCAGCCTGATCTTTGGTAATCTGAACCGTTTCCTGCTCTGAAAGACAAAGTGAGCCCAAGTCTGCTTCACTTTATAGACTCTGAGTGGCAATTTCAGTGTGTGGCTCCTGTGTGGCCAAGCTGAAGCAACCTAGAATTTCAATTCATTTGGCCCAGCATTTGGGTAGAGTATTTAACAGATATGCGTGGTTGAATTTACTCAGGTTTGCAGTTAATTTGACCCAGAAATTGGGTAGAATATTTAACTCAGATGTTGGGTTAAAATGGACCAACCCATCTTGCTGGGTCAAATTAGCTACTAGGGCTGGGTATTTCCAGCAACTTCACGATACGATACATATCCCGATACTAAGGCCACGATACGATACGTATCCCGATACACGTAAATTGTGAACATTGACTATGCTTTGAGCAAAATTCTTGACAATTTTATTTTTTTCTTATAAGAAGAAAAAGAACAAGGATGAGTTTTAAGTGGCTCTACAACTTGAGAGACATAAATTCAGATCTTCAAAGATGGTAGACCTAAGTTCAAATTTAGAACATGTGCTTCATTATGTAGCTCGTCTTCAACCTTAAACTGTGCCACTGTTAACATTACCCAAAGTGTATTTACAACAACTGTCAAAATATTTAGGCTGTATCGATTCTGTAGAATCCGTATCGATACACGTATCCCCAAGGAGTGCGATACGATATTTTACCGTATCAATATTTTGAGCACAGGCCTATTAGCTACTGCTGGGCTGGTGCTATATTGACCCAGCGGTTGGGTTATAAAACAGCCCAAATGGGGTTATTTTTAACCCAACAGTTTTTAGTGTGTGAAAATCAGAAATCTAACTTTTCTTAGATTCTTTAGGGGACAAAAGTCAGAATTCTGACTCTTTTTCTCAGATTTAACACTTTTTCTTGGAATTCTGACTTCTTTCTCGAAATTCTGTTTTAAAGATGAGAATCCCTTAACATTTTGTTTTTATTTTTTTAAATTCTGGAATCAAACTCACACTTCTGACTTACTTTTTATAATCCTGACTTAAATCTCAGAATATTGACTTAGAATTTTGACTTTTCCTCTTAAAATGTTTACTTTTTTCTATGATTTCTGAACTGAATTCAAATTCCTAAAGTTTTAAGAATTTCACTTCCTCCTCAGTTTTCCTTCTTAAACAGAATTCAAATCACTTTCACAGATTTCAGACATCTTTTTAAATATAATTTCAACATTAGATTTAAATTCTTACCTCTCTCATAATTGTCATTTTCATCTGAATTATGAGATTATTGTTAGATTTCAGATTTTTTTCACAGAATTTCTGATTTCAAGGTTTTGATTCTGACTATAGTCTCAAAGTACTGACGGTAACCTCATAATTCTGACTCAAATATAAGGATTCTGAAACTTTATAAATCACAATCCTTTTTCAAATTCTTTCTTAGATTTTTGACTTTTCACTGTTTTAACTGTTCCCTCAAAATCAGACTTACTACTTATAATTCTAAGTGTAAAAATTTATTTGAATTTTATTTTTTCTCACAAAAAAAATCATTCATGTTCTTAAAATTCTTCCATCTTTCTTGGAAATCTGACTTCTCAGAGCGTTGAGGTCAAATTCATGTTTTATCTTAGATTTATGACTTTTCTTTTTACCAAAGACTTCTGAGTCAAGTCAGAATTCATTTTTTACTCAGAATTGTCTTTTATTCCACATAATTCTCTCAATCAGAATGTACTTCTTTCTAAGATCTCGAGCTTTAATTCTAACTTTTATCTCTGAATAAAACAAATAAGATTCAATCTCAAGTTTGTTTTTCATGGCCCCTTATTATCTCCTCTGTATCTGAGGATCAGACAAGAACTTTGTTACAGGAATCCCTCCAATCAAGTCCAAGTGTTCGCAAATTTTTCTAATTAGTGAAAAAAAAGTTTAACCAACTCTGTGTGGAAAAGAATGAAGGTCAGGAGAAAGACAATGAAACACAGATGATGAGAGTGGACGAAGTTATAACCTTCTAATCATTAAAGAAAAACATCTTTGAGATGGGGACCAGTGATGCTGTGTGCCTGAGAATAATGAGCATTAAAACCACTCAGTCAAAAATTGTTTGGCTTCATCTGCAGTCACGTAAGGTCAGAGTACAGATTCACCGAGGAAATAAAAATACTAAAAGCAGAGAATGAATCAGACTGAGAACACGAGGGCGACATAAATAAGGCAGAGACTGATGTTCAACAACAACAAACCATCAAATGAGACGATCTGGACGCAGCTCGCCCCCCCTGCTCTCTGACAGAGGAGCCATTTTATATGAAGCACTGCCACGTTTCAGGGAGAGGCCGTAAATATTCCTTCAGTCTCAACTTTAAAATGGATTTGACCTTGCACTCTCCCTTTCACGAAAAGAAAATCAGAGCCTGATAGCAACACTCCTCACACCTGCAGTTATGTTAGCACAAAGAAGGACAAAATCACAACCTGATCTGTGGCCTCTTCACATGCATCCCTACTCTCTCTCAATCACCATTCTTCCCTGTTGCAGCTCCTCTTTCCCTGCCTCACATCCATATTTCATCTTTTCTAATCCCCTTGACTGAAGAGCAGGAGAGCCAGTGGCTGCGGGCGCAAAAGCAGGGTGAGGAGTGAATTAGGGAGAGAGCGTGCTCAACATGAGAGAAGGAATGAAATGTAAAGAGCAAGAGGCTCTCCAATTGTAAACAGGGGAAGGACGGCTGAGAGCGGCTGAGTGCAAACTGGATGAATAAAGATGAGGACAACAGCCTTAATTAAAAACCTCTTTTTATTTGGACAAAATAATTACGTAGATCAGAACAAAAAGTTTAAGAAAGAGACCTAAAAAGGCTGCTTTTCATGAATGAGCAGCCAAAGTCAATATAATGTCTCAAGCTGGCTGCACACTTGATGATTTTACGACAGATTTTTGACCCCATTTGCCCTTCTTAGTGATCAGGGACAATCTGAGTCCCTGATCACTAAAATTAAAAGTATTTTGAGACTATTAATTGTCAAAAGAACACTCCAGCATATGGTCCAAAGTATTTTTTTTTTTTTACTGCCCCAATTATCATGGAGTCTCTCTGATTTAAGTTATAAACATGCCATTTACAACCCAAGTTGGGCTGCCTATGGCGTTATACCCAAAAATGCTAAGAAAAAATATACCAAATTTACACAAGACTGAGTTTTCAGTTTTTGTTTTGAAGGTCTAGTGTGTAGAAGTTGGCAGCATTTTGGCAAACAGAAACAATGAATATAGGATATCTGTATGCAAAGTTCATTGAAAAAGGTGTACAATCATCCCATTAAACTTGAGTTTTTGGTTTTTATAAAGTTAGAAAAACCTTTTATATTTATGTACCGCAGGTCTCCCCTCTGTGGAGGCTGACATAATGATCAGTAATGTTGTCTGCTGGGACAAAAAGAATGAAACATGATTTTTGAATACAAGTCTGGCCACTGATTCTTAAATCTACCTGGATGGCATGTGAAGAAGAAAAGTTAAAAACTATAATTATCATCTTAACTGACCAAAAAACTAGAAAAACAACAGTTACAAATATGAATGTAAAACCCTCACCTTGTAATTGTTGTCAATGATGCCCTCTTCACTATCCTTTCTTGGTCTTAACCGGCTCTCACCGCTTGGTGATGTGGTGTTTCAGTAGCAGACAGACTCATTCCAAAATCTGAAGACTAGATGTCGCTAAAATGCCAATTTCTATACACTGCACCTTTATAATAAAAAAATGCATGTTAGTGATCTGTCAAAAAGCTCCTCTTCCTCTCTAGCATGCGCTCCTTTCCAGAAAATGTCTCTTGAAAATGGTGAATTTGAAAAAGTTCCCCCAGTGATGTCAATCAGGCATATTCAACCACTCCATTATAGAGGACACGCCGTACACTTTGGCTAACAGCCACTGTGGGTAAGAAAAATCTTAAAACACTCGATAAAATTTACTTTTGTCCCAATTCCTATAACGGCATTTCAAATTTGGAAATACAGGTAATGTTTATTTATTAATGGTGAGAAAATCTGTCTTGTCCCACGTTGAAACTAATAAACACACACAAACACATTTAATTTAAAAAGAAGCTAACATACGAATTGTGAGCTTTTTGGTAGGTGACGTAAGCAGTAGCTTTTAGGGGTGTGAGAAAAACGATTCACCTCAGTATCAGGACATTTGTTTGACTATTTTTAAATCTATTTTTTTTGTTCAAAAACCTTTTTTTTTCCAAGTTTAAATGCTTCATTTTACTCTGTGTTAATAAGTCACTTTCAAATGCAATCCAGGCTTCTGAAGAAAGAGTATTAACAGGTAGTTAAAAGTATATTGCTGAATAAATCCTAAAAACAGGCGCACATGTGATGTGTATTTTTCCTGATGTAGTCCGTTCATCTTTTTGGTTGATGTTACTGTAACTAAAGATTGCAAAAATCGGCAATATCGTAGAATCGCAATTTAAATTGAATCAGCACCTAAAGAAATCATAAAAAATCTAATTGTGAGAAAGTGAATTGTCCCAGCCCTAGTAGCTTGATTTCACAGGACCCTAAGATCTTTGGTAGGAAATGCACAAACCACAACAAAAGCCTAAATTAGGATTTTTTAACTTCCTTAGCAAACTTGTTGCATATATGTTCAGAAAATTTCAGCAATTCTGTTGATAACTTTTTCACCTGTCTGCCACACAAAGTAGTGCAGCTGGATCCACCTGATAAATTGTCAGTAACCAGGCAAATCTATCCTGCCAAGCTCCGATCTAAAACTACTGTGAGCATCCCAAAGCGGCCCAATCAGAGTCCTTAAGAACAGGAAGAGCTGGGAGTCAGGAATTAGATGACAGCAGGAAGTGACTGCTCAGAATTTAGAATTGAGAAGGAGTTTTATAAGTTATAAGTTTTATAACCTGACGCTTCATGGGATTTGACCCCAAACAGCCTTTTATGGAAAGGGTCAAAACAGAGTGGGTCAAAAGTGTGCCAAAATCAGAGAAATAAGTTAACAACTAGATTAGAAACTTGGAAAATATTTTTTGGGGACATCCAGGATCAGTGTAAACATGTTGAAAGGGAATAAAATATATGACCATCAAACCATATACAAGAGAAGATGTACAGAAAAGAAGGTATAAAAAAAATCCACACGGGGGTTAATTCTTGAAAAAAATTAGGTCAAATAGTAAATTATACTTTAGTACCCTGACTGTTGATCTTCCTCCGTGAGCTTTTGTGAACTCTTGTGTATGTTGTCAGGTGAGTGGTCCAGCTGAACCTTTCAGCGTTTGCATTTGTTTAAAAAAAAAAGAAAAAGAAAAAGAAAACATTTAAAACTGCTTATGTCAAAATCATCTAGTGTGTTGCCAGCCTCACTCCCTCACATCTGCTACATTAGTTCCATGTCCTTGTAACATAAAACACACAAATAAAACCAAATAAACTCATTATTTAATACTTCAAAATAAGAAATAATTTTCCATTTATGATGGTTCATAAAATTAACAGAAAATACAAACACCAAAGGATTCATTTACATAAGTAAAAAAAAAAGTTGTTTTTTTGCATTTAATAACTGCATTCTTACACATACAGCACCCCTCAGTCTAGGCTGGTCTCAAAATAGTATGCCTGCGTACACCAGTCACGGTCTGATCAGCGCCAACAGCGGTAAGGACAGGGTGATGCGTCCATTCCAGACGGAGCCTGAGGTAGCAGAGGTGAGCGGCAGCATCAAAGTTCAGCCCGGGTGCAGAGCTAAATCAGCCCTGAATCAGAGTGTGTGTGGTTTGTCCTTAAAATGTCCAAGCACAACAGAATCAATGATGTTTTGTCCAGAGTAGAGCTACCAAACCCTAAAAAACAAGAGCAAATAAAAATCTAAACACAACTCTAACATTTACCTGGATAGAAACGAACTTATCCAAAAGGTAAAAACATCCCGAGTGAAGAAAAATACTTTCCATGCCCGGATCAGACCAAAGATTTGTGCTGAGACGAGTTTAAATTAGCAACTGCTTTACAAAGACGGCTCTGAAGCATCCTGAAAAGCCCTCAACCCTGACATTCAAAAGAAACATTTCATGGTTTCTTCCTCAGAATATCTCTCTCTTTGTTTGCACTTGCTGCTCATAGCAGGAAGATCTCCTGAGGTGTATCTGTCAGTCAGGCGGTTATATTTGCATGGTGTGATGCTACAGTGAAGAACTGAATGAAATGCAGGAAGATATTTCAGTGAGGAGAACAGCTATCAAAAATGCTAACATTTTTATGTCATTAGATGTTCCATCTAGTCAAATTTAGGAGATACTTCATAGTTTTGAGAGAGAGAGCCATTACCAGTTGTGCGACATGATAGATGCTTGTGATGTTTCACTTTTCTCAGTTCCTCTTAGTTACTGCAGTTCTGTTCTTCAGAGGAACTGGTGTTTTTCTCATGTGTGGAGCAACCCCTATCTACAGCAGGGGTGTCCAAACTTTTTACATCAGGGCCACGCAAAGAGGAATACAGGGACGACTGAGCCACTTTCTGCACCTCACTTTTAGTATATTTAAATTAAAGGTTTAGGGTTGGGTTGTCTCCTGTCAAGGGGCCCTTGTAACCCATCACTAATTTCACACCTAGTCAGGGCGAGAATGACTTCTGAGCAGCAGGGATGGGAGACACTGATGGCTTACCTTCACTTCCAGAAACAAAACAAGAATAAACTGCAAGAATGTTCATGCTTGAAGATGAATATTTCAATATACTTTCTAAACTAGAAAAGCACTCGGAGAGCACAGACCTCCGCCAGCGCCACAGTCCTCACCCATATTGTGATTTTTCACCATAAATATTAGTCCTACCTTTACTTCATCGAAATATTTAGATTCATTGACCATGAAAACATACCATTAGCAACTGGATTCATAATGATATCTATTTTAGTTCAGTAGTTATGCACAAAAATCACATTTTTCGTCATGGCGGCCAGACACTGATCCAGATCAACACCAAAATTGAATGAGTTCTTCCTTTTCCCATGCTGAACATTTCCTGAAAATTTCATCAAAATCCATCCATAACTTTTTGAGTTATTTTGTTCACAGACAGATGGACAGACAAACAAACTCTCCTGAAAACATGACCTCCTTGGCGGAGGTAATGACACCTTGTCACAAAGTAAATATGACAGAAAAAGTGCATGATTGATGATACTTGCTGCTGTAATAAAAATGTCTTTTTTCATTCAACTGGGCCAATTAAAAATGGGCAGCGGGCCACATTTGGTCCCTGGGCCAGAGTTTGGACACCCCTGATCTACAGGGATCATTTCACTGGTGGGATGGCTGATATCACTGAGAGCCATTACTGTAAATGAAAATGTACGGCATGTTACAAGTGGGGTACACAAGATCATGTGTGTGTGTGTGTGTGTGTGTGTGTGTGTGTGTGTGTGTGTGTGGGGCATAAACTTGAGCTTTTGACAAACTTTTAAGAGGTCATCATTATAAATGTACCGCGTTACACTCAGGGTTCTGTATCTAATTTTATGGTTTACTTTGTTCAGGATCACTGTTCAAAATAATTTAACACTTTTACTTGTGTGTCATTAATCAAACAACCTGCATCTATCACTAAACTATCTGAAGCACTTTTCCCTTTGAGGAGCATGGACGGCTCGAGCTTATCCCTGCTGACATTGGGCAAGAGGCTCGGGACACCCTTGACAGGTTGCCAGCCAATCCCAGGGCCACATAGAGAGACAAACAACCATTCACACACTCACCCACACCTAAGGCTAGTTTAGAGCCAATTACCCTGATGAGTTGCTCTTTTGTCTGAAGGAGGAAACCGGAAACCTGAAGAGAACCCCCCCACACACACACACAGTGGCCCAAGCGACACGGGATTTAAACCAGCAACTTTTTTGCTGTGGGGCACCAACTGCTGTGCCACCGTGCCGCCTCTACAAACGTCTACCCCTTTTTTTTTTTTAAATAAATGAGTTCAGAGGCAATCTTTGAATAAAATTATTCATTGTAAAAAGTAAGTACAAACAGCAAAAAGCTAAATATCTACTGTTACTATGACGACAGATAACTGCTGAGACAGAAAGTACAGTGATGATCATAAAAGACAAAATACATGAAATGAAAGAATAACGAGGTTATAAAATGAAAAACAGTGAAGCGTTTAGAATTTTATTAAAATTTGGACATTTGTCATTGAAATTTAAAAGTTCTTTAAGAAATATTGCAGGAAGGGTCTTTGCACAAAGCTAATGCTATCAAAGTCTCATTTGTTGTAAAGGTAAAGTTTGGAAACCCTGCTTCTCACACATTCAGACTTTGTTAAGCACAAGCTGCCTTGAGTTTTGTTGTTTTTGCACCACCATCAACAACCAGCCTGATTCAAGTTGCAACAGCTCAGTTAACACTTGCATTCCTGCCCTCTCTAATATTTTAAAACAGTTTTGCTGTGTTGCAAATCTCTGGTCTGAACCGGGCTTTAAGAAGAAGGTGAAAGAAAAAGTAATACAAACAGTTTATTGCTCTTTGTTTGTGAATAAAATCTGACAAGGAGAGAAAGAAAATACGCTTTGTTGATGACTTTCCTGCATTTCTTTCCTCTGTGTCAGCATGTCCACACACACACCTTTGTGCACACAATGTTCTGTTCAGGGGACCACCGTGTACGGCTGGTAGGGTAGCATCTTCTGTCGCTCGTTGATTGCATAAATCCAGGCCGGTTTGACGAAGTTCAGATTGCTGTTCTCCATCAGTGCCTGTGGTGAAAGAGAGAGTGAAAAAGGGATGTATAGGGAGGCCATGAAGCGCGCTTTCCAATTTGTATGTGGACAAAATGACAAATGAAGAAAGCATTTGCGGAACTCCAGATTTTCTTCTGTTTGCTAATTCGACTGCTGACATCTTCAAAGGCTGAACGACAGTTTTTATCCACAATTTCAGCAGAATCCTTTTGCTGTCAGACTGTGAAGGCAAAATCACTCCAGCTCCCACTTTGCTTTATTGTCCATATCTGATTATACTTCAAAAGTAATAACTGCAAACAACCATAATAAAAATGACTGAAGCCTCTCCACTATGATTGAGTTTAAATGATTAAAATCCTTTTTGAAGACTTTCTTTGCATGAATGTATTCATCATTTATACATAAATGTGTATTTAAAGTGTTGAAACCATTTGGAGCTACAACTAGTGATGCATGATATTTTTGTCACTATATTGGCAGCTGCAGATTATTTTCTAAATGTCATTTCTTAGCCTGACACAACTGATGGATCATTACCTCCACCAAGAAGGCTATGCTATTGCTGGCATCTGTTTGTTGTTTGTTTCTCTGTTAGCAACATAACTCAAACAGTTATAGACGGATTTCAATGAAATCTTCAGTAAATGTCCAGATGGGGACAAGGAACAAAAGATTAGATTTTGGGAGTGATCTAGATCACCATCTAGATCCGCCATGATGACAATTGAGATTTTCATGAATAACTTCTGAACTAAAAAAGATATTATGAATCCAATTGCTAATAGTATGTTTTCATGGTCAAGGAATCTAAATATTTAGATGAAATAAAGGTAGGACTAATATTTATGGTGAAAATCACAATATGGGTGAGGACTGTGGCGCTGGCAGAGGTCTGCGCTCTCTGAGTGCTTTCCTAGTTCAAAATATGTTCACAAGTCCATCTGTGGAAAAGCTGATAGAAAGTGTTTTAGGAACTTTTCAAAAGCATGTCAGGCAGGTGATTGGACAATTATTCCTCCAATCACAGTCATTATGGGTCAAATGGATCATCTAGTATGAAGTGCTTCTGTTGCGGCGTAAACGACAGAACGTGAGCCACTGCAGAACAAACACACTTTAACATGTCAGAAGTGGAGCAGTCATATCATGGATTGAGACGTTTGTAGTAATTTTTTTTTATTTGTTGGAAAATGTGGTCAAGATCGGATAAAACTGTTACTGAGCTCTTGAGCAGAGACTTCCTGCTGTCCTCATGCTCGTAGCTCCACCTCCTCCTGCGCTGAAGGACTCTGATTGGGCTGTGCTGCTTTGGGCTGCTCACAGTCACTGTCGATTAGAGCTTGGCTGGATGGATCTTCCTTGTTACAGGCAGTGAGCCAGGCAGATCCATCTGCACTGCATGGTTAGACATTTCTGCCGACTCTAGGCATGCTCTGGAATGTATGGATCAACCTCACTGCACAGAAATAATTACATGAATGAAAACTTAGTTGTGGTATGAAGGGCTTGTGCTGTTTGTGCGAGCTGAAGTGACTGCATTTGTCCAACAAGGCCTGCAAAAATTCCAAATGAGATTAGTCCACTCTCTTACAGGAATCTGTGCATGTATTCAACATTGAATTAAATTATTCAAAAGCTTTTTGGTGCCCATTCATGTCCACCAATTCAGATTTCCTGGTGTTGTAGAAAAAGTGATTTGATTACCGTAACTGTGCAGCTTAAAGGACAATAACGGCTGTGGGCAGCATTGAATAGCATCATTTTCATTCTTGTAAATCAATGCTTGAATAAATTATGTGAAAATCAATCTAGTAACATTAAATGTCAGCTTTACATCTGTCATTTCAGGTGTGATGATGTTCAGCAAAACAAGGCCTCAAAACACAGAGGCGTGTTGTTTTTGTTTTGCCTAGTTTTACCTCAAGACATTTGAGAGTATGGTTGTTTCTTTTGTCTCTCTTTTTTCTAAAACATTTATTGTCTTTATTGATAGGGGAGAGAGAGAATTGATAGGCTTGTAAAAGGGGATTAGAGAGAGCAGCGTGTGACACTCTGTGGATTCGAACCCCGGCTGACAAAAGCATGTATATTGGTTGTGCCTGTTTGCTTATCACTCCGCCAAACCAGCACCCCATATGACTTTTTTTTAAAATCATTATTTCAGGGTAATTTCAATGTCACACAAGGATAAGCAACGCCTTTAAAATCCTCTGAGTAACTCAAGTAATGTTAAGCAATTATTTTCCCTCAATGACACAATATTTGTGTCATTGAGGGTCTTAACATGAAACAGGCGCATATAAAAAAGATTTTCTTTCAAAACAAATGTAAAACAATAAAAACAAATGTTAAGTGGGAGTAACATGTTTATACTTATTTTTAAATTGAGACAAGATTAAACACTAGAAACATTTTAGCCAAAAACAGGACATTTGAGTTGCAGAAACATGTAAACGACAGAAAGGAGCATGGAAGCCACGGTAATGGTGGTCAACTGTTTTCCATTCTTCGTACTTCTGTCCCTCTTTAAAAGTGTATGAAGTCATTGTAGGCTGAACAACATTTGAGTGCTGAAGACACAAAGGCGGATGGCTTTTGTCGCTGAGATAGAAAAGGTTGTAGATGGAGATGGGAGTGATATCATGTCATCGTCCTCAACGTCATCCCGAAAATTGGCGGCTTTACCCTGGTGTGATGTTCCCACTGGTGCAGATTGGAGGTGTGACGATAAACAGACCCAGGTCTAAAGGCCAATGAGAGCCTTTCCATCTGCTGACAAGAACCAACTGTTACTGTGTCCAGGTTTTTAAGCCAGTGGAAAGGGGGTATAACAGAATAAAGGCTATAGCTTGTAATGCTAGTGCTGTTGTCATGTTTAAATGCTGTCAGCCATTTTAATTTCTAATGTATTGCTGCTTTTCATTGTGGGTACTGTTTACTATGTTTGGGCAAATTAAGGACATATTGCTCCTGCAGTAGGCAGTTTTAATTACAGCCAGTGTTCTTTGAGGTTTTTTGTACTGTGGTATTATTCAGTTTTGAGGAGAAGCTGCTGGCGTGAAGCAAAAAGCCCTTATGTTTTAGATCATGGTACTCTGTGGGGAAATGGTGAACTGCTACATCTCGCTGGGGCCTAAGTCTCTGCCTAAAGGGAAAGGAGTTGCAGTGCTCTGGGTCTTGTTCATCAATAAGAATAAAAAGGATCCTGAGAGCGTAATCAAAGAAGCAGTGGACCGTTGATGTTGTACAGAACCACTGGAGTAAAAAAATATCTGAGCCTACAGGCAACACTTTGGATTAACAAATTGTTTTATGCTACATCTCTCACCTTTGGACGTCAGTGTTGGTGAGTGATCCAAGGATGAAGTTAAAAATATTATCATTCAAAATTAATCCTCTGTGAAGTGACTGGGCTCAGCCTTCGAGAGGTTGAGGAGATTAGGCATCCAGAAGGAGGAGATCTGTGACATTTAATCAAATACAGTCAAGAAATTGAGGTGTTTGGGGCTCTATGGAGAAGCTAATGAGTGGCTGCCTACCTTCAGAAGTTCCTCATTACTGCAAACCAAGATTTGAGGTCAAGAACTGGTCATGACTTGGAACTAACTTTTAATTTCTGAGATCTAAGGATTCCATGGGCACATTAATTTTGAATCCTAGCAGCAACAACTTCAGGCTAAATTAGAACTTTGCAGTCCATAAAGGTTGTAGCTTTCTGCTGAGACATACAGTGCAGATGTAATACTACATCATTCGTGAAGCTTAGACTAGATGCATGTTTGATGCGTAATGGCTCCAAACCTAGTTTTTACTCATTTTAAGGCAGATTTAAAATAATCTACTGAACAACATCTGTGAATTCCACCATGTTTTTGTGAAATAAGAGTTTAGCCTGTTGCTAGTGAGAAAAACATTTGCTCTGGCTTGATTAGCTTGCTGCCATGGCAATCCAGCCTTCTGTAGTTTGAGAAAACATGAATGGAGAATAATTTGTCAGAAACAGTCTTGCTATCTTGTATCTTTACTCTTTGTCCCTTCTAGGGTCCCGGGGCATTGAGGCCTATTCATGCTAACAAAAGGTGAGAGGCAGGGTATACCCTGGACTGGTCATCAGCCAATCACAGCACTGACATATAGAGAAAGTCAATCATTTACATACACACTTATGCTGAGGGGCATTTCAGAGAAACCACTTTATAACCTAATGAGCAGAAAGGCCAGGACTGACTCAGGGAGTTGAACCAGCAACCTTTTTGCTGTGGGGCACGAGTATCACCTACCTTCCCACCATGCAACCTAAGAAACAGTCTGATTAGGGTTGTCCCGATACAACTTTTCCCCTCCAAGATGATACCGATATTGCAGTCTTGAGTATTGGCCGATTCCTATACCGATCCGATATCAGCAGGAATCATACCTACTTTTATCACTTATTTTGTAGTATGGACTGTTAGGTATGTGTATGTAGTATGGACTTGATCAAGTGGGATTACTCAAACAGAAAACAGAAGTCAGCAACAGTAGGGATGAGAAAAACGGACCCATTTGTTATTAACTAATGGGTTTGCTAAATTTTAACCTTAAACGTAAGAATATAGTACAATTAAATCAAATAAATGAAAAATAAATTAGAAGACCCTGAAAGGTAACCTTAAGAAATCCAGGAAAAACAAAAACATATATTTTAAACCTGCAAAATAACCACTGTGTTGAAAGGTGCTATGAGGAGAATCTATTTCTGGCGACAAAGACTCTGCTACTCATGTTGTAAAGACGGGACCCAAGCCAAAGCGTGTGTTTGTTGTGATGCTAATGAATGCAGCTCAGACCTTCCTCAGAACTCTGCATTGTTTTACAACTTCTTTTTTCAACAACTTTCAGGATGCAAAGTGACAAGGTAATGTGTCTCTTTCTAGTTATGTAGCCGTAGTTTTTAATGTGTGACAACAAGCAATTTTTGGAAAACTTATTATCGTAGTTTTGTAGCCGGCTATATATCACTACTTACAGCCCGGTGCTCTAAGACGTGTCCGAATAATATAAATTTGCTCTAGTTTTAATTGTCTTGTTCCCGAAGTTGAGTATTCAGGCCATTCCAGCCCTGTCCGACCCTAACGCGGAGCTAAGGAATAGTATTTATAGATAACCTATTTAGATGCTATAAAACTCATCCTAAAGTGTGTATTTCGATCAGGCATATATCTAATAGTGAGACTTTTTTGTAATTACTTAGAAACTCTGTATCACATCATTAACTTAAACATACGCAGATTCTACAACTTAATTAAATAAATAAAAAATAAATTAGAATGGACTGCTCATATGGAGTGCTTATATTGGATATTTTGATTGCAGGCCAATATAATCTGATATTTGGTTTTTTTTTGCTGATATTGGACTGATATCTGAGATCAATATCGGATTGGGACACCCCTATTATGTTGTTCCTGTAGGGTTGGATGTTAAAGAAATGACTCCACTCACATCTTCAAAGGAGTCATGCCACCCTTCACTGGTCACCACAAACTGGACCTTTTCCGTCATGTAGTCCTCAACCGCTCTAAAGTGAAGACATGTCGTGTTAACATCTAAATATCTGACAACAGAGACTTTTATGTCACTTTAATCAAACACAGACTGAACGGGTAACTATAAAGAATTTGTCTCACCCGTTAAAGGCTACGATGTATCTCAACAGCAGACGCCTCTCCTTGTTTGGGAAATTACCATAGAGGAAAAAGTGTCTTCCATTGAGAAAGTCTAGAGGAAATGAGAGGGTGGGAAAAGAAAGAGACATTTCATGATTGTCAGAATGTGGGAGGAGTAATTACAGGTGCTCTTTGTGTGAAATTAGCAAGGCACCAAAGAAGACAGAGAAAAGGAGACAAGCTTTGTGTGGCATCCCTAAAAGAAAGAGTCATCCATTTACTTTGCATCACTGTTTGAGATGAGTGACGAGGAGAAGAAGACACCTGTTCCTGAGAAAAGATCAGCTACAGATTAAACGAAACAGAAAAGGGAACATAAAGACCCAGACCTGGGAGTTCGGGGATGGGATGATCTTGTTCAGCTTCAGCGTCTGTGTTTTCGTCAGTCGACCCCCCATAAGGGTCCTCCTCTTTTACCGTCTTCCCCACCGCTGTCTTCTTCTGTCTGCTCTCATTCTCCACCCTGTCAGGCAGACGGCACAAGGGGTTCTGTTATCTGTGAAGCTTAAAAATATGACACCTCTCTGCTTGTCGCTCTAATTTTTGTCATTTTTGGAGAACTCTCAAGATAGCAGTCATAGTTATGTCATTTTGAGTGGCTGAGGAATCGCACAGAACATTCCTACTTCTACATTTTTTTATCAGTTGGGATGCAAAATACTGGATTTTAGCCAATTTCTGATAAGCTGACTTTTAATTTGTTATTCTGATACAGATACAGATAGTGATATTTCATATCAAGAGCAGAAGCTATATGCTTAACAAAAATGGACTTGTTTCTTTCGGTGTTACAGTGTATTTTTGCATGAATCAGATGTGAAACAAGAAAAACAGCATTTGACTCTTGCAAAAATGAAACCCTTCATATTTAAACGTACCCATGCAGTGACGACAAGGTGCATCAACACTATACATTTGTGTATTTTGCCATTACGCCAGCTGATAATGGTACATCGATAATAAACTGACAATAAAGTGTATCCCTTTTAGCTTTACATCTAATCTCAGCCATTAATACATTCTATCTTTTTTTTTTTTACTTAAAGGTGCAGTGTGTAGAATTTTGCATTTTAGTGACATCTAGCGTTCAGATTCTAAAATTCACCTAATTGTAACCAAAACGTCACATCGCTGAGCGACGGAATGCTGTGAAGACCAAAAGGGATTGTGAACATGGCACAAAATTTATGTTGTGTGTGTGTTTATACACACAGTTTGAATCCCTAGGACAGAGTAACAACTTTCCAAGCATCCACCGCCATCCTCTCCTCTTCTTCGCCTGCATTCCAGGTAGATTTTAGAACCTGCGGACAGATCCACGTTTCGTTCTTTTTGTCCCTAAAATCCATCCATAGACAACACGGCGGATCAACAGCGGCCCGCGGTAATGTAATTTTATAAAGATTTTTCTAACTAAATAAAAATAAAACAAACGTTTTATGGGGTTGTTTGTACTCCTATTTGACAGATTTTACATACACATGGAAACATATATCTCCTATATTCACCGTTTCTGTTTGGGGAAATGCGATGGACGTATAAAATGCCACATTCTACACACTGCACCTTTAAGCAGATCAAACCCCACTGAGATAAAGGTGTCTTTTACAAGGATGACTTGGTCATGAGGTCGGCAGCATGTCACAGAAAAAAAAAATTAAAAGCAACACTACAAGACAAGTATTTTGTACTTTCTTATGCTGTTTATCCATCAGGACAGAGTAAGAGGCTTCAAGTGACATGACTTCTTACAGTTTCAGCTCGGTCTGTGGAGAGTTCCATGCTGATGGGGCCAGAAATCTGAGTGTCTACTCCCCAAATTCATTTCTGACACGGGGAACAGATACATTAAGACCATCAAGAAACTGAAAGTGTTTTGGTGCTTAGTTCTTTGAGGAAAAGTGCACAAAAAGGAAGGAACTCAGACAAGATGAGCCTGAAATATGGGGGAAGATGTTCATAGTCATACTCCTCAGAAAGCTTAGAAATAATATTCTTTACTTCTCCTCTTTATTAATAGCCATTACTGTTAAATATAATACTGTTGTAAAGCCTGTTTTAGTCACCTCACAACGAGGTACAGTCCTGCTCATCATTATTGGCACCCATGACGTTTAAGTACACAATGTGACAGTACAAACAGTTTCTTTACAGACCTCTCTAACTTTGCTCTGCATCACTGTATCGGACACAAACTTGGCAGAAGTAATGTTCACATATTAAGGTTTGTAAAGTATACTTCATTAGCTACTATGATCATGCAGTCATATTGAGAATAGGCAGTTTTAGGTGGGCTTTACACGAGTACGAATTTGTAAGACTCCGGTAAAATAAACTATCGATCTGGTCATATTGACACACAGAGATGCATATTTGTCCATGACTCCGCATCTTTTTTGAAAATGGTTCTGCAGGTGGATATCTGCGTATTCGTTTTCATGCCGTAGTTGGTATAAACAGATAAGTCTGGAAAAGACGGTGACCTCATAGCACCCCTCCTCCTCCCCGCCCCCCAACCCACGCTGTCACACAAAACAACAACAACAACAACAACAACAACAACAACAACAACAACAACAACAACAGCGGCAGTCAGGCTGATTCTGATCTTGTTCTAGCAGCTACAAATATTGCTTCGACTTTTATACCAACATTTGCGCACAGAACACCAACAACACCAGCTACGGCAACGAAAGCAATAAGTGCTCATGCAGAGACGCAGCATGTTACGCGCGCATGAGCACTTGTTGACGTGAAATCTACCTCGGGCAACCCGACAGGATTTTGCGTGGATTTTGTGTTGTCATGTAAATGCACAAGCCTATGTACAATATGATGTGTAACCAGCAATACATGTTTTGACGTTGACGCCGAGACAATACGGGGCCATCCTCGTGTGAGGAGGGCCTTAATTGCAACCACTTGAAGCCTACAAGGAAAAGAACACCCTACCAACAATTAAGCATGGTGGAGGTTTCATAATGCTTTGGGGCTACTTTGCTGCATTAGGTACTGGAGGCCTTGACTGTATCACAGGAATCATGAAATCAGAGAATTATCAAGAAATTTTAGAGCAAAATGATCCAGTGTAAGAACACTTGGTCTGAGTCGAAGATCGTGGGCCCTCCAGCAAGACAAAGACTCAAAGCACACATCCAAAAGCATGCAGAAATGGATGAAAAGGAAAAAAATGGCCTGTTTTAAAATGGCCAGCAATGAGTCCTGATCTCAATCCAACTGAAAATCTTTGGTATGGCTGAAATCTGCCATCAGGGAAAAGAAACCTGCAAAGGTTCAAGAGCTTGAACAATTTGCATACAAAGAGTGGAAGAAAATACCAGCTGAGAAGTGCAAGAATCTTATAGATGGCTACAAGAAACATTTGGAGGCTGGCATCAGTGCCAACGGGTGTGCAACAAAATACTGAAGAGGGTTGCCATTACTGCTGTTCATGCTTTTTTTCAGTTCCCTCTTTGAAATTGCAACATGTAACTTGTAAAAATGATTTATTTTTTTGTTTAAGTATTTTGGACCTTCAATTTTAAAGATCCCGATGACATGAATTTAGTACATTTCAATTTATTTCTGAAGATATTGTTAAAGTATTGAAAATAATGAAGGGGTGCCAATAATACTGAGCAGGACTGTACAACTTTCACAGACTATGAATTAATGAGCAGCACAGTTCATCGTGTGGTTAGAGCCCAGAAAAACGTGAAAGTCCCTTTTGCCACTAGAGGCTTAAAGTGAAGCAAGGCTGATGTCTTCATGGGACGCCTACTTTACAGACGGCCTCTCATGGAACTTGGTCTTAAGTTAGGAATGGCACTAGGGCTGGCACTAAACAATGCTGAGACACGGTGTACTGGAGCACCAGCTACCAGTTGAAGGAGATTTTGGCACATTTTTGGCATATTTAGAGATCAAATTATTCTTTAAATGTCAAACCACTGAATCCTGCACTGAACTACTGCACAGATTCAATGAGGGATCACTCAAGTTAAAGTTTAAATATTGTGTCACAGTAATTTGAGTTCAAGTGGACTGAGGTGACAGCAAAAACAGCCATTTCCGCTGTCAAACCCGGAAGATACAATAAAGACAGCGAAGTCTTCCACATCATTATTTCAAACAACATCTTTGACATTTTCAGTTTTGTTTACCTCTGAAGCTCGTCCTCGGTGTCCACGCCTGATCCATCATCATCCCCTCCTGTGAAAGGAAGAGTTTATCTGTCAGTGTGGTAAAACTGACCTTAAAATTGATTTATCAGAATGCCAGAAAATGTCTTCATGAAAAAGGCAGCTTATGTTTCTACCTGTAAAAAAAACATTTCTCTTGGTTGTGGAACTTTGTCTGCTTTTTAATATAACAGTGAAGTGGGGACATTTTGAAAAACATAATTAAAAACAAAGATAAGATATTTGATGTTCAAACTACCACTGTGTTACACCACTTTTCCTTCTAATAACAATCGCGTCTGTGAACTGAGGACACTAATTATTGAAGCTCCGTAGGTGGCATTCTTTCACTCTGGCTTGATGTACAGTTTCACTTGCTCAACAGTTCAGGGTCTCTGCTGTGATATTTGCACTTCAAGTTTCCACACTGTTAATGGGAGACAGGTCAAGTGCACAATGTGTCTTGGCATTGTCTTGGTGAGATATACAGAGACGTCCCTGAAAAAGCTGTTGCTTAGATACAGGTTGCTCCAAAGCTACCCATTCTATGGGCAAACAGACAATCCCATGCCATCACAGATGCTGGCTTTTGAACCTTGCGCTAATGACAATCTGGATGGTCCTTTTCTTCTTCAGCCTGGACAACACCATGTCCATGTTTTCCATGTTTGGGCGTCAGTGGCACAGTTGGATAGTGCGCTTGGTCAGTGATCGGGAGGTTGCAGGTTCAAGCAGCTCTGGGCGACACATAGCGATGTGTCCTTGGGCAAGACACTTAACCCCAAATTTCTGCATGTAAATGGGCATGAAAGTGCGTGAATGTGTTAGAAATACTGATGGATAACAAACATAAAAACTCAGAACCATCAGTGAGTGAATGTGAGGGCGAATGGGTGTGAAGGGGTAAGTGTGACCTGCTGTGTAAAGCAGCTTTGAGTAGTCAAAGACTAGAAAAAGCACTATATATGCCCAAGTCTATTTACCAAAAACAAGTTGGAATGTGGACTTGTCAGACCACAGTTCACTTTCCATCAGCTCACCTCAGATGAGCCCAGGACAGAGAAGTTGACAGTTAAAATGTCGTTAAAATATGGTTTTCGAAGTGTTCTCGAACCCACGTGGTAATATTTTTCAAAGAATGTCATTTTTTATTGTGGTGCTGCCTGAGGAATCCAAGGTCACAGGCATTCAATTTTAGTTTATGTGCTAGCTTTCCCCAAATTCTCTGAATCTTTTGATGATTCTATGGATTCTAGATGATATAAACACCAACTTTCATGCAATTGTACACTGAGAAATGCTGTTCTTAGACTGTTAGATTGTTGGACATAATTATGATCACGTCTCTACAAGCTTTCATATTTCTCCTTTTTTAAAGTGTTGAATTTTACTCTGTTGCATTATCCTGCTGTGATGCATTTTTTTAAATTCTTCATATAGCTAGTAAACAAAAACAGCAGGTAAATACAAATTTCCACATGAAACCAAGAGTTCAAAGGATGCAGTCGAGTGACTAACAGTTTCCATTCCTGTTGAGAGGAAGCCTTTATTTGAAATGCTGCCTCTCTGCGTGTGCTGGTTTGCTCTGTGTTTGTTGTGGCTCCTCATTGATTCACCCTGCCACTTAACGTCTGGCCTCGCATTAACATAGAAATGAGAATCATGCACAAGTCGCTTCACATTGATCAGGCCTCTCATGTCTTGTCTCCCTGCTACAGCTACAGTCTCGATCTTTTCACAGTGGCGTTGACAGCTCATCCATTTCCAAGTGTTTTCATACAGGTGATCTCTTTTTTCTAATCCTCGGGCTCCCATGTTGACCTCTTACCCCTATTGATTCATCCAGCACTCTTCAGGTGTAGAGCTACCCTCCCTCCCTCACTTTTTTTTTTTTTTAAATGTATTTTTTGGGCATTTTGTGCCTTTATTATTAGGAGAGAGACGGTGGATAGGCTTGTGAAAGGGGGCGAGAGAGCAGGGGAAGACACCCTGCAAACTGGTCACAGGCGGGATTTGAACCTGGACCGGCAGAAGCAAGTACATGGGCTGCCTGGTTGCTAACCACTCCGCCAAACCAGCACCCCCCTCCCTTACTTTTGACTTATCTGAGCTAATGGCCAGTTTAGAATTCAGCACTGTGACGTAAACAAACACAAACACGGAAGAAAATAAATAAACATGTTTACTTTCTGATTTTGTTTTACATTACTGACTTTTTCTGTCTTTAGGAATCCTTCAATTAAAACTTAATATGTATCTTGTTAAATCTGCAGGGAATGTTGAGAATCTGAGAAAATCAAGCTATCTTAAGCTCCAAAAGACCCTGGCCTCATTCATCTCATTCAGCATAAACTAACAGGCCACTTGAGTTATGGCAAACTCTCACAGGCCATCATCCTCCCTTATCAGTGACCGTAAATAAAATCCTGCAGACAAAGAGCAATTCCAGACATGACGTGTCAATGCACATTTATGTTTGCTATCAAAACAGGCAAAGTTTGTGATGCACCACAGCCTTATTTAATACATGTAATAAGAGAAACAATAAGCTCAATGAATTCAATATTACGGTTATACTCCAGGAAAAATCTAAAAATCTGAGCTGTCACTAAAATGATTATGTAATTTTCTTGTCATTGACAATTTGACAATAACCTGGCCTGGTGACAGAGAACCTCAAGCCCTGTGCTTGTCAGCTGAGATGTTTCCCTTCACAGCTCACTTTCTGCAGCATTTTTTCATCCGTATGAGACTTCTGCCACTCAAAAGCTGGAACTCGAGAGTCTTGCAAGTTTCTTTTAACAGTAATTTACAGTATTTTAATAAGTTGTTGCAGATCAGACTCCTCCAGCATTTGGTACCTGGCCTCGATTTGAATTTACCCTTCAGGAGTTAAAGGATAAGTTCGGTTTCTGCAGTTTTCACATTGTTTATAGAATGAAGTAGAACAATATACTCACCCAGAAGGCTTTTCTGATCCAAACAGTGCTTCAGGAGATATTTAGATCCAAAATCGAGTGGCGGACATCCGTATAATGGTAGCTCATAGGGCATGTATAGCGTCGCTCCTAAAACTGCATTAATCGTCCAAAAACTCATTAGTTTCTTCAACATTTCATCATGGTCCACTCGGGCTACTCCTCCATTACAGTACGGTGTCACTCCACCCATGTTTTTGTGACTGTGCTGACCTCTGAACTGGAAACTTTCTTCACGGCTGCCGCGCATGCGCAGTACGGTTTACTACCATTATACGGATGTCCGCCACTCAATTTTGGATCTAAATATCTCCCGAAGCACTGTTTGGATCAGAAAAGCCTTCTGGGGGAGTATATTGTTCTACTTCATTCTATAAACAATATGAAAGCAGCACAAACTGAACTTATCCTTTAACTTCCCATTAAGTTTAACATAGCTAAAGGACATAAAAACTGCACTGAAGTAAACAAAAGTCTCACATGACCAACCAAACAAAAGACTTGTTTTGTCCTTCAATTTTCCTGAGAATGTAATTCGGTGAGTGTTTCCCTTCCTTTTCTTTTGCTCCCTCCCTCAAGCGCCGCATCTCTAAGTGCCTCTTTGATCAAAGTTGTCATTTTTTCCATTTCCTCTTTTTCTTTTTTTAACCGACCGACCGACCTCCCCCCCTCCTTGGTTCTCAAGAAAACGTCTCCATTGAGGATTTGAATGGCTGACCTCCTGTAGCAATTGTTGTCTACATCAACATGCTTTCTCTCCTTTCAAAACGAAAACCTGAAAAAAATAGACCAATTTTTTTGGTGCATACCTGAACCATCTATATCCGTCGAGCCTCCATATTCGTCATCGTCAGCCCTCTTTTCTGGGGTCTTTTTGGGTGTCACTTGTCTCTCTTTCTTCGGTGGAGTCTGTTAAGATAACATGGATGGATTGTTCTGAAAGACTGAATCTCAGGAGGTTTTTCACATCTACAGCTCAGTTGCTTTGATCAGATTCAGGTGGAAAACAATGCTGAAAAATTGCATAATTCTTTTGAATTAATTTCTGTTTACGCAGCAGTATTCTGAAGTGGTCCAAACTGCACAAAAGGCAGAGCTGGGATTATGTCACAGCCAGAGTTGCCATGACAGCGTCATTATGGGAAGGAAGTTAGCAGACCGCTCTCAAAACAAGATGTTTGATAGAAGAGGTAAAGTGTTTTGTTAACATATAAGCAGATTATTAAATCAATTAAACTTTATTTCATCACACACAAAGACAGTAGAGGGGACTCTAACATAAAACAAGGAAAGAGGACTGAGGAAACGTTACCTTGAATTAAAAAATGAGGAAACAGGAGCTGACTAAGAATCTGTTTCCGAAGACATAAAGACTCTGTTACCCATGAGCATGCGCGGCGACTGTCATGATGCTGCGTTCCAGTAACCTCGGAACTGGGAGTGACATCATCTCTGACTTATCGGCGTTCCAGTTGAAGTTGGAAAAAAACAAGCCGATCTACCAGGCCATTGTTAGCTGTTGTTAGCACGCCCTGTGTTGTTGTTCACAAATATCACATGAAGAATGTGATTATCACTATGGCAGCATTTTGTAAATATAAGTCTAACAATACGATGTATACAGCTGATCTAGAGCGACACACCCCAGTCAGAAGTGCAAATAAATTAATTATTACAGGAGCTAAATAACTGTTCACACTCGGGGCATCCATCTTCCATTGTCAACTCGGGGGTGGCGAGGTTTCACCGAGTTCCCAGTTGGATATTCCGACTTCGGGGGTCGTTCCAGTTGCAGTTTCCTACTCAGAACCCAGAAATTCCTACTTCTGACTACAAATGGAACGCACCAAAAGACGTAACCCAAGCCAAAGTGTGTGTTTGTTGTGTTGCTAATGAATGCAAAAAGGACCTTCCTCAGAACTCTGCATTGCTTTACAACTTCTTTTTTCAACAACTTACAGGATGCAAAGCAACAAGGTAATGTATCTCTTTCTAGTTACATCGCGGTAGTTTTTGATGTGTGACAACAAGCAATTTTTGGAAAACTTAGTATTGTAGTTTTGTAGCCGGCTGTCCGACTTGACCACTTAGCTAAGGAATAGCACTAATAGATAACCTATTTTGATGCTATAAAACTCATCTTAGAGTGTGTATTTCGATCAGGCATATATCTAAAAGTAAGACTTTTTTGTAATTACTTAGAAACCCCTCATAGCATCTTTAAGAAAAGAAAACTCTTAATTGTGATAAAACATGGCATGAGACAGCAAATCACCAAATGTGTAATAAAATATGCTAAAATAGGATTATGAAAAGATAATCAATTAACAGAGAAAAAAACACATATAAACACAATAAATCTGAACTGAAATGGAGGGAAAAAACAGATTAAGTTGTTACAAAAAAATAAAATAAAATGATGATATAATAACACATAAAACCATCTATAAGCCATCATTAATCATTAAAAGCTATTACTCTAAGGCAAGGTCGAAAGAACATCAGAACAACTCTTCCAAGCAGTCTAGGTGTGAAAACTCCCTAATCAAGTCAAGCATTATTGTTTAATCATTTTTGAGGTTTATCTACAATCAGATTTACCTTTGTGCTCATCTCCTCCTCACTCTCTTCGTCCACTTCCATTTCACTCTCAGAGCTCGACTCGGCTCCATCCATCAAATACCTGCAGGAGGACGAGAGCAGGTAAAGAGAAAGTGTTGGGATGATAAAAGGCTAGATAGACAAGAGCGCCTGCAACCTAAACACTCTCTTCTGTTTCAAACAGCAGAGGGTCTTTTTCAGGGATAGCACTGGAATAAAAGCAAGTTAAAAGCAAAGGTAGCATCGTTCACCACAAATCTGGTGTTTAAAATATGATGTGGCTAAAAAAACGTACAATATTTCACACTACGAGACCGGCCTAGGGAAAAAAAACACCTAAACATACTCTGCTAAAATCAAGAGCGACTCAGTCCCTCTAAGTCCTGTAATCTGAAATGTTCTTACAGACACTTATTTATGATTTATTTATGTCCACATTATAAAAATGTTTCTCTGCACCAGCCAAATCCATGGCTTGAGGCTTACTGAGTTTGGGCCACTCATAAAAGGGATATCTAGATTTTCAGCTAGCATATTAATTATTTGTGTTTGAATGCTGCATCTCTAGAATTCTTTGAAGTTGTTTTTTTCTGTTTGTACTTTGGACAAAAAGACTGAAAAAAGAATGAACTGATTTGAAAGTCATCGCTCAAGGTCAATGTGACCTCAAATATTGTATTGTGAGGTGAGCATCCCAACAAGCATTAAGGGGCTTTTGCCATAACTGGCACAAACTCTAATGCTGAGTAGGACTGAATATATATATATTTTTTAGGTTTGCATAATATGGGAAAAACATGCCATAATGTCATTATTCAATATTGCGATTAACGTGGATTGCTCAGTTCCTCCTATTTGTTCTACACACTGTACAAATCAAGGAGTCACGCTTTCAGAGAGAGTCAGCATGAACGACTACACACAAGTCGAAAAACAAAACACAGCAAACATGTAGGTTGTCAAAACTGTTGCTTTGTTAGGAGGCTCTAACTGTACAATATCCAGGATCTGTGTATTTAAAGTAACTTTTGCACGCTATGCAACCGTTGCTCTATGCAGCATTGAGGGGTGAAAAAATTGTGGGAATTGATAAAGAATGGGACAGAAAATCAGAACTGATAATAGCAACAGTTTTAATACATTTTTATTGATTCCCAAGTCAGTTTAGAGAAAAACACTAAATTCTGCCAGTTAATCAAAACACGCCAATGACTCGTAATACTATATATTGGTGCTCATACCATTAGCATCTGCCTCTACCTACTTTATCCACAAATCAGCACTGAGAATATACAACATTTCATTTTTACAAATTAGATGTTTTTTATTTATTTTATTTTTGATTGAAAGGAACACTTAGTTCTGCTGTGGATGTTTGGAGCACAGGGCCAGCTGGACCATGTTTTTGATGCATGAATACACTGGCTGTGATCAGATTGAAAAAATATGATTGAATTGAAAAATTCACTTATGAACTAGTCCTTTGAAACAAAAAATTGTGAAAAGTTGGATCTTCCACTTAAGTGACTGCTGCATTTTATGTCACAGCACCAAGGCAGGACTCATTCAAACTATATTAGCCTATGTCTTATACTCAGATGAAAAAAAGTGTAAAAACTTAAATTTGATATAAAAACAAAAACACGTAAAACACAGAAAAAGCCGGCTGAAAACCTTCCAGCACTTCAACAGGCACTATATTCTAAAAATAGCCATGAAATGAATTATGCATTCATAAAACAATCTGATATGCAATGAGGATTAATTTTATGCACAATTATACAAGGTCCAAGCTTTGGGTTGATTAGGGTTAATTTAGTAAAGACTGAGACATCTAGTGCCCTTGATGATAATAGAAGATAAAGAACAATGTTGCTGATGAGGAAAAATAAACCAGATCTTTTGATCATTTCCCCATCACAGCACTGAGACTGCTGTTATCAAAGCGACAAACAACATTCGCCTGAACACTGACGCAGGCAAAGTCTCAGTCTTACCCCCAATTTCCACCGCTTTTGACACTGTCGATCATGAGATCCTTTTACAGAGACGGAGCGGCGATCTGGCTCGAATCTCAAAACCCACTGGGCGGCGCGCGGTGCGCCATGAGCTCAATCCGGAGGGAGGGCTGATGATCCCGAGCCACGGCTCTCATGAGAATAGCGATGTCACACGCCCATAAAACATGTTATAGACTGAGAAAAGCAATAAACAACACCTCACTTCACTTCTCTGAGGACCCTCTGCTGGTCCCAGTCACCCAGCTTCGTGAATTATTCAACTTCTGTCCGCCTATATCCGTGTAGAAAGACTATGGTGTCATGCATGCAGTGTTATATATTTCTGTACCTCTACAATTCACTTTTCTTCGTCCATGGTGTCGTGTTGTCTCGGGGACCCTCTGACAGACAGCTGGCCTGAAGCTTGTGCTTCCGGTTTCGACGTAATGACAGTTAATTGACGAAAATTACGTGCAAAAGTCTGTGCATTGTGTTTTATTTTGAAACTTCCGGTTTGACTTCCTGTCTGGGGCTTTCTTAATGACTCTGAATTCTGAGGTTTGGAAGCGTTTAATCGATCGTATCTCTCGCAGCTAACAAAGAAAAAGGATTTCAGGATCGCCAGCGCCTCTTGGGAAATTGCCTGATAGACTACAATGGGGCAGTGGGAGGCGAAGTGCTCGCGGGAGCTGCAGCCATAGTCGGCCTCTGGGCGCTTGGCGGTGGTGTCCATCTGGCTGCTTGTCGATCATGAGATCCTTTTACAGAGACTAGAGGACAAGGTGGCATCTCTGGGACTGCCCTTAATTGGTTGAAGTCCTATCTAGAAGACGGGAAGTACTTTGTAAAAATTGGTAATTGTGTCTCCGACCACATGGCCTTGACTTGTGGAGTGCCCCAGGGGTCAATCCTGGAACCTCTCCAGTTCAATCTCTACATGCTGCCTTTAGGCCAGTTAATACAAAGTACTAATGTGTCCTGTCAAAATTATGCAGACAACACTCAGATCTATGTCTCACTGACAGCAGGTGAATATGGACCAGTGGATTCACTCTGTCACTGCATCCAACAGGTCAGTGTGTGGATGCAGAATAACTTTCTCCAGCTAAATTCAGATAAGATTGAAGTCATTGTATTTGGTCCACAGAAACAAAGAGAAAGTGTCAGCAGTCACCTCCAGTCTCTCTCTCTAAAACCTACAAATCAGGTTAGAAATCTTGGTGCAATAATGGACTCAGACTTGAACTTTGGCAGCCATAGTCAATAACATCAGCAGCCTTTTACCATCTAAAAAACACTGCCAAAGTCAAAGGTATAGTGTCTAAACCTGACCTAGAGATACTTATCTATGCATTTGTCTCTAGCAGGTTAGATTACTGTAACGGCCTGCTCACTGGCCTCTCCAAACGAGCTGTGCGACAGCTGCAGTACATCCAGAATGCTGCTGTTCGGGTCCTGACCCTGCCCTTATTTAAGAATAGAATAGCAGATTTAATGAGCACACAGTATTAGTGGTTGATTACAATATAACAT